>JAGXJF010005068.1:0-57464 GCA_019208055.1 Stipa capillata | reverse complement strand
TTTCGTCGTTGATCTTCTTATGCATGTGTACTAACGTTGGTACTTCGGGTTAGGGTTAAAGGCGGGGGAATCATTAGTGGGTGATTGGAGTTTAAAGGTGGATATCTACAAAGTATTCGTGGACATGAGTTTATGCAGTTAGGATCATACCAGTTGGAGCTATAGTGGTTTAGTAGGGATTAGAGAAAAGCTGCGCAGGAAATGAGGTACATTAGGGTTTAGGTCAAGATGGTCGGAAATGCGATTAAAGGTCAGGGCATTATGTTTAAGCAAGATGGTAGAGAATTCCATAGAGGTTCCAGAGCTACAGAAGTTGCTTGATTCGGAGTTGGGGTCGCCATGCTAGGGTGAACCAAGGATCGGCAGTTAACCCGACGACCGGAACATACTAACCTTAGAAGACCTACTGTGCATGTGCTCAAATCAAAGTTTTCTTCCAGCCATGTCGTAGAGCTTTTCGCGAGGATTCCAGAAAGTCCAAGTTTGTTCAATTCCGAGTTACGGATCAAAAGATATCGCCGTTTGAATTTTGTCGGAAAACAATTCAACTCTAACCCTAACAGCACGTGAGCTTAATTGCTAAAACCACCCGGAGGATCCCTACCCTCTCTCTGCGTTACCCCATTAATTCGCTAAACTTACCCGAGAAGCTACACACCACAACTGCCCCATAACTCACCCACTGAACCGTGGGCCCCTAATGTCAGTGACTCGGGAGGTCGAGGACCAACCCGAGCACGACACGTGTGGAGGTCCTCCACTCCCTCTCCACTTCTCTCTCTCCGTTCATCTCTCTCTCTTCTTCTTTCTCTGGTCCGGCCACCACAGGGGAGCTCGACGGCGGAGGGCTCGCCGGGGAGGAGCTAGGGGAAGTGCTAAAAGCACGGGTGCTTACCCTGGACGCGAGGCGTGGTTGGGAACGGCGAAGGGGGTCGGTGGCGAGCTGGTGATGGTGACCGACGGCGAGGAGCTCCGGCGACAGATGGGGAGATGCTTCCGGGCTTGGTCCTGAGAAAATGAAGCAAGGGGGGAAGTGAGTGAGGGGGAGAGGAAGCTCGGTAGGGGGGGGGGCTAAAGGTCAGGAGGCACCGGAGGGGCGACGGAAGCTCGCCGGAGAAGGTCGCCGGGGTTGGGAACAAGAGCGGCGGCGCTGGAGCTAGGGCACAGAAGCGGGGAGCCCCGGATCTAGGGTTTTCCGACCGGGGAAGGACGAGGGAGAGAAGGGGGCTGTCGGACCGCTATTTATGGGGCGGCGGAAGGCTCGGACAGGCGCTGTCGGAGCGGGGCACCGCCCCTCCCGGCGTACGGGCGACGGCGACGTGGGGGATGGGAGCTGGCAGGTGGGGCCGGGCGACGGGGGTGAGAGGAGGGGAGGCTGACCGCTGGGGTCCAGCGGCAGGTGCGGAAGGAGGGCTGCGGCGGGAGCTTAGCGGGCCAGCTCGGGGCGGCCCAGTAGGGTCGGCCCGACAGCTTCTTTTTGTTTTTCTTTTTGTTTCTCTTCTCCTCTAATACAGAGGCACTTCTTGCGTTATTTTATGTTTCAAAACAGTCTCAAAAATTCTGAAATTTTGGGAGGATGCTCAAAACATTCTAAGATACATACTGTATAAGTTTGGGGTGGTTTGGACACTGTTTGGTCTAGCTTTGAATTCAATTTCGAATTTAGGGCTTCATATTGCGTTTGGACTATAGTTAGACTTAATTATTTCTAAGGTTTCTGTAAATTGATAGAGGACTAGGGTTTCTATCCGGAAAGCTAATTATACATCTTGGAATCTTGCACCCACGAGAAGTTGCTCCATTTCTCTTAACCCTAACTTTCGACACTTTTAGGGTTTGTATTATCGAGGCTAAGTGTGAGGAGTTGGGGAAAGGTTCACCTTCGGGGTCAATACCTGCTTGGAAGGTACCAGTTTTAGTCCTCATGTCCAACCTGAGTTTCGACCCTAAAGTGAGTTAAGGATTTCAATTGACGTGGGCGAACGTTCCGGGGAGAAGAGGGGAAGTTAACCTAGTGGCTCCCCGAGAGGGAATCGTGGATCCAACTTCCTACTAGAGCTATAATCGTTTTTCGATACTTCGAATAAATTGATTGGTATTTGCAATTTTATCCGTCGAGGATAAGATATGTACACATTCAATAAAGTTTTATCATATAGTATTTTAGTTTTAATAAGGTGTGTGTGTGCGGGTGTTTATACATGTAGAAGGATGAATGCCATGTATGCATGAATGCAGGGCAAAAGCTAGTCCTCTAATTTGGGTATTACAGGTTCGGGACGGCGGCGTGCCCGGAAACTGGGGAAAAAGGGGCGGCGGCTCACCCTCGGTCCAATGCTGAGGAGCTAGGAGGTTGAGGAGGACCGGAGAGGCGACGGCGACGAGGGCAGAGGCGGTGGCAACCGGGGCTCGTCGGGGGGGGCTGCTCGGCGCTCGGTCCTGAGAAAGAGAGGGAGAGAAAGGTTAGGGAGGAGGCAACGGAGCTTGGGGTGGAGGAATTAGGGGCGGAGGGGCACTGGAGCCACGGGAATTCTTCACCGGAGCGGTCGCCGGCGCTGGAGAAGACGGCAGAGGCGCGGGGGCTTCGGGGTTGGATCTAGGGTTTCGGGGGAGGAGGGTTCCGACCGTGGAGAGAGAGCGGGGCGGAGCTGCGGTCGGGACGGGGAGGGATTTAAAGGGCGGCGCGCTGGTCGGGGAGTGGCTGGTCGGGGCGGCGCCACCCACCAGAGCGAACGGGCGGCGGAGACGTGGCGGGGGCAAGCTGACACGCGGGCCCCGCGGAGCGGCAGTGGGGGGGGAGGCTGTAATACCCAGATTCGATAATTAGGGTTCTACCTTGCATTCATGCATACATGTCATCATATTCATGCATGAACACCCAAACACACCACTTGTTTAAACTAAAATACTATATGATTATAGAATATGTACATATCTCATCCTCGGAGGATAAATCTACGAACACCAATCAACCTAATTGAGTTATCAAACTAGGGTTTTTCATAATGATGAGTGAGTAGGGACTAGAGTTCTTGGTTGGAACCATTTACCAACAACCCCTTTCTAAAATCGATCCAAAAGCTACATGAAATGATAGCTCACTCCTCCCAACCTTCTCTTTTCTCCTCCCCGGATTCTTCATCTCAGAACCCTCTAGATTCACTGACTCAACTTAGGGTCGGAAATCAATTGGAGAGGAAGGACCAAAGAATTGAAGCTAAAGCAACTAGTGGCGTCCTTGAAGATGCAAGGTTTCAAAACCGTATATCTAGCATGAAATATGCCAGTCCTCAACCCCTGCAAAAATGTGGGAGCTCTAATAGACTGCAGGACCCAAAATGCGAGTCGAATACACTTTTAGGTCCAACCGTCTTCGAAATGTTGTAAAACCCTTACAGTAGACCCCACATGCCCTACTGAAAACCTTGGAGAAAGTTTAAAATTCTTAGAAGCCCCAGGGGACCTAAACGCAATTCTAAATTAAACTTAGGTCAAAAGTCGGATTTGAACTAGCACCTGGCTCAAAACCTCCCCAAACCTCTCCAAACTCCTACAGTAGGTCTCTAAAAGTGTTTCAAACCTCTCCCCAAAATTTCAGAATTTTTGGGGCAACATTTGTACATAAAATAACGTTGTTTGTATCACTGGAGTTAAAGAAATGAAAAAAAAAGAAGAAGAAATTAACACCCTAATCGAATTGGGCCAAAACCCCGCCGGCCCACCTAATCCCGCCGGCCTTCCCCTTTCTCTCTCTGCCCCCGGGGTCCCGCACGTCAGCCCCTCACCCCGCCTGCCTCTGGACCCCGCCTGGCAGCCTCTCCCGCGCCTCCTCTCCCACTGTCGCCTGGGGCCCGCACGCCAGGCCGCTTCTTCCACGTTGTCGCCGCCGGTACGCCAGAGAGGGCGGCGCGCCACCCACGGTCCGACCACCGCCGCCCTATTAAAACCCCCGTCCCGACCGCGGTCAGCCCGCCTCTCTCCTCCCTCTTACCCAAACCCTAGCTTCCCCACCTCCTTTCCCTTCCTGCCGGAGCACCTCACCGCGCCGCCTTCTTCCTCACAACCGGCGCCGCTCCGGCGAGAAATTGGCGCCGCCTCGGTCCTCCGTCGGTTCCTTTTCTTCTTCCCCGAGCACCACCTTCTCATCCCTAACGCCCTTGTTTCTTCTCTTCTTCAGATCCAAGCCGGAGGAACCCTCCCGACGCCGCACCGGTCGCCGCCGTGCTGCTCCTCGTCGCCGACCTCGCCCTGACCGCCTCCGCCGCCCCCGAGCAACGCATTGACCACGGGGTGAGACCTTTGTGCCCCCGCCGCCTTTCCCTAGGCTCGCCGTGGCCCCTAGGGCCCCGGCCGTTTTCCCGGTGAGGCTCCGGCGAGGGCTCCGGTCGCCTTCAGTGAGAGAGAGAGTGTGAGGGTGAGGGGTGGGCACGTGGCTGGCACCGGTTGGTTGCCACGCCCACCCCGGCTGACAGCGGGACCCGCTTGTCAGTGGGTTGTGGGTAGGGTTAGGAGAATCCCGGGGTAAGCTAACTCGGGTGCGCGTAGGGATTGGGTGTTAGATCCGGGTAAAGCTCGGGTGGATTTAGCAATTTAGGTCTCGCAGTTAGGGTTAGGGTTTTTGTTCAAAATCCGATAAACTTCGAAACGCGATATCTTTCAAACCGTAGCTCGGATTTGGGCAAACTTTACCATTCTGGAAACCTTGAGAGATTTTCTACAACATGGCTGAAACACAAATCTAAAATTTAAACTTGTAATCCTGATGGATTTGGGTTGGATTTAGTTCGTCCCTGTGCGTACGATGTTTTAGTTCGATAGGTCGTAACTTGACAACCCTAGCTCCAAATTAGGTGATTCCAGCTGAGTTAGTTTCATATCGCAGAGCCCTACTGAAATACCAACCTTTTCAAGCCATGACCACCTATTAGGTGTAGTAAGTATTCAACCCGAACTTGCAATTGCAAATAATCGACATACCTGCATCGTTAGGGTTTCCGACGATTGTTGGAATAGCGTAACTTTTGAACAACAGCTCCATTTTCAATAGATTTTATATATATCCGACAGTCTCGTGAAATTCCTCACGATCTGGTTCAAATAGATTTCAATGTTTGCACTTGGTCTGTAGGTCCAGTTAAATACGAAATCGTAGCTCCTCTTTAAATGCCGTCGTTGGTAAACCCTAATCCGATGACCCTAACTCCAAATCGAATCTTTCCAGTTGCGTTAAACTCAGGCCTTGGAGTACTCTCATAATATCAACCCCTTAACACATCACCGTGCACTGCCACTAGTGAAACTAACCCTAACTACCCGATGCACCGTAAAACTGTCATGCATGCATGGTAGGACATCAAGGAATTGCTAAACCTAAAACTCGGAACCTAATAGTTACTCTAGGTCCCAAACATCCGTAGATCACCATAGAAATTGATTCTAGGCTTCATTCATCATGCATACATGCTGGGTCTCATTGCCTTTGTTGTCGTTTCTTTTCCGGTACTTCGAATCGTTCACAACAGGACTCGAAGAAGGAGACCATCCGGCTCACGAAGCAACGCAAGATCAGGAATCCTACGGCCAAGGCAAGCAGAGCTTGTTGCATCCTTGCATTGTTATTTATATACTTTACTTGATTATATGTTTGTGTGTGGATCACTGTTTGGAATGTGTATTTCGGTTCAGTACACTAGCATGTTAGGATGTGTCATTTGTTGTGTCCAGCGATGGCTGAGAATTAATCCGGTGCTTCTACTAACTTGAACCTAATAATGTGAGATGTGAGAGCCGAGGGTGTGCTCGATGGATTCGGTTGGTAGGTTCTATCATCCTGAGGAGATGCCGCTCGACGAATACGGTTGGTAGGTTCTACCATCCTGAGGTGATTCCGTTCGACGGATACGGTTGATAGGTTCTACCATCCTGAGGTGATTCCATCGTACCACTCCCTTATCACCGCGTGGACGTTAGCGGAAATCTCCGCCATGGACGTTGCGTATGGTGAGCCTCGATCACGTGGAGATTAGCTACCTTCGGGTGAAGAGCACTGGTTATTTCCATGGGGATGTATTTGCCGGTAACGATCCGAGAGATTTAGAGAATGTGTGTCATAGTGGCTAGTGTCAAGGTGCGATGTGGACTGTCCCAAGTGAATGGGAAGTGGCAAGTGAGTGCCATGTTGTCCATCCATCAAGGTGTCTAATTGGCAAGTGAGTGTCTCTATACCCATCCAGTGTCAATATTGTGGTTTAGGTTGTCCCAAGTGATGTAGGAAATGGCAAGTGAGTGTCTCTATATTCATTCGTGGAAATGTGTGAATTTTAAGCTATGATTTATTATCTATGGTTGACCTCCTTTTCTGTCAATAAGTTATTTATATACTTGTACCCTTCTAGCTTGAGTTATGTCATGTTTAATTACTGCTATACTAGTATGTGTAGGACATTTAATCAAGCACGGATAAGTCTTGCGAGTACGTTCGTACTCACCCAGGTTATCCCTGGAGCTTGCAGGTGAGCCGGTGGTTGAAGATTACTTTGACGATGCTTAAACTTGGTTTCCTCGGTAGTGTTCGAACAATGGGATAGTTGGTGTTTTGTTCAGCGGTCACTGTGCCGCTGTGGGACTCACTTATTTTGTTTCCGCTGTTGTTAAGTTTCCCCGTACTCGGATATGTTTCCGGTGATAACCGACTGATGTAATATGTTGTCCCATCGTGGACTGTTATTAGTAATATCGTAATGTAGAGCTTTGTGATGATATCCGAGTTGTTAAATTCAGGCTGCCCCTGCACAATGCGTGAATGATATGAAGTGTATGGGTATGCCGTGAAGGATCGAGGCCGTACCATTTTCTACTAAGTCGAGCAGGTGTTGGTTGAGTGACCCGCTGGCTGAGATGCTGTGCCGGCCAGGCAGGGTGTGGGCGTTCTACCGGGCTTTCGAGCGACCCACTAGCTTCCGAGCTAGGTTAGGGTGTGGGTAGAATTGCCGGGCTCCTCCGACCTTGCTTGTCGTGGTAGGATTCGGGAACGGCTCTGACTCTTCACCGGATTACGGAATCGTATGTGGTTTTGGGAAGATTGGTCGCTTCCGGCCGGCTCGCACGTGGCGGGTGTCGGATCGCTCTACCTTGGTGCGTACGGCGCAGGTACCGTGCCACCGGGCGGACGAGTCCTTCGGTCCTTGGTGACTTCGCGTTCCCCTAATCATATGCAATTCCGGGTCCGTGACAGCTTGGTATCAGAGCCGAGCTGACCGTAGGAAGCCAATTGCAGGTGGTCGTTAGTTAGGACTCGGCAATGTCGAGAAAACTATTTGCAAAATGAAACCCTATATTTAAAATTAGTAAGTAGACTGCTTTTTATTCCTTATCCTCCCCGCTCTTAGTTCTGAGACCCCTTCCCTGTCGCTTTGGTTTTGTGTTTGTGGCTGACCTTAACCCTGTTGTCTGCTCTGCCAGATGGATTCCCCACAGCTGATGCATGCCACCCATGCCCTGGATGTTGATTGATTTCCGGAAGTACTCCTGTATATGCTCCGAGAGCTTGGATTCCCACACCTCCCGGAGTACCTGATATGTAGAGCCGACCTAGGGTTTGGCATGTATGAGTACCGGGCGCGCGTATTCATCAAACCGTGCGAGAGTGACCCTCCACATCAGCCATGCTTCTTCAACGAATATGGAGCTGAGTTGGAGTCTGCCGTCCAGGATGCGGCCTACTCAGCCATTTGTCATCTTCGCCATGAGCTTCCGGGCCTTGCCGAAGGCCCCTTCGTCTACTTCCCATCACGCACTCCGATGGAGGAAGTGGCTCCATATGAAGACTTCACCTGGGAGCCCAATGTGGCCTTGGCCCACTTGGGGCGTCTTGTCCGAACTCTGGACACGGCGTATCGAGCTCGTGGTTCCGAGGTAAGGCGGTATCGGCACCGTCTCCTCATCTCCCTGCAGCTCGCACAGCACCAAGGAAATTTCTTTGCTCCCCCTCCACACTTCTAGACTGGCGAGGGCATCTACTCGGTCTATGAAGTTGGCCAGTGGGAGTACCACTACCCATCAGTGGGCGGAGTAGAGCTTGGATTTCGCCCTAATGTTCTACTCTCCAGGACGTCGGCGAGCAGCACCCGACGTGTCCCCACTGTCCTTCCTCCGCATGGACATGGGATTCTGTTGTTCCACACTCCGCTTCCTCTCCCCAACGATTTGGAGACCTATGAGATTCGTCGCCGCAGTGCAGGAGCTCCATATAGTCCTTAGTGTGATTTGTATTTTGGGATGTGAACCCATGATGTCAGGTCTTAGGGTATCTTTTGGAGAATTGTAATTGGGTATCCATGGCTGCAATTTTGGAACATTACCCCCGTTTATTTCACTAAAAGAGTGATCTAAACCGCAGCCTTTCTATGAACCCCGTTGATCGTATTAATGCGTTCGTGTGTTAGCGTCAACTTTCCTTGCGATTGTTTTGTGCCTCATTTTCTCGTGAAAGTGTGTATGAAACGATATGCCATATCTTTGGTTACCTTGTTATACCCTTGTGGAAATATCCTTGATTTCCCAAGTTTCCAACTCCTTTATCTCATCCGGTGTATTCTGATTTCAGCAGCATGGCATCTGGAACCCATGGAGCCGCTCGCGGGTGTCGTGAGCGTGAAGAAGAAGAAGTGCCACCTCCTCCCCAACAACCCAACCTCGCGGACCTGCTAGTGACCCAGACTAGAATCCTCGAACAACTCACACACAACGTTCAGCATCTCGTGGACAAGGCCATCCAAGTGGAAGCAAAAGAGTTAGCCCTCGACAAGCCCCGCAAGCGCGAGAGAGAGGCGCACGAATCTGCTGCAAACAGTCCGCAGAAACCCCGTGTGTGGCAGCCGCCCCCACCTCGCTCTTTTGAATCGCCTCCACAAGGTCCGCAAAGTGTTGCTCATCGTCCCCAGAACGGACAGCCGCGACCCTTATTTGATCGGAGTAAGATCAGGTGCTATAACTGTGGAAATATCGGGCATTTTGCTGATCGCTGCACTTCGCCGCGCACAAACAGTGCCTTTGCTCCCAAAGTGCAGCAAGGACATCAGTCCCGTCTCCAGGGAAGACAGCCGCGGTCGTTAATCGATTGGAGCAGGGTTCAGTGCTGCAACTGCGGAAAAATGGGGCACTTTACGAGCCGTTGTTTTTCCCCCGCGCACAGGAAATTTCTTTGCCCCCAAAGTGCAGCAAGGGCAAGTACGCAGAGGCTCTCAAGTTAAGGGACCAGTCCCAGTCAGCCTCAGGCCGTCGGCCGTGGCCGGGTGAACCATGTCACCGCCAAAGAAGTGCAGGATGTACCAGAGGAAGTGTCGGGTACGCCTCTCGTTAACTCAACTCCTGCTGCCGTTCTTTTCGACTTTTAGGAGCATCCCATTCCTTTATATCCAGCAAGTTTGCACAGGATAGCCATATTCCGGCATCAGCATTGCATTATTCCCAGTTTGACCACTCTTAAACCGCATAGGAGCTCAGATCAAGCTGGAAGACGTTCCGTTCCATCTTAACCGTTTAAGTTCCTAAAAGTGCTTGGAAGATCTAGAATTGCTCTTGTGCATGCCATATATACCTGTTCTGTGAATAATCCGGTGTATATGCGTCTGTACTCGGTACCCCAGAATGCTTTCGTGCACACCTAGAACACCAATACGGAGTCTGGCCAACTCCTCGTTGTTGGCACTATGTGTAGTACGAGACTATTCTCAAGTCCCGACAATTCCAGATTTACTGTCATGTTTGGCACAATATCGTCGGAGACATTTCAGAGGAAAGGTGCATGCCATGTTAGCCATGCATGACGACCCCTCCCTTCCATCCCCCAATGACTCCCCATCTTAAGACCGCCAGCCTTGATGCCTACGAGCAATCCAGTTTCTTCCTCCCTCTAATGCTATAAGTGACATTGATCTAGCACTCTTCTTCTTTCTACAACCCGACATGACCAAAGTACATCTAAACGAAATTTTCAAGAGAGTTCTTGTATAAGGATGATCATGGCGCCCCCCCCTCTTTCCACGTTCCTCCACCTCATGCATTCTCTATCCATGGGTAATCCGATCATTTTGTGGTCATCCCTATGGATGACATCATCACCCATTTCAAGCCTGAACCGGAGCGCGAAGACCCTTAAGTACGGTACCCGATGGACCCTACCACCTCCTAAACCTCACCCCCCAGTTAATTACAAGAATATTTACCTTCTTGTTTTTACTGAGAAAAATACAACAAAGATTCTAGAGAATCTAGCTTAACAGCCAAATCAAGAATGTTTCGTATCATAATTCACCCTAAACCCCGTACGAAGAATGGTATAGAGAAAACAGAGGTAAGGAAGTTGAACGAACGATCAAATAAAGGAGAGAGATAAACAGCAGAAGAAAAGGATGGATACACATAATAACACCAATCCGTCATCGAAGTGGCAAGTTTCGAGGACCAAAGAGACACAACCCACCCATTAAAGTTGCCATCTGTGATATCCCAGCTACCCAAGATCTTTCGGATACCCTAGTTGGAATCCTGCCACCGAGTTCCCGAGATAGGACAACCATGGAAGGATCGAACGCCCGACACGCAGCCTCGGTGAAATAGAATATGAAACCTGGAAAGCCATTCCGATGCCCAATCCTACTCCTGATCTCTCTTCCCAAGAAATCATAAACAGATACTTCGATCGCTTCGAAGTCACTACCCTCACTATCTTCGTCAGCTTTTGTTGGAGCAGAGATAGCTGGTCGTCATGGCCCCTCTCACTCAAACCAACGATCTTGAATTCTGAATTTGCAGGACTAACAAGGTCCTTGCACTCTTACTCTCCCAGAATACGGTTATTATTGAAAATAATAACTTGATCTAGTTTTTCTCTCTCCAGAACTGGTGTAGAAGTCAAATAGTGATCCCACGACTTGCCATCAGCAACGCAAGGACCTAATCTTCCATGAAACACATGGATCCCCGCTATCCATCTATTCCGGTAGCATAAAGATGTACCAAAACCTTCGTTGTCATTTTGATGGACCCAAATGAATGGGAACCTGCCCGGTTTGTTACAAAGTGCGGCTTAGGTCACCTGGTCAAGGTTGAGCATCAGAGACCAGCAGGCGTGTTGTAACCCCTCTTTGACCCCACGATGGAAGAACTACAGGAAGGTCCCTTGACGGAATGGAGCACAAACCCGGAACCGTACTGTTCAGCTCTTCGAAATCCGATGGAGCAACCACACCGAAGATGAAGCTAAGTGGGAAACATGAAGATTGGCTCAGAATCGAGCTCCCATCTTTGTTTGCCGAACGTTAGAGATCTCGGGCCGAGATCTTTTTAAGGGGGGTAGGTTTTGTAATATCCAGATTCGACAATTAGGGTTTGTCTCGCATTCATGCATACATGTCATCATATTCATGCATGTAAACACCCACACACACACCTTATTTAAACTAAAATACAATAATAGGAAACTTTATAGAATATGTACATATCTCATCCTCAGTGGATAACCTTGCAAACACCAATCAACTTATTTGAAGTATCGGATAATGATTATAACTCTAGTAGGAGGATGGATCCATGATCCCCTCTCGAGGAGCCACTAGGCTAGCTTTTCCCTCCTCTCCCCGGAACCTTCGCCCAAGTCATTTGGAATCCCTAACTCAACCTAGGATTTGAAAGTCAAGTTGGAAACGAGGGTTAAGATTGGAATCAAGCAAACGAGTATTGTCCCCGAGGATGAAACCTTCCAGAACCCTACATTTAGCCTGGAAATACAAACCCTAATCCCATGCAAAACTTTGGAAGTTTTTGAAGTCCGCAAGACCTAGCTCCAATTCAACCCTAAAACTTGGTCAAATTTGAAATTGAGCTAAAGATTAGGTCAAACGAAACCCAGGCCAATTCAAAGTTGCGCAGTGGACCCCACATGCCCTATTGAACACCCTGGTGAAATTTGGAAATCTCTAAAAGGACCCAAAGGACCTAATCGCCATTTCTACGCAAATTAGGTCAAATATTGGAAATGAACTAGAATCTAGCTCAAAACACCCCCAAATCATTCCAGACTCCTCCAGAAGGTCTCCCATAATGTTTTCAACCTTCTGTAAAAATTTCAGAATTTTTGGAGCAATACTCGCACATAAAATAACACTAACATTGGCTCTGTAGTTATATAAAAAGAAAAAAATAAAATTTAACCAGGCCGAGGCCCACTCGGCCGGCCCGCAACCTGCCTCACCCGCAAAGCAGCCGGCCCAGCCCGCAAAGCTCATCCCGTCGGCCTCTCCCTTCCCTCTCTATCACGCGGGCCAGCCCCGTCAGCCTCCTCCCCTCTCCTCCGTCGCCCGGGCCCGCTTGTCAGCACCCTTCGTCCACGTCGCAGCCGACCGTACGCCGGGGCAGGCGGTGCCGTCCCGACCAGCCTCCTCCCACTCCGTGCCGCCGCCTTATTTAAGACCGGTTCCGACCGCAGCTCCCCCCCTCCGCTGGTTGTCCGAAAACCCTAGCCCCGGCACCCGAGCTCTCCCCTCCGTCGCCATCGTCTCCGCCTCCGGCCACCATCTCCGGCGAGGCATTCCTCCGAAACCGGTGAGCCCCGGCCTCCTCCGCCTTGATTCCGAGCACCCTCTCGCTATCCCTCATCTCCCCCACCTTCTCTTTTCTCAGATCCGCCACCGGAAGAACTCCCCGCCGCGGTCGTCTTCTCCAGTGCCGGCCCCTACTCCGGCGAGCTCGCGCGGCTACCTCGGTTTTCTCCCAAGCTCCATTTCTCCTCCCCGAGCATCTCCTCGTCAACCCTAACTCGCTCATCTCCTCCATTGTCCAGATCTGTGCCCGGAGTTTGCCACCGACGACAACCGAGGTCCGCCGCCGTCCCTTGCCGCCGTCCCTTGCCGCCGTGAGCTCCACTCGGTCCTCTCTCACTTCCCCAAGCCGGCGCAAAGGCATCAAGGTGAGCTCCCCGACATTTTGCTGCCTACCCGAACCACTCCCGTGCCCTAGCCACCGTATAGCGTGTCTCCGGCGAGACTCCGGTGGGAGCTCCGCCGCCCGGACTGCCTCTCCGGCCGGATCCGAGGGAGAAGAGAGGAGAGAGTGAGAGAGAGAGGGAAAGGCCAAGACGCGTGGCGCGCTCGGGTTGGCTCCCGAGCCCGAGCCACTGACAGTGGGGGCCCACGCGTCAGCTGAGATGTTTAGGGTTAGGAATTTCTGGGTTGCATCTCGGGTGAGTTTAGAGTTGAGCCACTGCAGCAGAGAGAGAGAGGGATGGTTTTTGGGGTGCACCTAGCATTTTGATGTTCGTAGGTTTAGGGTTAGATTTGTATAAAATTTCAAACCTTCATAACTTTTGAACCGTGAGTCCAAATTGGCTAAATTTTATATATCTGGAAAGCTCTCGAAATTCTCTACAATCTGGACGAATCAAAACTTTATTTTGAGCACATGCACAGTGGGTCATTTAGGATTGTATTATTTCCCTTCTGTCGCGAATCGGTAAACCCTAGCTCTTCGATCGTAGCTCCAAATCGCACGATTTCGATGGCATTGAACTCGTATTTCATATAGTCAACCTGATATTAACATGTTTAACATATTTGCCATGCCCCGCCGCTAACGGCATTAACCCTAACTCATCGGAGCACCTTAATATGCCATGCATGCATTCTAGCTACCACACAAGCCTCCGAGGAGCTAACCTAAAGTCATGCACGTAGTAATAACTCCTCGACAACCTATTAGTCACTTTAGACACATGCATCTCACATAACTCATTCATGCATACATGCTGGTTGTTAAGTATTCTCTTATTGCTCTTTTCCGGTATCGCTCGCTTCAGAGCCCGAAGAAGGAGACCACCCGGCTTACGACCCCACGCAAGACCAGGAACAACTAGAGCAAGGCAAGCAGAGCTTGTTGCATTTTATTATATGTTTACTGTTATTCCATGTGTTGCTTATCTACGTTGTGATCGAATGCGCCGAACTAGCATGCTAGGGTTGCGATGTATTGTACCCCGTGGTAGTCGAGGATTGAACTTGAACACTCTATCTACTAAAATCTGAGATAAGTGAGATGCGAGAGCCGAGGGTGGAGTAATGATGAATAAAGTTGGTATTAATTGGTGTTAACGGAGCGACCCCCGGTGTTTGAAGTTGTGTTGTCGCTATACCAACCTGAGGTGACTTCATCGTATTACTCCCCCTGTCACGCGTGAACGTTATCGGAATCTCAGCCATGAGTTTATCGAATGGGTGAGTCCCGGTCACCGGGAGGCTAGCTACCTCCGGTGGAGGGCACATTGTTATCCTCATGGGGATGTATTGCCGATAACGGTTCGAGAGAGAAGTTGAATATGATAATTGATGGATCGGTTTGGATTTGACATAGGGGCTGCCCTAATTGAATTGGAATATGTTAAATGGATTCTTTTGGATTGGACTCATGGGCTGCCCCAAAGGACTTGGAATTGTTGATTGAATCTTGTGGTGTTTTTTTTATGATTCGTATGTACCCTGAATTAGTCTGTTATCTACCTTGTCTTTACTTCACCCTGTTAATGCTATGTTCTTAATTTGTATATTGTTACTCTGAGAAGCATCATGTTTACTCCTGTTGTAGTAAATCCATGTGTAGGACATTTAATCAAGCACGAATAAGTCTTGCGAGTACTTTTGTACTCACCTAGGTTATTCCTAGAGCTTGCAGGTGAGCCGGTGGTCGAGGACTATTTTGACGACGCCTGAAATTGTAGTTCCCTTGGTTAGCTATTCGACTCATGGGATAGGTTGTGACCTTTGGTCAGTGGCCGATATGCCGCTGTGGGTCTCGCTAAAGCTTCTTCCGCTGTGTTTTATCGTTTTGTTTATTGGATATGTTTCCGGTTATTACCGACAGATGTAAACTTAAATGGGTCCTCATGTGGACAGCTAGTAGTAATATCGTGTTGTAGTGCTTTGCTGTGGTATACAAGTTGTTATTCGGGTTGCTCATACACCGTGCGTGAATAATATGAAGTGTATGGGTATGCCGTGAAGAGTTACGGTTGTTCCCCTTTTTACTATGTCGAGCAGGAATCAGTTGAGTGACCCGCTGACTGAGACGCTGTGCCGGCCAGGCAGGGTGTGGGTGTATTCTACCGGGCTTTCGAGTGACCCACTAGCTTCCGAGCTAGGTTAGGGTGTGGGTAGAATCACCGGGCTCCTCCGACCTTGCTTTGCGTGGTAGAATCCGAGAACGACTCTAAACCTTCACCGGATCAAGGAATCGTATGTGGTTCTGGGAAGTTTAGTCGCTTCCGGCCAGCTTGCGTTGGTCAGGTGTCGGATCACTCCGTCTCGGTGAGTACGGCGCAGGTACCGTGCCACCAGGTCGACTGGTCCTTCGGCCCTTGGCGACCATTCGTTCCCCTAATCATATGCAATTCCGGGTCCGTGACATCAACATTATTACTCAAGAATCCAACAAGGACTTGAAGGAATATCCTTTTATACTCATGAAGTTCTGTGCTGAAACTGGCATGCCATGGATCATGAAATGGGATCTCAGCATCCACAGAACCCAATTCCCTGCAACCTTAAGACGGCGCTACTATGCAAGATGGTGGGATAGGTTTGACATAAAACCTGTCCTTCAAAGAAGAAAATATCAAGCAAAGAGCAAGAAGACGGCTGTGGCCCAGTTGAAGGAGGAAATCACAAAAGAACTGTTGTTGAAGAAACCAAATATACCAGAAAGTGAGCTTCAATTGCAAGTATATGAAGCAATGTTTCAAAAAATGGATGAAAATCCTCAGCCTCTGCAAACGATGTCGCCAACTAGAAGCCTTAGTGAAGATTTTGTGCAATGCAGCCAGGCAAAATCATCATCCCCAATTCCCAATTATTATTCCATAAAACAAGAAGAAGAAGAAGGAGAATCCAAGGGAATATCAGATTTCTCCTCAGGAAACTAACAAGATGTCCAATCAAAGAAAAAGCAAAAGTATGAAAAGAGGCAAAAGCAGCAATCACTATTTCAGAAAGAATATACACTATTCTTGATGGAATAAACTTTATCAAGTTACTGCTACAGATGGGAGTCCGCAATCAAGATACTATTGCAGAAAGAATCTACACTATTCCTGATGGAATAAACTTTATCAAGTTACTGCTACAGATGAGGTCGGCAATCAAGATACTATTGCAGAAAGAATCTGCACTATTCCTGATGGAATAAACTTTATCAAGTTACTGTTGATCAGCACTATACAAGACTGAAGCGACATCCATGCTTATCACCAACCTGAAGGTGGCAAGCCTCTATAAAAGGAGGACAAGGAGAGCTCGAAGGGCATCGCGGTTCCATCACCTCATCGCTTCCACAACCTCCACTTCGCAACACGCACCGCGATCACTACTCATCACCTCCACTCCACTCCACTCCACTAAGTGTATCTAGTTGTATAATAGTAAGAGTCCTATGTATCCCTAAATAAGACTCGATCTTACGAGTCAAGTGTGAGAGTCAGTCAGTGTGTAAGAGTCCTGTAAACTGAAGTACGTGTGTACCAAGTCCCTGGTGTACTACTAAGAAGGATCTACCTTCTTGAGGTATGAATTAATGAATACCAGGACTGTTTGTTTTGAAATTATCAATGTGCATTAAAAAATTAAAAAAAAATCCTTGCATTACTACCTTCATTCCTTGCATTACTACCTTATCCCTGCATTACATACTATAGCTACGTGCATGCATCGTGTGTCCTGGGTGTAAGCTGGTATCAGAGCCATCTGTCCCCTGACCTTCCCAAGCCATCTTCTCCGAAGGGGGGGGGAGAGGGAGTGTGGTAGTAGGCCGAGTCGCGGAGATCCCGCCAGGAGTTGTTGGTAGACCGAGTCGCGGAGAACCCTGATCCTCTAGAGCGTATACCTCGAAGTCGCGTGGCCGTTGTTAAGCCGTGGATAGGCGTTTGTTAGGCAGAAATCGTTGACTGAGGGCTTGATTATGAGGTGAAGGTTGATCTTAATTGTGGGATTTGCCCTGCCGTTGTCTGGAAACCAACTCTCCTATAGGTTGATCTTAATTGTGGGAATTGCCCTGCCGTTGTCTGGAAACTACCTATTCCTTACTCCTTTGTTCGTATAAGATGTCTTGGTTAGTCAGGTCTCTAGGTGTAACTGATCGTGCTGTAGCCTCTTGCAGTAACGATAGGTCTGTTAAAACTATGTCTGTAAAAAATGCTTCATCTATATGCTTTGAAGATATTGAAAAAAAGTATTGCAAATGGAAGGTACCTAGAGTAAATATTAAGGATATATATCATGTTGGCACATTTTCCTTACGTTCTGATTACTTTATAAAAACTATTGAAAAAAACTATTCCTATTAGCTCTTTGCATGAAACTTTGCATCTTCTCTCTGAAAAGGAAATTGATATGATAAGACGAAAACCCCAGTATCAGTATCTACACTTTGGTCTAGTCCAAATTGCTATTCGGTCCTTAACAAGGAAAGGTTTAAATGTATCTGTATTGGCTTGTCTAAGGGATTGTAGAAATAAAAGATTTAAAGATTCTTTACTAGGAATGGTTGAAGCCAGTCTTAGTAACGGTCCAGTATTCTTTAACACCTTTCCCAGACTTCTCAGTATCTCTTTCAGACACAAACATCCATAGGGTCTTAACCTTAAACTTGCAAACGTCTGGCTATGATCTTGAACCAGGAAGCGAGAACATTTCCGTAACATATAGGATCTATTACAAAGCCATGACAACACTAGCCCCTTGTGCAAAACAAAATACACCAAAAGGGTTAACCACCCTTCTCCAAGCCAACCCAAGAAATCATGTCCTAACTCCTAGAACCTTAAAATGGGACGAGATAATACTTCCTGAAAAGTGGACGCTCTTCCAAGCTGTTGAGCCAAAGGCCACACAACAAACTGAGGTTGAGTCCATGACTAAAACACCAGATGGGGATGTTGAAGTAACATTCTCCTCAAAGAGAAATGTTTTCATCCAGTCTAGACCATCGGTTAGCTGTGATAGCAGACCTCGAGATAGACCGGAAAATATCATCTATGCAACTTATGAAGACAATTCGTATGAACCCTCAATTTCAGATTTTGATCTTAATGTCATTGAATTAGAAGATGAGTATTATGAAACTGATTCTGATTATGAGAGTGATGATGACTATCCCTATAGTTATGCTAATGGCTATGTTAATAATTATGACTATGGTTTCAAATATGATTCTGATTTTGAAAGCAGATTTATTGTCCCCATTCAAGAGCCTGAATTTAAAATCAACAAAGAACTCCTTAGGCTTGAGGTTGAGCTTCCCAAAAATGAAGCTAAGGTAGAAAACTATTTAAAACTAGACCGTTCTTTTAGAATGAAAGTTAAGGAAGCATGGTATGATGATATGAAGCAACAAAGGAAAAATATTTTTTTTTGATTGGTATGAAAATAGCAAAATTAGGCACTTTGAGAGATTCTTTAGGCTAAAAATCCAGCCTAAGTGTGCAAACAAAGGTTAGCATGAAATCAGAAACCAAAACAAACTTGCAGCCAAAAGTGACTATGAATCTAACGCAGAAATCAATAGTGAATCAGAATCAATGATGAAAGCTAATAGTGAAGATGATAATGATAATCTTGCTGTCATAAAAAAGACGTCAACAACCTCTAGTGGAAAAGCCATAGAAGCTATTCATCCTCCTTTTGAGTCTATTCAACTGAGTGATAATGCAAAGGGTGAAAGTATTAAAGCTAGTCCACTCAAAAGTATTGCTAGAAGCACATACCAAGAGCCCATAAAGGTGGAACATGTAGGCCACCTGGTAGAACAACAAAATTTTGCAAATATCTCTTCACATACTCTTGGGCAGCAAACCGATCGAATTGAGAACATCCTCTTGGAGGGAAGCAAGCCGAGCAAAGGTGAAGTTAAGGTAAACTATTCTCCAAAGTCCCAACATGAGTCATCTAGTTCTCAACAAGTTAATCCATTATTTGTTCCTCACATGCTAAATTCCAACAGAAAACTTGGAAAACAAAAAGCTATAGGTTCAGCTCTATCTGAAGACGTAGTCAATGAAATTATTATTGCAGAAAGAATCTGCACTATTCCAAATGAGGTCGGCAATCAAGATACTATTGCAGAAAGAATCTGCACTATTTCAAATGGAATAAACTTTATCAAGTTACTGTTGTCAGCACTATACAAGACTGAAGCGACATTCATGCTTATCACCAACCTGAAGGTGGCAAGCCTCTATAAAAGGAGGACAAGAGGAGCTCGAAGGGCATCGCTTCCATTGCCGGTCATCACCTCATCGCTTCCACAACCTCTACTTCGCAACACACACTGCGATCACTACTCATCATCTCCACTCCACTCCACTCCACTCCACTAAGTGTAGCCTAGTTGTATAATAGTAAGAGTCCTATGTACCCTAAATAAGACTCGATCTTACGAGTCAAGTGTGAGAGTCAGTCAGTGTGTAAGAGTCCTGTAAACTGAAGTACGTGTACCAAGTCCCTGGTGTACTACTAAGAAGGATCTACCTTCTTGAGGTATGAATTAATGAATACCAGGACTGTTTGTTTTAAATTATCAATGTGCATTTAAAAAAAATATATCCTTGCATTACATAAAAAAAATATCCTGCCTCTTGATAATTTAGGATATATTTTTTTAAATGCACATTGATAATTTAAAACAAACAATCCTGGTATTCATTAATTCATAGCTCAAGAAGGTAGATCCTTAGTAGTACACCAGGGACTTGGTACACGTACTTCAGTTTACAGGACTCTTACACACTGACTGACTCTCACACTTGACTCGTAAGATCGAGTCTTATTTAGGATACATAGGACTCTTACTACTACACAATTAGGCTATACTTAGTGGAGTGGAGTGGAGTGGAGGTGATGTGGAGGCGATGGGTAGTGATCGTGGTGTGTGTTGCGAAGTGGAGGTTGTGGAAGCGATGAGGTGATGACCGACGATGCCCTTCGAGCTCTCCTTGTCCTCCTTTTATAGAGGCTTGCCCCCTTCAGGTTGGTGAAAAGCATGGATGTCACTTCAGTCTTGTATAGTGCTGATAATAGTAACTTGATAAAGTTTATTCCATCTGGAATAGTGCAGATTCTTTCTGCAATAGTATCTTGATTGCCGACCTCATCTGTAGCAGTAACTTGATAAAGTTTGTTCCATCAAGAATAGTGCAATATCTTCACTATCTAATTCCAGTAGGGCTTGAATCTCCTTTTTAACTTTAGTTTTTAAGCATGTACTAGCTATGTGACCTTCAACACCACATTTGAAACACACGGGTTTCTTTGTATTATTTCTATAGAGTTTGGTATTACCCTCTTTATGACTAAAGGGCTTTGGTTTCCTTCTTTTGGTGAGAAATCTTTCTTTCTTATGGCCGCCAGAATATTTTTTGATATGCTTAGGAGGCTTTCTTTTAGCTCTAGGATCATAAGGATCTTGGAATCCAAATTGATAACAGAAGTCTCCCAATTCACGTTTCCCAATAATTTTTTGTTTCTTGAGCTAATCCTTAATCTTAAGATCATTACATAATTCAGCTCTACCAGTTGTATTTTTTTGGGTAATACTTCCTATGTCTAGGCATTGATAGTTTATATTCCCTCCTCCTTCCTTTCTCAAGGAGTTCCTAACCTTTTCAGCAAATAAAGGAGGTAAACCAGATATATATTTTTCTTTCCAAAAATCTTTATTAGGATCAGGTAGGGTATATAATTTGGATAAGAATGTGTCTTTATACCATCTAAAGTCTGACATGGTTTTGCATCTAAGGTTTATCAATTGCGCCAGCACAGATCCAAGTGCGCCGTTTAGAATCTACGAATGAGCTATGCCTACCCCAACCATGACTATCCAGATGGCCGCATGGGAGGCCATCGCATTTCTTCGTCATCGTGCTCCTGGTATGAACCAGAGAGCTTTCTTTCTCTATCCCCGCCATGCCCTCGGAATGGGCACAAGGTTTGTCAACCCACCACCAGGCGAAGACGCCGCGGTAACTCACCTCTTCCATTATCTGGTCGCTCAGCACGACCTACTCAATCTAATGGTGGAGTTCTGGATCTTGACGCAACGGAGCTCTACTCCTCTGCATTCACCGCCTGCTTCTAACAGCTCTTCGGCAACATCCGCCTATGCTCCTGAGATAGGCGAGCCTCCTTTGCCAGAAGCACCAATCATTGAAGAAGGCACCCGCCGCCGTCGGCGTAATGCCACTTTCCCCCACGTTCCAACCCCTTCGGAGCATTGGACCTCTCAAGGAGGAATTGCTCCACCTCAAGACCCTGGTCCCGAGTTAGGTCAAGCCGGCGATGCACGTCGAGTGTGGGTTGTCCAGCTCGGTGCATTCGGATGCGTGTGTGCATGTGTTGCATTGATCTTTGCGATTGGTTTGCTGTTGCGCCTCTCAACACTCAGGCGACCTTGTTCGATGTTCTTGTAGACGCATGGCTGCGTGTCATGTTAGTCTTTTTGATGTTTTATTGGTGTTTTCAGTGGGTCTTCCGACCCCAGTAATGAAATCAATTGTTGATCATTTTGTTTGTGCAATATTTAAAAACCTGGGATTTCCCTCTCATTCCCCTGCTATTTTCCCTCTTTTCTACACCGATAACAGAAGCAGAACCTGCGCTGGAACGACGAAGGCCGATCGCTGCAGAAGACCATGCGGTCCTATCCGTGATCTCTTTCCCCTAATTTATCCGAATCTCGGGGACGAGATTCCTTTTAAGGGGGGTAGATTTGTAACGCCCTAATTTTCCGAAACCCAAAAATTAGGGTTAACAAAAACTTTTTGCTAGTAATGCTGATTAAAATACACCAAATTAAAAACTTTTATTCCAAATCATATTCCTATTAAACCCTAAAGCAAAGCAACCAAAAATCGTTCCCTCTGTTCCTGCTCCCTTGATTTCTGTTTTGTCGAAACCCTGTCCAGCAAGGGATACAAACCCTGCTCTATCGTTGGTCTCCATACGGGACCATTCGTCCTTGCGTCCCCGCCGCGACAGCCTGAGGCAGCTGCCACAGCCAACTTGCTCTGCCGCGACAGCCCAGGGCAGCCGTTGCCACTGCCACGCTCTTGCCACGGCAGCTGCCGCTGTCCATTTTCTCTGCCGCGGCAAGGCCTCTGCCACCGCCGTTGCTATCTTCCTCTGCCGCAGCAAGCCGCCCCTGCCGCGACAAGCTTCTGCCGCGCCACCGATTCCCCGCCACGGCATCCCACAGCAACCACCGTCGTTACCATGCCTCTGCCATGGCAACCCCTCCCTTGCCGCGGCAATGTCACGCCGCTGTTCCTTCCCGCCGCGACAGCCGATTTCCACCGTGGCAATTCTTTTTCCCTACCTCGGCAAGTCTTCCCTTACCGCGGCAATACCGCGGCAACATTTTCTCCGCTGCGACAGTCCTTCTCCCCGCCACAAACATACTTTCGGCATTCCTCCCCCTCTAACTAATCAGTGCCACCTAAACCCTCACCTGCCGCTGAGTGCCCTCACAGTACTTCTACGAAATCGGAGCATATACCCATCCTAAATCTTTTCTAAATGACTTGAAATTCTACCACTAACTTCGCCATGCCCCATCGTGAGTATGTGCAAAAATATACTGCTTTTGCGTATACGTCTATACGCAAAACCCTAATTCCTTTCTCCCTGATTCAACGAAAGGGCAAAACTATAACGCAATACACGCGCCGTATACGCCACCGCATCGATGGTACCTCACCACCAACACGTCCTAAGCCAGCACAAAGGTTTCATCTCGAGTTCCGTGTTCCTGCCCCACCTTGCCGCGCCCCAAAACCCTAGATCCGAGCTCCCGACTCCTTTTCTTCCTATTTAAATCTAATTCCCTCTAAAACCCTAACTCGTCGTTAGCTCAGCCACAGTCCTAAGCATATGTGTGAGCATACCGGCAATATTTTCCAAGTGTATATGGGCACATACACCTTGGAGTCCCCAGCATATCGCTGCATGTGTTCATTTGATTTCCACCACCTTTTCTCTCTCCTGGGATATATATATACGTATATACATCTCCATTACACTTCAATGTGTAATCTGGGATCCACCTTTTTCCATGGACATCAGGGCCATCCATGCCACCCCTCATGCCATCGTTCGAATGACCGGAACCTGTGATCCGTAGTATCCCTTGATAACCAGATAAAACCCAAATTCCAAGACCCGCACTCTCTGCGTGCCAACACATCAAGCGGTGCCAAACTAATCCATACTTCAACAGCGTCTACAGTCCGCTCTCCTCCCTATTGTTTAAACCCTAGTGCTCACCCCCGAGTTGCTGCAGTGCTTATTACCTAACTCTGTCTCCTACTTAATGCACATGAGCAATCTTTTCTCCCGAGCTGTCTCATTCCTCATTTATTGTTTCCTAGAGCTCTACAGCAATTTCTAGCCATTCTTTTCCTGTCCCCTCCCATCACTTCTACAGCCTCTCTACTGTGCAATGCTAGCAGCTAACTCACTCCTCTCTCTACACCTCCACCTGCGCACTCTTTTAATTCCAAGCAAGACTGAGCTGTTTCTCTTCTCTCCCCTCATCATGTCACCTCACTCTCACTGCCATCCCTCCCTTACCACAGTGCAGGCCACCAATCCCTCTTTAGTCGTGTCAACTAGACACTTCAATTACTCCCATCCAAGCTACTCCAACCTGCCATGCCTGAGCTTTCCCCAATTATTACTCCTCCTTCCCCACCGCACTTCCCATTCCCTCAGTCCTCCATGAATGAAGCAACGCTAGCCCTTCCTCTTCTTCTCCCTCAAGCCGAGCTGCCCCATCTCGTGCTTAATTTCCTCCCCTCCTCCTTCAACCGAGCTGCCCACGATTCTTCCCCATTTTCTCCTAAGCCGAGCTCTCCTCAGGCCAACTCCCCCCACAGCTCAAGCTCCAGTACCCGTGCCCCTTCATCCTCCCATGCCTTCTTCCTCCTCCAACCCCGTGCTTCTTCTCCTCACCACAAAGCTAGTGCCGCATCGCGCTCCTGCAGAACCCGCTCCTAACTCTCTCTTTCCCCTCTAGCAACTCCGCAGTAGCTTCTCCTCTTTTTCCCTCGGTGCTCTACGCACGCCTGTCCTAGCCGAGCTCGCTGTTCTCCCAAGGCCGGCAAGGAGTTCGCCGTTCCGTTCGGTGGATCCGTCGCTCCGCCGGTCCCCTTCAACCGTCGCCCGCGCCTTGGCTCCGCCTCACCTCCCAAGGTTCCCCTTCTTCCTCCCCGGCAACCACGGAGAGCTACCAGCGCCCGGCTTCACCGAACCGGTTGAGAACCTGCCGCGCGCCGCTCACCAGAGTAGTGCCCGCGCTGCATCCATCCGCCGCCAGTCCCCATCGCTACCGCCGGTAAGCCACTGCCCCGGCAAGACCCGCATTTCCCTTTCGCAGCTATCTCGGTGAACCGCCTCGGCCACGGGACCCCTCCGTCCAACTCGCCTCACCGTCCATCGGACCACCGCCGGCGAGCGCGTTGTATAGTTGCCCCAGACGGCTCAGTCCACAGCTGTTCAGCCCCAGTGTGTCTTCCCCACTTGAAAACGTATTGACCGTTTCTTTCCCGTTCAGTACGCCTCCTTCTTCCAAAAGCGTATTGCCTCTGCCATAGACCCAGGGCCAATCCCTTAATGCGAAGACGTTTTCCTGGATGACGTCTTCGACATCAGCCCTATAACCGCAGCTGGAATAAGTAATGAACATCCGCAGTAAAACCGACATTTGGACAACCTGTTCTTTCCCAATATTAACTCAAATGACTCCACCCTTTTTTTTCCTGTAATCATATAAACCCAAAACCTAACCACCCATATCAAATTCATAATCTTGAGATTAATTGAATTCCTAAGATGGATTCAATTCTAGTATAGCTCTAGAATACCTATCTTTTCGCATATAGCTCCGAAAGACCTAACCACTTCTCCTAACAACCACTAAAATCGTATGAAACATTAGGAACCCAGAAGAGCTTCAACATTTTATCTCTTCTACACATTAATTCCAGAAAAAGGGAAGTAAAACCTTAAATACTCCGTAACCCTCGAGTGATTATAACCTAGTATGCTACTCCCAAAAGCCTTGTAAATAAAATTTTCCGATTCATACTTCCACCCTAGACTCAACAATATGGAATGAGAACCTAGAATATCTGAGTCCCAAAATGTTGTGGACCAGATAAGCTAGGGTTCCCAAAATTTACGAAGGGTCCTTATTTCATGTGAAAATGATTTTCTTCCACCTCTTCAAACCCTAATAACACCTAAGTCTAGGATACAAGTTTTAAGAGCCCATGAGTGTATGATTGATTCTTATTTGGATCTTCCTCGTATCGTTGATTTATTCACCGTTCTTTCGACGTGTAGACACCGACGTTACGAGACATTGCACGAAGGAATTTCGGTCAGTTGTCGAATCGAGTTCCAAGACCGAGCCCCGAACAATACTGCCAGGCAAGCATTCCCATTTTGACCATGTTGAATCCTATATTTGCAAAGTATATTTATTTTGATTATGAAACATGCATGCTATGTTTATCAACGATATTTTATGTAGTTAGCTATATCCGATAGATGCATTTGAGCTAGGGTTGGCTATCTGATTCCTTGTAACCCTAGTTGACTCGTCGATTGGTTTCCAACCGACAAAAGTCTAAGGTTATAGGCAGTAGCCATTGCTTAGCCCCGCTATAGTAAGACTAAAATTTTGTTCGGTTAATACAAACCTTCGGGTTTGGGAAATTAAACCCGCAGATAGCGTATGTTATCCGCGGTGACTTTCAAAAGAAATGTTGCCAAGATTCAAATAAAGTTGGAGATGATTTTGATTCGGGTAAGAAGGTAAGGTAGTTTGAAGGAAGATGAAGTAGCGGAAGGCTACACGGTGAATGATGATAAACTGGAGTCTTACTTGAATCGGTTAAGGAACGAACCTAAGTGCCGCCGAATCAGTTCCCCCACCGTACGTCCACATGTCCTTTATGCGAAGGACTTGACTCGGTACCCCGCCTAATATTAGGGTTCGGACCCGTAGGAAGTAAGGAGGAAGTGCTAGGTAGGACGTGGGCCCTAGAGAATTCCCACGGCGCTACATGGGTCGAGATTCTTAGTGAGCTCCATCTAGGCGTGGGTGAAGATTCGACACAAAGATGAGCGTTTCTCCGGATTGTGGTGTCAGGCTACCTGGGCACAATCAGAGTTAGGGTAAGTCTCATTTAGCGGGTCCGACTCTAGTATGAAAGCAGGCGAAAGGTCTCGTTGTAATAACCCTGGCAGTATACTTGCAAAGTACTCCCAGGGTGACCTACATCTTGTGGGTAAAGCCGTACAACCTCTGCAGAGTGTTAAAAACTATTCAAATAGCCGCGTCCTCGGTCATGGACATGAACTGATAAGGCCACACACTGGTTAGACTGAGGTTTATCTGTGAAAGCTGGGAAATGGGATTAAGGACGTGGGCATGACGTGTCCACAGTGGGCAATTTTAGGCCACGCGTCGGTGGTAAGGAAATTGCTGAAGTAAGGAAATTCGCCGTATTGCCTGAGGTGGATGGCATACGGTCTCGTGATGGAAAACCTAGTTATCGGATATGCAGAAACTACCGTTCGATGGATGATGCCATGGACGGTGAGTGGAACTATTGGTAATAGGTTATGAGCTGATTAGCGGTGTTTACCGCATGAGATGAGATGTGATGAGTTGTTTACTTGAAGTACTTTAGTTTTCGAAATGCTTTTACAATCTACTTACGTGTATTTAAAATAAAAACTTACATTTCCGCACAACTTGCAACTTAGGTTAGAGTTATTCCTTGATCTATCCCCTGCATGAAATATTGCCATATATTTCCTCCTGTGGGAATAGCTTGCGAGTACATTCAACGTACTCACCTGGCTTGTTGATTTGGCCAGACGAAGGATGACATCAATTCCAAAGATACGTGTATGAGCGCGAAAGCTAGGGCGTAACCCCAGTCAGTTGCCTGTTGGGATTTGGCATATTGCTGGGCCACCTCGTCGCTTGTTTTTCCACTACAAGTTTATAGCCATTGGGCCACAGGTATCAGACATTCGACCTTTATGGTCTATGTACTTAAATTCGTACGTATGTCGATGATATACAGGTTAACTTGTGTGTACCGGCTACTGATCCACGGACCGGTACAGTAATCACAAGGGAGTATCCAGCTTGAAAACCGGGTACGCCACACTCTCATAATCAGAATCAGTTTCATAATACTCATCTTCTAATTCAATGACATTAAGATCAAAATCTGAAATTGAGGGTTCATACGAATTGTCTTCATAAGTTGCATAGACGATATTTTGTGGTCTATCTCAAGGTCTGCTATCACAGCTAACCGATGGTCTAGACTGGATGAAAACCTTTCTCTTTGAGGAGAATGTTACTTCAACATCCCCATCTGGTGTTTCAGTCATGGACTCAACCTCGGTTTGTTGTGTGGCCTTTGGCTCAACAGCTTGGAAGAGCGTCCACTTTTCAGGAACTATTATCTCGTTCCATTTTAAGGTTCTCGGAGTTAGGACATGATTTCTTGGGTTGGCTTGGAGAAGGGTGGTTAACCCTTTTGGTGTATTTTGTTTGGCACAAGGGGCTAGTGTTGTCATGGCTTTGTAATAGATCCTATATGTTACGGAAATGTTCTCGCTTCCTGGTTCAAGATCATAGCCAGACGTTTGCAAGTTTAAGGTTAAGACCCTATGGATGTTTGTGTCTGAAAGAGATACTGAGAAGTTTGGGAAAGTGTTGAAGAATACTGGACCGTTACTAAGACTGGCTTCAACCATTCCTAGTAAAGAATCTTTAAATCTTTTATTTCTACAATCCCTTAGACAAGCCAATACAGATACATTTAAACCTTTCCTTGTTAAGGACCGAATAGCAATTTGGACCAGACCAAAGTGTAGATACTGATACTGGGGTTTTTCGTCTTATCATATCAATTTCCTTTTCAGAGAGAAGATGCAAAGTCTCATGCAAAGAACTAATAGGAAGAGTTTTTTCAATAGTTTTTATATAATAATCAGAACGTAGAGACCTATCGTTACTGCAAGAGGCTACAGCACGATCAGTTACACCTAGAGACCTGACTAACCAAGACATCTTATACGAACAAAGGAGTAAGGAATAGGTAGTTTCCAGACAACGGCAGGGCAAATCCCACAATTAAGATCAACCTATAGGAGAGTTGGTTTCCAGACAACAGCAGGGCAAATCCCACAATTAACATCAACCTTCACCACATAATCAAGCCCTCAGTCAACAATTTCTGCCTAACAAACGCCTATCCACGGCTTAACAACGGCCACGCGACTTCGAGGTGTACGCTCTAGAGGATCAGGGTTCTCCGCGACTCGGCCTACCAACAACTCCTGGCGGGATCTCCACGACTCGGCCTACTACCACACCCCTCTCCCCCCTTCGGAGAAGATGGCTTGGGAAGGTCAGGGGCCAGATGGCTATGATACCAGCTTACACCCAGGACACACAATGCATGCAGGTAGCTATATGTAATGCAAGGACTAATGTAGATATGCAATGCAGGGATGCGGGGACTAATGTAATGCAAGGATATATATATATATATATTTAAATGCACATTGATAATTTAAAACAAACAGTCCTGGTATTCATTAATTCATACCTCAAGAAGGTAGATCCTTCTTAGTAGTACACCAGGAACTTGACACACGTACTTCAGTTTACAGGACTCTTACACACTGACTGACTCTCACACTTGACTCGTAAGATCGAGTCTTATTTAGGATACATAGGACTCTTACTACTACACAATTAGGCTATACTTAGTGGAGTGGAATGGAGTGGAGTGGAGTGGAGGTGATGTGGAGGCGATGAGTAGTGATCGCGGTGTGTGTTGCGAAGTGGAGGTTGTGGAAGCGATGAGGTGATGACCAGCGATGCCCTTCGAGCTCTCCTTGTCCTCCTTTTATAGAGGCTTGCCCCCTTTAGGTTGGTGATAAGCATGGATGTCGCTTCAGTCTTGTATAGTGCTGACAATAGTAGCTTGATAAAGTTTATTCCATCTGGAATAGTGCAGATTCTTTCTGCAATAGTATCTTGATTGCCGACCTCATCTGTAGCAGTAACTTAATAAAGTTTATTCCATCAAGAATAGTGCATATTCCTTCTGAAATAGTGATTGGGTCACTTTTGAGGTGACAGGATATTCTTCTTTTGTGCAATGATTCCTTTAGTCACTAATTTCTTCGTTTGTGATCATTGGTGCTGAATATATCGCATCAATCTCATCTGGCTGGTAGGTTTCATACCAGGGAACTAGCTTGCGATAATCCCTTCTGATTGGAGAGTCTTCTCCATAATCCGGTTTCATGATTCGTTCGACATCGGATATTCGATGTGGTGCCTCAGGAGGCCCTTCCACAAAGATCTTCATGATTTTGTTCTGAAAAATCATATGATAGCTTGGATCAAGGAAGATACTGTTTTCGAGCTCCACGGATTCTCTGAACCATCGCCAGTTATCATGATTTGTCTTGTTGATGAATAACTCCTTCATCTCTTTAGATAAGTATCCTTTCTTCAGAAGAGGAAAACGAAAGTCTTCAGATAGAGCTGAACCTATAGCTTTTTGTTTTCCAAGTTTTATGTTGGAGTTTAGCATGTGAGGCACAAATAATGGAGTAACTTGTTGAGAACTAGATGACTCATATTGGGACTTTGGAGGATAGTTTACCTTAACTTCACCTTTGCTCGGCTTGCTTCCCTCCAAGAGGATGTTCTCAATTTGATCAGTTTGCTGCCCAAGAGTATGTAAAGAGATATTTGCAAAGTTTTGTTGTTCTATCAGGTGGGCTACATGATCCACCTTTATGGGCTCTTGGTATGTGCTTCTAGCAATCCTTTGAGTGGACTAGCTTTAATACTTTCACCCTTTGCATTATCACTCAGTTGAATAGACTCAAAAGGAGGATGAATAGCTTCTATGGCTTTTCCACTAGAGGTTGTCCACTCTGTTGACGTCTTTTTTATGACAACAATATTATCATTATCATCTTCACTATTAGCTTTCATCATTGATTCTGATTCGCTATTGATTTCTGCGTTAGATTCATAGTCACTTTTGGCTGCAAGTTCATTTTGGTGTCTGATTTCATGCTGACTTTTGTCTTCACGCTTAGGCTGGATTTTTGGCCTAAAGAATCTCTCAAAGTGCCTAATTTTGCTATTTTCATACCAATCAAAAAAGAAGATATTTTTCCTTTGTTGCTTCATATCATCATACCAGGCTTCCATAACTTTCATTCTAAAAGGCCGTTCTAGTTTTGAATAGCTTTCTACCTTTGCTTCATTTTTAGGAAGTGCAACTTCAAGCCTAAGAAGTTCTTTGTTAATTTCAAATTCAGGCTCTTGAATGGGAACAATAAATCTGTCTTCAAAATCAGAATCATATCTGATATCATAGTCATAATTATTAACATAACTATAGGGATAGTCATCATCACTCTCATAATCAGAATCAGTTTCATAATAATCATCTTCTAGCTCAATGACATTAAGATCAAAAATCTGAAATTGAGGGTTCATACGAATTGTCCTCATAAGTTGCATAAACAATATTTTGTGGTCTATCTCGGGGTCTGCTATCACAGCTAACCGATGGTCTAGACTGGATGAAAACCTTTCTTTTCGAGGAGAATGTTACTTCAACATCCCCATCTGGTGTTTCAGTCAAGGACTCAACCTCGGTTTGTTGTGTAGCCTTTGGCTCAACAGCTTGAAAGAGCGTCCATTTTTCAGGAAGTATTATCTCGTCCCATTTTAAGGTTCTCAGAGTTAGGACATGATTTCTTGGGTTGGCTTGAAGAAGGGTGGTTAACCCTTTTGGTGTATTTTATTTGGCACAAGGGGCCTGTCACGGACCCGGAATTGCATATGGTTCAGGGAACGCGAAGTCGCCAAGGACCGAAGGACTCGTCAGCCCGATAGCACGGTACCTGCGCCGTACGCACCAAGACGGAACGATCCGACACCCGCCACTTGCGAGCCGGCCGGAAGCGACCAATCTTCCCAGAACCACATACGATTCCATAATCCGGTGAAGGTTTAGAGTCGTTCCCAATCATTACCAGGCAAAACAGGGTCGGAGGAGCCCGGCAGTTCTACCCACACCCTAACCTAGCTCGAAGGCTAGTGGGTCGCTCGAAAGCCCGGTAGAACGCCCACACCCTGCCTGGCCGGCACAGCATCTCAGCCAGCGGGTCACTCAACCGATTCCTGCCCAACCTCGTAACGACCGGTACAACCGTAACCCTTCACGGCATACCCAAACGATTCATAACATACACATGAATATACTACAACAGAAGTAACATGGATGCTTCTCAGAGTAACAATATACATGAGGAAGTAACATCGATCTTTAAATAACATCACAAGTATTGCTACCCACAATCCGATATCTCTTTCCCACGTGACTCCAAGCCCAGATCACCATCCAGATCCATATCCATTTCCTAATAAGATCTCACTTGATCCATTTCCACTATCAATATACCACACATATCCAAATCCAGTCAATCCATCATAGCTCATTATCATCTAATCCCTCGGACCGTCACCGACACCTCGATTCCTAAGGTGAGGTGGGTGCCTCACCACCTTGAGGTAGCTAGCCTCCAAGGAGTAGGCCCGCCCATCAACACCAAAGCGTCGAGTGCCGCTAACGTCCACGCGTAAAAAGGGAAAAGTGCACGGTGAAGTCACCTCCGGTGGTATGGCGATTATCACACTCAAAACTTCATACACCGGGGTCGCCCCATCACTTCAATAAATACCACCTTATCCATCGTGCACCCACCCTCGGCTCTCCCATCTCACTTATTATCAATGTTCCAGTTGACTTAGAAATTTTGATTTGGGACCATCCTTGACATACGACATATCATACTCCAATCATCCATCGACTCTGACCAAATCCAATGACATTCCCTAGCATGCTAGTTATACAAACAATACTCGAAAGAATAAAACACACAATCAGGATTATACGAACAATATTAAGAATGCAATGCAACAAGCTCTGCTTGCCTGATTCGGGTTGTTCCTGATCTTGCGGGGAGCATGCGGGAGAACTCCAGAATACTTGAAACACCGGTAAGAAGCAAGCGACCTCTAAAAAGGGAAAAACCAACCCTAAGAACTAATTCGAAAAGGACGAAGATGCATGAATGCCAGTGATATGGATGCATGAATCGGAGACGAGATACAACTAAGGAGAAGGGCTTTAACTCTATAATTAGGGTTAGGGCTCATTTGGTTGATTCGTTGTCGTAGGTGAGAACATGGAGTCACGATTATTTTTCTGGCCGTTAGGCGAGTTGTGACACTAACTATTTTAAATTGGCTGTTAAGCTAGATTTTCTAGTATACCTGTGTTAGGAGGTCGTTACATTCGTATGAGTTTCTACAAGTTAAACCAGCTTTAGCATTTCCTGTCTTCTTCTTGGTAGAGGAAATAATTTTGCGTTAACTTGGAATGTCTCTACTGTTCATGGCATACTTTGTTAACTAAAACTGTAGTCAATGTGACTCACTCTTAATAAGGAAAATGATTAATCTTTATTGCAGATTATTAGTATAGTGTCCTAAAAATGCTTAAAAACATCAGCTACTAAGTAACTTCTCACTTGCTAACGGGTCACCAGTATGCTTCGTGTTTTGAGTTCACTGATCAGTTACATGATAGCTCACGATTTGATTTGTGTATTTATCAAATGAACTACCCACTGGTTAATGGATAACGGAAACATTTCAAAATACTCAGAGTTGGCTAATTGAGCTAACGGCCAGGCATTAACCCACAAATGACCCGTAGGAAATGGTAAACGAGCACTCTGAACGGAGCCATTGACAAAGGGTATACTTCTTATTTTGGTACCAACATAAGGTTAGCAACGAAAGGTCGCTAAGTTGAGCCCGAAAGGTTCCAGCTTAACTAGAAGACCTACCCCTTATAGACTTGAGTTGTTTACGCAAGTTTTAGTGGATCAAGTCAGGGTTACATATGTGGTATGATTCAGTGACCCAACGTCCTCGCTTAGTTGATACCATGATTTTACTTCATTAACCTGATCTACTGATTGGTATGGCTTGCATGTTGTACTAACAGGCTTGCACCCGGCTCAGCAATGGAGGGAAGGGATGTCGGACTATTAGCACTAACATGTGTTCATGCCATAATCAAAGGTGAGGTTGGATTTGTTACAACGGAGACCCATTGGCCAGAGACTAACTTGATTAATTAACCTTAAGTGGGCGATTCGCAACTAATTAGTTAGATTGCTTGAGAACACTTTAATCCTACTAGCATGATACTTCCAGCTTCCCGTCGTTATTTCAACTAACGATCATTAGGGCTGAACTAACACTTAATTACTATGTAGCCAATTAACATCACTGTGAAAGCATTGTGCACCTATGAGTTTTACTCGAGCAAAGACCATGCTCAACAGCTATGGTCCTACCGCAACCTTCAAACATTGGCTCGTCTTGTGTTTAGCAGCTGATTTACACCTTACGATAATCAATACCGTAACCGCTAAAATTAATTTAACTCCCGACCGCTAACTACTCACAGGCCAACTAACCACGGTTATCAAAGTAACTAGGGCATCTAATATACTCATTCTTGCTTGGATCTGCCTGAACCGAACACACTAGTGTGCTATCTATGGCAATCACCGCTCATTAATGTAATTAGGTGCATGCTAGCTCATAGCTTAAGTAGTGCGGGTACCAAGTGAGCTAAGCACTGGTTAGTGAATAATTGGCCTATTCCAGAATGCTCAAATTCAGTTAATTGAAAAGACCGCAAGCATGCTTATATCAGTACATCATGGCCAACGGAGATAATACGTGAGTTAATCTAAGCAACTATTACCCCTAATTAACCGAAGACACTACTGCTAAGGCTAAACATTCACCTGTCATCGAGGCTTTGAGCTTAGCTCTAATGGTTGTACCGGTGGAGATGAAGATGCTGGTACGGTGACGATGCCGAGGACGGCGTGTTGAGGGAAGACCGGCCAGCAGCGGGTCCTGGCTCGGTCGGGAGATGGCGCTGAGGCGAGGCAACCGGGGCAGGGGAAACCGGGCGGTGGAGCTGAGGTCGGGGCCTGGGGAGCTGGACCCGGCAGCGGCATCCTTCACGGAGGAGGCCAGCGGCGCGGTGGGGAGCGGAGGGGAGGACCAGCGGCGACCTGGCCGACGGCGGCAAGCTAGGCGGCGGCCGAGGCTGCCGAGGCGGCGTTGCTCGGCGGGCGGCCACGGCGGCGCACGGGCAAGGGGAGGTGGCGGCGCGCACGGTAGGGCGACGGCGAGTGGGCGTAGCAGCGGGGCTTGGGCCCGTCGGCCTCGGCGGCGGGCGGAGGTGGCGCGCCGGCGGGGGAGCCGAGCTCGGGTGGCCCGTCGGTTGGCGCTAGGGGAGACGACGGCGAGCAGGCAGAGGTGGCGGCCTTGGTGGGGTGCGGCGCCTGAGGAGCTCGGGCCTTGGGGGGGGGACCGGCGAGCTTGGAGAGGCGCAGGTGGCAGGGAGGGTGGCCGACGGCGGCTTGGAGCGCGCATGGAGCAGAGCCCAGGGCGGCGGCGCGCCTGAGCTTGGCCAAGAACAGGGGAGGCGCGGCGGGGAGCAGGGCGCCGGGGAGCTCATGCATGTCAACATTTCTTGGATGATTGGAATGCTTAGGAGGTGGGGATTCTAACAGTATAACATGCATGGCCTGGTTTCTTGATTTGGAATGGGATTTGGAAGAGAGAAGGCACTGGGTGTTGTTCTTAGTGCTGAGAGGAATGAAAATGGCAGGAGGTTGAAGATGAATGGGGAATAAAAAGGAGCTGTAGGGGGGGTTGGTTGCTACGTGGAAGCAAGCTGGCAAGGGGGTCCATAGCAAGGCATTTTCTTCTTCTCTTCTTTTATTCTTGGCTGCTGTGGAACTAATTGCTAAAAACCCTTAAACCTAGTTTAGTTGCATTATTTTAACGCTTTAGTAGTACGGTTCAAAAATAAAATTTAGACCCTAGGTACCCGAATCATTTCTCCAATTATCTTTTCAAACCTTAATCTTGAGTTCAATACGACAGTTAACGTTTCAAATATTCATTCCGTTTATATTGGAGCAGGAGAGGTTGGCTCAATTAGCTCCTTCCAATATTTATCCGGGGAGAGAAACCACGAAGAATAATTGGGTCTTGAAGCGCAAATGAGCTTCGATCAACTGGTAACGGTTTTGATAACCTAGTTGTTTTGGAACATGTACGAATTTTAGAATCATAAGTTTTAGTGGCATTAGTTTCGGTGTCCGATCTCATGTTAGCGGTAAGGGCGCATGTCAGGGTTTTTAACCGAAATCATTTTAAAGTATCTATATGCATGCATGCGAACGAAAGAAATCGTTGTTGTTCGTGAAAATTTTCACTGACCTCGTATTTGAGAATAGCGAGACTTTGATGAGGTACCAAGCTGTCGATAGTGGGAAAGCGGAATCACTTATCGACTTTTACACTAGTTCTGAAAAGTGAAAACCAGGTTAGATTATTATTTTCTTGGAAAGGACTCCTTCTACAGTGTTTTAGCTTTAATAAGTTCTACCCTCAATTAGGAGGAGAGATGAAGGTGGGAAGAGCAGTAGCCACTGAGGGGTGATCACCGGTCTTGCAAATTCAGAATTCAAGATTGTTGGTTTGAGTGAGAGAGAATGTTATGAACAAATGATCTTGGTTCAGGTATAGCATTGAGGAGAGGGTGGAAATATGATTCCGAAGTAAAAGAAATACGTGGTCGTGATCACTCCATGAGGTTAAGATGTCCTTTTCTTGAGGACAGATTAAGTGTTAGCCTTGGATGGCTATACTTCTATTAAAACAAGAAGAAACCAGATGATATGAATTAACTAGTTGGAGATACTATTCAAAGAGGGGTTAATTCAGGAACTGTCGGGACCTAAGAATAGTCTCGTACTACACATAGTGCCATCAACGAGGAGTTGGCCAGACTCCCTATTGGTGTTCTAGGCGAGCACGAAAGCATTCTGGGGAACCGAGTATACACTCATAGATACCGAAATATTCGCAGAACAGGTATGTATGGCATGTACAGGGGCAATTCCGATTTCATCCAACATTTTAGAAGTTAAAATGGTTAAGGTGGAACGGATCATCTTTAAGATTGATCTGTGGTGCAGCTTAATCTTGCTGGCAAGGTATATTAGATAGGAAGGGTTTGGATGTACCGCGTTGTACAAGTGATAGATCGGAATCGTCGGGACCAAGGAATAATTCCGTACCACATGTAGTACCATCAACGGGGAGGTGATCAGGCTCCATATTGATGTTCTACCATGGGCACGACAGCATTCCAGGGTACCGAATGCTTACGCATCAATTCTGAATAATCTATCATGCACAGACTCACATCCTTTAGCATGTAGAATTCAACTATTTCACCAAGACATCTTTCTAACACTACTGCAGTATGGGCCTCTGCTGAAACCCCTCCACTGACGGGCAACCTTTTGCCCGTCGGTGGTGCTTATCATCACTGACGGAAAACATTTTGCCCGTCAGTGGTGCTGATGCCCAGGCCGGTCAGGAGGACCTCTACTGACGGGCCCTAAAGTCGCCCGTCGGAGGAGAGACGACCCGCGGCCCATCGAACCCATACAGCTGACTGAGAATTAGCACTGACGGGCTCAAATTTTTGGCCCGTCAGTGATGTTTATCAAACCACTGACAGGCCGATATTGAGGCCCGTCAGTGCTAATTTCCAGCCCATCCACGGCCCGGCTATAACCCTAACCCTAGCCAGACGCCACCCCTCCCCAACCCCTCCCCCCCGCGCACCCGCCCTCGCCCCCGATTTTCTGCTCTTCCTCCTCCCCGAGCTCCCGCCGGCCCCCTCCGCCTCCGTGCCCCCCGCCGCCTCCTCTCCCTCCGCCTCCGGCCGCCTCCGCCTCCTCCACGACGCCGCCGGCCCCCTCTGCCTCCTCTCTCCCGAGCCGCCTCCTCTCCCTCCGCCTCCGCCTCTCTGGATCCGCGCCCTCCGCCACCGGATCCGTCCCCCCCGGCCACCAGATCCGTGCCCCCCGGCCACCGGATCCGTCCCCCCGGCCACCGGATCCGTCCCCCCGGCCACCGGATCCGAAACCCTCGTGTCCTCCTCCGCGCCGCCGCCTCCTCTCTCTTCCGCCCCGCCGCCGCCGGCGCTCCACCAACCCTAGCGAATGCCGCACCAGCGCTTCCGGCGAGGCCCTCGGCGCCTTCGACGCGCTGCTCACCCGGGTCCCGCCCGCCAACGCCGACGCGCTCCGCCGGTCCATGGGGCTCAAGATGGAGCAGCTCAAGGCCGAGCTCAAGGCCGAGCGCCAAGGTGAGATCTTTTGATCTCTCCCCTATTTGTTTCTTGCTGCCTGATGAGGTTTTCTTATGGGTGAGGTGTTTCCTTTGTAAGCACGAGTGAATTGGGAACTACATGGCTGCAGTGCTTGGATGAGTGCTCGCTTTAGATGGCATTGGTTGTTGCTGCCCAGCTATATGATCTCCAGGTCATGTACTGCTTGGATGATGCTCTGCTTTAGATTTGTATTGTGATATTTCGCTCATCGTCGATATTAGATGATCTCCGGGTCATGTACTGCTTGGATGATGCTCTGTGTTCTTGATGATCGATTTGTCCGTGATAATCTATATTTGCAATGATGTAGAGCAATCTTCTTGACTGACATATTGTGAATGATTGCTGTTGGATCCTTTCCTGGTATTTTAGCAATTCATCTCATCATTTTCTTGGTTTGGTTTAGAGCAGTAGTATGTAAAAGCAGTGATAAATCTAGTGGATTGTACAAGTGGACAATGGACAGTGGTAAATGCTATCTATTTTAGCCTCGTGCATGTCTATCTTTAGTTGATATAAACAATTTTCTGACCTATTTATGAAGTTCTCATGCAAACTGATTGTAGGAGCACTTTGCTTGATACTACGCAGTCTCTTCCTAGTGCTGAATCTGGAAAATGTGACCTAAAATTGAAATACAACTTAAATTTCTTGTTTGATCAGGTTATCTTAACATGCAATCTGACTCTGTTTATTTACCTGTCAACTTCTTTTGTCTCACATAAATTAGTGTTCCTCTTATCTCTATTTGAACTTGTTATGCTTATACCTTAAAGTTAAGTATGAGGCGAGGCTTGAGGATGGGACTATTGTATCAAAATCTGATGGTATTGAATTCACCGTGAAAGAAGGTATAGTGCTTGCTATTTTGAACATTTGCAATATAATTCTAGCTCGCCATTTTCTCACACAGGAATATTACTTTTTCAGGGCATTTCAGCCCTGCCATATCGAAGGCTGTCAAGACTATGAAGAAGAATGAGAAGGCTCTTCTTACTGTCAAGCCACAGTGTGAGTTTACAGTAAGTTAGTTAAGAACTCTTCAGTGCAATGTGGCAATGGAATCATCTCTAATATGTGTCATATGTGGTGCAGATGGCTTTGGTGAGCAAGGCAGGCCAGGCTCTGGAAATGAAGCTGCAGTGCCCCCTAATGCTACATTGCACTGATGAGGAGCAAGTGATTGAAGGGCTTGACAAAGCAGTGCTTAGCATGAAGAAAGGAGAAGTTGCCTTTGTGACTATTGCCCCTGAGCATGCGTTTGGATCTAATGAAACAAACCAATACACAGCTTTTGCTTACAAATGTAGTCCTGTTCCACAGCATGTATGTCTCCTTATATCAGATAATGTATATATTGGAATGCATATTTTGTATATTGGAATGTATATCAGATAATGTATTATTTTTTGAATTTTTTTTTCATCCCTGAAAATCTACCACTGACGGGCCTCTATAGAAGGCCCGTCAGTGGTGATAAAGGCTCTGCTGACGGGCCTTGGGCCAGCCCGTCAGTGGTGACGAAGTCTGCTAACGGGCACTAGGCCCGTCAGTGGAGAGACCCCCTCCACTGACATTTCCAGGGTGACGGGCCCCCTGTCCGTCAGTGGAGGGGGTTTGGCGCCCGTCAGTGGTGACCCGTTCTGCAGTAGTGTAAAGACAGATCACAACCTTAACAATTTCCTATAGGAAAATCGAATTCCAAAGATCATCTACCTAACCTATAAGTATTATCTTAATGGTAATCCAACATTTATCTTTGCCCATGATCATTTTCTATTAATCCTCCATCTATAGACTTCATTTTTATCTCATCCACTAGTATTCAAAATCTTTATTATTAATCATATAGCACCAATCCAACAATTTATCTAAGTCCCTTCATCTATTACTCCTGATTCTTTCCAAATCCGATAGTAGTGTTGCCATCTATACGTCTTCTATCGTATCACCTGCCAACTCATAATTATCCAAGCCCAACGGCAATACTTCTAATTTCACCAATATCCAATGACTAAACCAATCTTCGGATCTATTATAATTATTGGCACCAACAGCAACCTAAGGTCCTTATCACTAGAGACCTATGAATACATTAGATCCTCCGATAATGCTTATATCCTGAACCGCCAAAGATCCATTCACCGTTGATGCTAAGTCATAATCATAATCAATTGGTCTGGTAATCAATCTCTACTTCTGTCCATCACTTTTTCATTTAGAATTAATGTCAAGGAAATTATCTAGTAGCAATAATTAATTACTTTGCTAAATCAATTAATTCTTCGCACTCCATTGCATCTCCTATTAATCCAACTCATTTAGGTTAACCCACTGAAATTCATATACTATCTCTAATCTTACTCCAATTTCGAAAGGGTATTTGCTAATACTATGACTTTTGACCTAGGAATTAGTCCAACAATTCTCTATAATCTAATCAAAATCCAAGATTTACATAGCCCTGTAATCCAAATAGACTTATTAATCCTGTACTCCTTTCTCAAAATTTTATTTTCAGCATGACTCTGATCTCGAAAACATCATCCACCGACAATAGAGTCATTTTCCTAAGAGGAATCCAATAAGACTTTATATTTCTTGAGATTTCTAGAGATCTATAGTCTAATCACTGTAATTAATCTCCTTAAACAAACCTTAGTATCTTGATTACTAGCCAAGGCATCATACCATCTTCCATCTCCGATCATAGCATCAAGGGCTCACATAAACATTCAGATTCCTATTTTTATTTCTGAAATCTTACTCAATTCCATCCATTCCAATTTTGCTTTGACCAAAGATCATCTTTAAGGTTGGTCTTGAACTTCCTTCAATCCTGCTAAGGAGGGGGAAGGGAAAGACTGAGCCAGCGCTTAGATCCACTTGAATTTAGTTGAAGACCTCGGCTTAGGGCAGGAACTAAGAGATGGAGAACGCAAAAGGTTGACAAGGAATTTGGAGAAACTTAATTCATGGTAGCAAGAAGCAAGTTTAGGCTTGCTGAAATTTTTGGACCGCACACACTTTAATGGTGTGAGAGCCCACCACGATGGCATAATATGAGGAGAATCCTTCACCTTGAGGTATAGACTTCGGGGATTGAAATAGTGGGAAATGTTCCACCACATCATGGAGGAATTGGTCAATAAACTGGCTCAAGGGGTAGAGCAGAGAAACAAAAAGGGAGGGCAAGCATATCAATGTCCCCCAAGAATAGGGAATATTGGTTAGTCAGAAGATCAGTTAGCAAGGTAGGGTTCTCTAAGTCATCATTATGACGGAGATAAGTCTTTAGGGTAAAGTGGGGGAAAAGCAAGAGGATGCCGACTCCGGAACTTGGAGCAGAACTGTGAACTAATGGCACACTGTAAATAGCAATTCTGACTTAAGAAGACGATTGTGCACATGATAATCATATAGAACAAGGATAATCTTTAACTGCGGAAGTAGATGTCGCGAACGGTCATAGAGCTTAACATGTCTTTGAATAGATGGTGACAAGGGTTAAGGTACTTGGGCAAGATTGAAGAGATATAATTGCAAAGGAACGAATTCAGATATACCACTTACTAAGAAGGCACAAGAGCAAGGGCTAAAACATCCGGGAGACATCTTGCATAGGAAAGCAAGATGAGAAGAGATTTTATAAACATTTTGCAACCAAATGAATTAGAGAAGAAGAAAATTCAGATTTAAGATTGAAGGGGATAAGGAGTAAAATGAACCGTACTTAGTCTTGTTGAAACTCATTTTTAGTTTTATAAATAATTTTGACAACATCAGATCCTTAACTAACGACCACCTGCAATTGGCTTCCTGCGGTCAGCTCGGCTCTGATACCAAGCTGTCACGGACCCAGAATTGCATATGGTTCAGGGAACGCGAAGTCGCCAAGGACCGAAGGACTCGTCAGCCCGGTAGCACGGTACCTGCGCCGTACGCACCAAGACGGAACGATCCGACACCCGCCACTTGCGAGCCGGCCGGAAGCGACCAATCTTCCTAGAACCACATACGATTCCATAATCCGGTGAAGGTTTAGAGTCGTTCCCAATCATTACCAGGCAAAACAGGGCCGGAGGAGCCCGGCAGTTCTACCCACACCCTAACCTAGCTCGAAGGCTAGTGGGTCGCTCGAAAGCCCGGTAGAACGCCCACACCCTGCCTAGCCGGCACAGCATCTCAGCCAGCGGGTCACTCAACCGATTCCTGCCCAACCTCGTAACGACCGGTACAACCGTAACCCTTCACGGCATACCCAAACGATTCATAACATACACGCATTGCGTAAGGGCAGCCTGGAATAACAACTCGGATATCACAACAAAGCTCTACAAATACAGTATTAATAGTAACTGTCCACGATGGGACAACATATTACATCATTCGGTCATAACCGAAACATATCCGAGTACGGAGAAGTTAAACGACAGCGGAAACAAGGTAAATGAGTCCCATAGCGGCATAGTGACCGCTGAACAAAAACTATGACCTATCCCATAGATCGACTAACTAACTGAGGAAACATCAATTTCAGGCATCATCGAAAAAGTCTTCGACCACCGGCTCACCTGCAAGCTCTAGGAATATCCTAGGTGAGTACAAAGTACTCGCAAGACTTAATCGTGCTTGATTAAATGTCCTACACATGAATATACTACAACAGAAGTAAACATGGATGCTTCTCAGAGTAACAATATACATGAGGAAGTAACATCGATCTTTAAATAACATCACAAGTATTGCTACCCACAATCCGATATCTCTGTCCCACGTGACTCCAAGCCCAGATCACCATCCAGATCCATATCCATTTCCTAATAAGATCTCACTTGATCCATTTCCACTATCAATATACCACACATATCCAAATCCAGTCAATCCATCATAGCTCATTATCATCTAGTCCCTCGGACCGTCACCGACACCTCGATTCCTAAGGTGAGGTGGGTGCCTCACCACCTTGAGGTAGCTAGCCTCCAAGGAGTAGGCCCGCCCATCAACACCAAAGCGTCGAGTGCCGCTAACGTCCACGCGTAAAAAGGGAAAAGTGCACGATGAAGTCACCTCCGGTGGTATGGCGATTATCACACTCAAAACTTCATACACCGGGGTCGCCCCATCACTTCAATAAATACCACCTTATCCATCGTGCACCCACCCTCGGCTCTCCCATCTCACTTATTATCAATGTTCCAGTTGACTTAGAAATTTTGATTTGGGACCATCCTTGACATACGACATATCATACTCCAACCATCCATCGACTCTGACCAAATCCAATGACATTCCCTAGCATGCTAGTTATACAAACAATACTCGAAAGAATAAAACACACAATCAGGATTATACGAACAATATTAAGAATGCAATGCAACAAGCTCTGCTTGCCTGATTCGGGTTGTTCCTGATCTTGCGGGGAGCATGCGGGAGAACTCCAGAATACTTGAAACACCGGTAAGAAGCAAGCGACCTCTAAAAAGGGAAAAACCAACCCTAAGAACTAATTCGAAAAGGACGAAGATGCATGAATGCCAGTGATATGGATGCATGAATCGGAGACGAGATACAACTAAGGAGAAGGGCTTTAACTCTATAATTAGGGTTAGGGCTCATTTGGTTGATTCGTTGTCGTAGGTGAGAACATGGAGTCACGATTATTTTTCTGGCCGTTAGGCGAGTTGTGACACTAACTATTTTAAATTGGCTGTTAAGCTAGATTCTCTAGTATACCTGTGTTAGGAGGTCGTTACATTCGTATGAGTTTCTACAAGTTAAACCAGCTTTAGCATTTCCTGTCTTCTTCTTGGTAGAGGAAATAATTTTGCGTTAACTTGGAATGTCTCTACTGTTCATGGCATACTTTGTTAACTAAAACCGTAGTCAATGTGACTCACTCTTAATAAGGAAAATGATTAATCTTTATTGCAGATTATTAGTATAGTGTCCTAAAAATGCTTAAAAACATCAGCTACTAAGTAACTTCTCACTTGCTAACGGGTCACCAGTATGCTTCGTGTTTTGAGTTCACTGATCAGTTACATGATAGCTCACGATTTGATTTGTGTATTTATCAAATGAACTACCCACTGGTTAATGGATAACGGAAACATTTCAAAATACTCAGAGTTGGCTAATTGAGCTAACGGCCAGGCATTAACCCACAAATGACCCGTAGGAAATGGTAAACGAGCACTCTGAACGGAGCCATTGACAAAGGGTATACTTCTTATTTTGGTACCAACATAAGGTTAGCAACGAAAGGTCACTAAGTTGAGCCCGAAAGGTTCCAGCTTAACTAGAAGACCTACCCCTTATAGACTTGAGTTGTTTACGCAAGTTTTAGTGGATCAAGTCAGGGTTACATATGTGGTATGATTCAGTGACCCAACGTCCTCGCTTAGTTGATACCATGATTTTACTTCATTAACCTGATCTACTGATTGGTATGGCTTGCATGTTGTACTAACAGGCTTGCACCTGGCTCAGCAATGGAGGGAAGGGATGTCGGACTATTAGCACTAACATGTGTTCATGCCATAATCAAAGGTGAGGTTGGATTTGTTACAACGGAGACCCATTGGCCAGAGACTAACTTGATTAATTAACCTTAAGTGGGCGATTCGCAACTAATTAGTTAGATTGCTTGAGAACACTTTAATCCTACTAGCATGATACTTCCAGCTTCCCGTCTTTATTTCAACTAACGATCATTAGGGCTGAACTAACACTTAATTACTATGTAGCCAATTAACATCACTGTGAAAGCATTGTGCACCTATGAGTTTTACTCAAGCAAAGACCATGCTCAACAGCTATGGTCCTACCGCAACCTTCAAACATTAGCTCGTCTTGTGTTTAGCAGCTGATTTACACCTTACGATAATCAATACCGTAACCGCTAAAATTAATTTAACTCCCGACCGCTAACTACTCACTGGCCAACTAACCACGGTTATCAAAGTAACTAGGGCATCTAATATACTCATTCTTGCTTGGATCTGCCTGAACCGAACACACTAGTGTGCTATCTATAGTAATCACCGCTCATTAACGTAATTAGGTGCATGCTAGCTCATAGCTTAAGTAGTGCGGGTACCAAGTGAGCTAAGCACTGGTTAGTGAATAATTGGCCTATTCCAGAATGCTCAAATTCAGTTAATTGAAAAGACCGCAAGCATGCTTATATCAGTACATCATGGCCAACGGAGATAATACATGAGTTAATCTAAGCAACTATTACCCCTAATTAACGAAGACACTACTGCTAAGGCTAAACATTCACCTGTCATCGAGGCTTTGAGCTTAGCTCTAATGGTTGTACCGGTGGAGATGAAGATGCTGGTACGGTGACGATGCCGAGGACGGCGTGTTGAGGGAAGACCGGCCAGCAGCGGGTCCTGGCTCGGTCGGGAGATGGCGCTGAGGCGAGGCAACCGGGGCAGGGGAAACCGGGCGGTGGAGCTGAGGTCGGGGCCTGGGGAGCTGGACCCGACGGCGGCATCCTTCACGGAGGAGGCCAGCGGCGCGGTGGGGAGCGGAGGGGAGGACCAGCGGCGACCTGGCCAACGGCGGCAAGCTAGCGGCGGCCGAGGCTGCCGAGGCGGCGTTGCTCGGCGGGCGGCCACGGCGGCGCATGGGCAAGGGGAGGTGGCGGCGTGCACGGTAGGGCAACGGCGAGTGCGAGAAAGACCCAGACCGGGACAACAGTCACTTCCCCCTAGCGAGGACGCACTTTGAAAAATAAAAAGTCCAGGCATGTATGCATGCTGAACTAATATTAGGGATGCAAACTTAATATGCGTCATGACTATTAGGGTTTTTAGGTAAAAGGTTTTTCCACCATTTCAACTACACACGAGAATTAATTAGTGCCCTGCAATTTGAATGCATTGGTTATTTAGGTTAAATTTTTACTAGGTTGATAATGCTGGTTGTTCACGGCATAACCTACATGAATTGGTAGGAGCTAGTAGGGAATTTAACCTAAACATGAATGCCCATGTTAAATAATTTTTTCTCGGTTTCCACTGTAAAACTTGCTTAGTTGAAAAACATACATGAGAAGTTACAATCATGGGCCTATATTTTAGTTTTAAAGTTATGGTCTCAAACTATGTCCTTGACCAATGCGGACTTTAACATGGATGATAGCATCCTATTTTAATATTACATGTCTTGCAAGAATTGAATAAGCTAATAAGACCACCCCAAAAAACCCACCCCTCGCTGTTCTGTTTCACCAGGAGGAGGAGCCTGGAGGAGTAGCCCGGAGGAGCTTCCGGATGGAGCTCTGGGTGGCTGTGCTAGGAGATTCTTCGGCTCGACCTGAGCAAGACAGAGGAGGAGGGGTGAGTGAGGGGAGGGGAAGGGGAATGCAGGGAGGAGGAAGGGGAGGAAGAGGAGGAGAAGCTCACCGGAGGAGGAGGCGCTGGCTCCTGGCTGGGCGGAGTTGAAGAAGAAGGACTCGGTGGTGAGAGAACAGCTCGGAAAGAGAAGAAATGGGGGAGAAAAGGGCGGGAGGAGAAACAGAGGAGGGGGGCTTGGCCAGCTTTTATAGAGGTGGCCGGTCGGGCCAGGCCACCCGCCACCGCCCACCGCCCCAACGACGGCGGCGACGTGGCGGTCAGATTTGACATCCTCGCGGCCGGACACGGAAGATACCCGGAAGAATGACCCGGAATCGGGCAGCCCGGACGTACCACCCGGAGGGTACGGACGGGACCCCGGCCTTCACAAATAGACGATTTCCTTCTCTGGACACTCGGAAACAATCTGGAATCCACTCGGATTCCGAGGCTCACCCGGATCACCCGGAGGCTCGGATGGAAAACCTCGGTTGCACCGGGATTCCTAAGTTGCTCTCTGGACTCACCCGGAATTTTCGCACTCGGAGCGTCACTCGGAATTCCCCGGGACACAGCCGGAGGTTGACTCGAGGTCCGGGTCAACCTCCGGGCTGGCCGAAATAACCAACACCCGTACTGGACTCATCCGGAAATTGCTCGGAACAAACCGGAAACACTCCGGGTCACCCGGAGAGGTGCACTCGGAGGTTCCTGATAACTTTGCCGTGGATCAACACAGAGAAGGGAAATTCTCCCCAAATCCTTTTGAGTATTGGCATTTTAGCCTATAGGAACATTTTAGTTTTTAATGCTATGACTTGCCCAAATAAGGTGATGGGTTGATTTTGTCGAAATATTGGTTACCATAAGATGAAGATATGCACATATTCTAATAAAAACATAACTTGCTTAATATTCGAGTTTACGCAAGGGCTGTGATTGTGAATGAAGACATGTATGCATGGGCAAATAGAAAATTATTATATATATATGTAAGATGGGTGTTACATCGCCCCTGGCCTCCGGTCTGACCGATGTACCAAACTAGACGTTCGTTCCTTTTTAGCTAAGTCGATTCCAAAAACTATAGCTGATTCCCAAGATCTGTTAATGCAAAAACCTAAATCTTTAAGCTGTCTAGCTTATTAAAAGGCATATGAAATAGAGATAGGGTTCCATTTTTACTTTTGCAGATGTAGTACACACGATATATTAAGAATCATCCTAAGCTTCGACCTATTCAAATTCCCAAGAATTCAAAAAGCTTCACAGTCCAGGAACAATATAATAATTAATTTTTTTTAATACGTAAGGTTAGGTTTATTCTTCTGTCCTTACGTTGAACGTGTGCATTATTTTAAGGGTATTCGGCATACGCTTAATTGCGTTCCCTAGTCTCTAAATTTTTTTCCATAACCATAAAAACTAGGAAGATCCATCCTTCGACCACCGTAAACCAACCTCAAACTAACAAGCTTCCGCTACCCGCACGTTAAGCATCATCCTGTCAAGACTAAGCATCAGTTGTTGCATATCATTGTGGGTTTCTTGTCTCTGGTTGTTTATTCGCTCTTCTTTCAACGTGTAGCGACGAGAGTGGAAATACGCACGGCAGGAAAGAACAGAGTCACGCTAAGTCAGAATCCAGAACCAGGAGTTGCCAGAGGAAGCTTTCATCACCTGGACCATGTTAAATCCTATAAGTGTGAAAATAAGTATTTTGTCTGCCAACTTGCAATGCTATGTTGTTCAATGCTCATGTTGAGATAAGGATGATATTCCCTATTAGTTGCATGGCCTAGGATCTTTATCATTGTGCCCTCGTCACCCTAGCCTGTAAGTCATCGGACAGGTAGTTTTTGTCCCCCAGTGCATACTAGAGATATAGGTCATAAGCCAGGCTTAGACTTGCTGTAGTAAAAATAGAAAATTTTCTGCGAATTTAGGAACGTTATTTAGGGAACCAGGAAACTAAAACCTTGGGGTGACGTGTGTCACCGAGGGGGATGTGAAAATGTTTATTGAAAAAAAAAATCAAATGAGATGCTTGTTGATTCGGGTGGGACTGGTAAGAGGAGTTTGGGAAAAATGTCGTAGCATGGGTGATATGGATGGAGGGTGGAAATAGGAGTCCCTCTGGAATCAACCAAGGACCGAGCCTAAGGCCACTAAAACCGATCCACCCTCGTACGTCCACATGTCCTTTTTATGGGAAGGACTTGGCGCTTAGTATCCTATACAAATTACTAGGACATGGACCCGTGGGCAGTAGCGAGTATGTGACATGGGCGGTTAAAGACTAGAGGGCTTTACACCATGGCGTAGGGAGTTGTCCGACACAAAGATGAGAATAGTCCCATTTTAGAGTCTACGAGACAAAAGTAAAGTTGGGTAAAACATCTAGCGGGTCCAGTTCTAGTATGAAAATAGGCGAAATGTCTCGTTGTAATATCCCTGTCAGTATACTTACAAAATACTCTCAGGGTGACTTACATCTTGTGGGTAAAGCCGTACAACCTCTGTAGAGTGTTACAATCTATTCGAATAGCCGCGTCCCCGGATATGGACATGATCTAGTAAAGCCACACACTGGTTAGACTATGTTTTGTTTGCAAACTTTGGGAAATGGGATTAAGGACGTGGGCATGATGTGTCCACAGGGTGCAATTTACGCTACAACCTGGTAGCCAGGAATTGCTGAAGATGGGCCATGCCGTAATACGAGGGTAGTATGGACAGGACCCTGGGAAAGAGTGAAAAGGCGATAGACGAAGCTATCGGCCATAGAATGAAAAGGGTGGCAAGTGCCACCACATTTGATGTTATGATCAAGCAATTTAATATTGTTTTCTAGACTGCTTTTAAATCTATTATGCTATTGTTCAACTGAAAACTTACTTCCCGCACAACCCGCAACATAGGATAGAGCTTCCTTCTTGAACTCCATTGCATGAAATATAGCCGCTATCATTTCTTGTGAGGAAAAGCTTGCGAGTACATTCAATGTACTCACCTGACTTGTTGATTTGGCCAGGCGAAGAAGAAGAGTACTCCGACGCCGACGATAGGGACTTCAAAGGCTAGGGCGTTACCCCAGTCAGTTGCCTGTGGGATAGGCATATGACGGGCTTATCTACATGTTTATTTCTGCTGCAGACTTTTATTCAGCCAATTAGCTTTGTGTGTAACTGAGACCATAATGGCTCTATATCTGTATAATATTCGGTAATGTATGACTATGTTATCAAGGGCTTGTGTGTACTAGCCACTGATCATGGGACTAGTACGGTAAACACAAGGATTTATCCAGCCTTAAAACCGGGTACGTCACACGTGCTAAGTGTCATATGCCCTTAAGTGGGTTTTAAGGCCCAAGTGGAGAGGGGTATGCCCCTTCCACTATAAATAGGAGATGGTGGGTTTGTTAAACCCTAACTCTATATAGACAATCCTTTGTAAGAGCTGCTCAAGAGAGCTTTGGCCTAAGATGAGAGGCTTTTAAACATCAAAAGAATCAATATCAAAAGAATCAATATAAAAGGAGTTCCAAGAAGAGAGTATGTATTCTTGAGACTTTTTCTCTTTCTCCTTTTGGATTTTTGTTTTCTTGCCTTCTTATTTTGAGATTTCTTGGGTATGGCAAGTTAGTAGTGGAAAGATCATCTTCATGTTAATTCCATCCTAGCATATCCAAAGAATCTCTCATTCCCATCTTGATTTCGAATTTATATTGGAGGAAAAGCAAGCTTTTTGGGTTTTCAACTTTGATTCTCTTTGAGGTTTCAATATTGTCTTTTGGGGTTTGGAATATGTTCCTAGTATATGTGAGATGATTTTGTATTAATTTCATATCAACATACCTCACAAGAATCTAGAAATCAAGGGTTTGATTTTTGTCCAACTTATTAGCTAGGGCTGATTTTGGGGGGTTAGAAAACAGCTGATAGTAAATTGGGGTTTTCTCTTAGCATAGACAATTTTTTGACATGATTCTAATTGGAATAGCTTCGTAATTCTCTTGTTTACTAACATGCAAAATTTTATTCCATTCCGTTGGGTAGATCAAAATCTGCGAACATTTTTTTGAGTGATAGTCTGCTGTTTTTGGCAATATTGGAAGTTCTGATTTTCTTACTCCAGAAGATCCACATTGAAAGTTCTGATCCAGAAGTCAGAAGTTCTGATTTTCCAGAGGATTCAAAATTGGGGTCACTTCAGAACTTCCAGTAAGGTCGGAACTTGAAGTATTTCTACTCCGGAACTTCCGATCTGAGTATTGTTGACTCCACTGATTTTGATTGCTTTTGTCGATGGTTTTTCACTTCATTCGCCGACTTGACACATCCATTGTATTCTTGTTTGGCGGACGCTACAAATCGGTATGCCTATCCTAGGATTTCTAGGCATAGCCCTGCAACGTTGATTCTAGCTTTCACGGATGGTTGGATCGGCATACAATAGCTGGGTCCAAATCAGCGGATTGTTTCCGTGAAACAAACAGCTAATAACCCGGGATTGACGCCTTGATTGTAAGGAAAGAGCTGAAATGAATGCTTTGTTGCCTTGTGCTGCATGGCGGGCAACTTCTTCGCCATTTCTCGTTCTGTACAGCTCGCGTGCCAGATCTCTGCAGCGAGTTCTTGCTTGAAACAACAAGAAAATGGCGCATTTGATTTGTGATTTAGAGATTCCTCCCTCAAATAATCATAGATCTCATCCACGAATTGTTGGACCAAGTGTGATGGATGACTTAACCAGGGCGGCAGGTATTGGGGAGCAGATGAACTTTCTTAATCCCCCTATTGCTTTCGTGGATGATCGGGAGGCCAGCTCCATTGCAGTTATTTCGGTGAGTTTCGGAACCAAACTTTGATCTTGCTCCTTGTAAAGCTTTGTTTCCCTATGTTTTGTTTCGTCCTCCCTGAAAATCTGATGGAAAACACGATTATTGCATCCAGTCTGAGGTTGAAGATGAACAGTGATGTATCTGCAACACATATACATTGCTTGGGAAACATTTTATGATAGGGTGATGAACATTATGTTGCATATCCAGTGTACAAACATGTTTAGCGACCTGAATAAACATTTAACGTTTACGTGAGAAACAAATATTGATTGCAATAAATTTAAACGATTATTGCATCCAGTCTAAGGTTGAAGATGAACAGTGATGTATCTACAACACATATACAGTGCTTGGGAAACATTGTATGATAGGGTGATGAACATTATGGTGCATATCCAGTGTAGAAACATGTTTAGCGACCTGAATAAACATTTAACGTTTACGTGAGAAACAAATATTGCTTGCAATAAATGATTATGGACTAACTCGTTGAAACATCGATTGCAGCTCAGCGATGACAAAATAGAGCCAACAGGACTGCCTCAGGACATAGATGATGACGAAGCACATACTTATGATGGTGATGAAACAAACACTGTTGTCGGAAATGAAAGTATGATGGAGCATCTTGTTCCATATGTGGGAATGGTGTTTGATACAGTAGAGGAGGCACAAAAGATCTATAATGAGTATGCACACAGGTTAGGGTTTGGAACAAGGATAGGGTCCTCGAGGAAGAGCCAAAAAAAGGGTAGTAATCAGTTGATCAGGAGGGTGTTTGAGTGTGCTCATACAAGGAGAACGAGTGTCAAAGTTAGCGAAACAATGGTCGATTGTGGAATTGAATCAACCAGTGAGAAGGAAGATGGTTTACCTGAAAGAAATGGTGATACTAGGGCACGAAACTTGATGAAACGTCACGATTGCAAAGCAAGCATGGTTGTTGGTAGTCGGAATGGGAAGTGGATGGTTACGGTTATGCGCGAGGAGCACACCCACCCTATGGTCACTCGGGTGGAGAGAACACGGTTCTATAGATCTCACCGTAAAGTACCATATGAAGAATATGAGTTCTTGAAGACGTTGCATCATCGCAACATCCAGACCTCGCACATCATGGCACTGTTAGGAGACCTGCATGGGGGCCTCCGCAATCTTCCATACACAACTAGAGATGTTGAAAACATAAGGACAGTCCTGAGGCAAGGACTGAATTGGCGCGACATGGCGGTCACCGTGGAGTATTTTCAGAGGCTTCAAGCAGACAGCCCACAATTTTACTATGCATTGAAACTAGATGAAAACCACGCAGTGAGGGGATTGTTTTGGGTTGATGGAAGGACAAGACAGCTGTACAAGAAGTTCAGGGATTGTGCTTTTTTTGACATCACTTTCTGTACAAATAGGTATAACATGCCGTTCGCGCCAATTGTAGGGATCAACAACCACAACCAGACGATAATGTTGGGATGTGCCCTTATTCCTGATGAAACTATTAAGACATTCAAATGGGTGTTTGAGAATTAGATAGTTGCTATGGATGGAGAACATCCGAACTGTTTGATGACGGATCAGGACCAAGCAATGAAAACAGCTATACATGAGGTGTTTCCAAACACTAAACATAGGTGTTGCAAGTGGCATGTGTTGCGGAAAGCGCAAGAGAAGCTTGGGAGGTTTTTCAATACAAGGGAAGGGTTCGAAACTGATTTCTTTGCATGTATAAATGACACAGACACCGTTGGGGAATTCGAATTGTCATGGCAACAGCTGATAGTGAAGCATGACCTATGTAATAACATTCACCTAAGTAACATGTGGGTCACTAGGGAGACTTGGGCACCGGCCTACTTCAAGAAAGATTTTTTCCCCTTCACGAGCACAACCGGGAGATCAAAAGGCTTAAACTCATTTTTTAAGAAGCTTGCCCACCCTCAAGACTCCGTATGGCAATTTGTGAAACAATACGACTATATAGTTGAAAGAACACTTGATAGGGAGGACAATGCGGGTTTCATTGGTGAGGTGACGACGGCCCCCCCTGTGGTCTAGGTATGTTTCCACAATGACATGATGAATATAGACTCCATACTATTTGCATGTAACGAAGTGCTTATGTTACTATATTTTGTTGACAGTTTTAAAATAGAGGAGCAGGCAGCAAAGTTCTACACAAGGGGATTGTTTGAAAAATTCAAATCATTGTTGAAAGGTACCTCGGCGTTGATCATCAACAGAGTTGAAGATACTAGGCTGATGTTTCAGCTATGTCCAAATGATTCGGAAAGGCCAAAAAAGCATGTAGTCTCGGTTAATCTAGAGGACAGTTCATATGTGTGCTCATGCAACATGTTCAGCATGGATGGGCTGCTGTGTGCTCATATCTTGAAGGTTATGGTGCACCTAAACGTGCAAGAAATACCCGAAAAGTACTTGCTTGAGAGGTGGTCTGCGGAGGCAACAACTACGCTACATAGAAGCAACGAGTGGCAAACATGCTTGATTGGAGTTCCAGAAACTAATACTCTTAGATTTAATGCTTTATGCAGGAAAATGGCAAAGCTAGCATCTGATGCGTGCTTTTCTGAAGGTACATACAAGGTTGTGTATGGAGGGATTGAGCACTTGTGTAGCCTAGTTGCTAAAGCTAGAATAAATGATGGTGGTGTGGACGAACCACCGAATGTTGAAGTTCCGAGCATTGTACGTAACCCGCCACGGAGTGCTACGAAGGGTCATCCACCGGAGAAAAAGAAGAGGAAGATGCCAGGAGTGGAGATTAGGGCAATGAATAGCAAGAAACGTACTAACAGGGCAAAGAATTGTTGCTCGTTTTGCAGGGAGGACACACACAATAGAAAGACTTGCCCACAGTTAGTGCTTCAGAATAAGAGAGAAAGTGACGAAGCCGAAAGAGTTAGGCATGAAATTGAGCTCACATTGTGATGATCGGATCGTATTCGTTTAGTTCGGGACATTTTGAAAGAACTAGTGTGTTTAGTTAAGTTGGAGCTGTAGTTTGGTTTGTTTTGCTTCTCACTGTGTGAAACTATGCTACTGGATTCATAATTTGTTTTTCTATGCTTCTCCTTGATAGAAGTAATTGAGGGGAACAAAAATATATTGAATGATCAACAAGTTACCAGTTTATTTGCGCTGTAAAATGTTTCATACAGAAATGGACAAAGGAATTAGACTTTGAATGAGGCCGAAAAATGATGTTAGCTACTTTGCATGGATGAAACATTGTTACACAGAAAATGAAACATTAACATATGAGGAGTGAAACAAAGTTGTGATTCATGTGAAACAAAAATGGCCTTGACGTCCCTGTTGATGTGAATATAGTGAGATGTTCCTTCGGCCAGCTCATTATGTTTCCGCCAGCACATTAAAATGTTTCTGAATCTATTACAGTAATATCTGGATGGACAGAGGAATTAGACTTTGGATGAGGCCGAAGAATGATGTTAACTACTTTGCATGGATGAAACATTGTTACACAGAAAATGAAACATTAACATATGAGGAGTGAAACAAAGTTGTGATTCATGTGAAACAAAAATGACCTTCATGTCCCTGTTGAAGTGAATATAGTAAGATGTTCCTTCAGGTAGTACATTATGTTTCCACTGGCATATAAGAATGTGTCATACACATGTGAAGATAACAAATGTATTCAAAGAAAGCAACATATCTGGACTGCATATGAAACATGATATATCATTCCACTGACGACATGGTAACAATACATACATGTCATATAATAGTACGGACATAACAGACTCATACGTTTATAATTCAACTTAATTCACGACATAGTAACAATCCATATATGACACATAGAAACAATCCACATATGTCATATAATACAGCAAAGTTCACAATCCGATGACAAGTTTAAGATGAGTAGTGATTCATTTCTTCCATGTCAAAACCCATGAAGAATCTTGCGTATTCAATGGCGACCTGATGAGCCCCTCAGCAATAAGCTTGCGGAAGTCTATGATATGGTCCTGCAATGAAAAAATGTATTGTTAGAATTGATCAGCAAGTGCACACATAGAGTGATAGGAATATGAGACTATACCGGGTCAAATTTCTTCAGTGCCTTGCCATCCCATTTTTCCATGAAAAGCATCGTGAAGATCCCGCAATCATAACTAGTGCATATGACAAGAAAGATCAACTATTATTGCTTCTCAATTATGTAATATTGGCATAACTTGTGTTAAAGATTGCACATATGAGCACTAACATGGTCCGCTGCTGTGGGCAGTCTTGTGGATAGTCAGATTTGAATTCCCCTCTTTTGTACCTAGTGAATGTGTTTGTAGCACGTGCGAGTTCAAAGAAGTTCACGACCTGCCGTTGGTAATGTTAGAAAACAGATGGCATTGTTGTGAAACAAAACCAAGTAGTAAGGATTACACATACATAATGGAACTGAAATAGAAATACATACCACATTGTCGGCTGCCTCATATATGTCGTCTAAGCTGCTTCTTTTCAACGAGTTAAAAACGTTGGATGTCTTGTAGAGTAGATTGATACAACAAAAGATCCAATGGTCCCCGTGAACAATCGCAAAGTACAGCTGCAGCGATGAAGATGAGAGTTGTATTAATGCAAAGAAATTGGAGATAAGAACTGCAATAACATGGTGGAACAGGGACTAACTAGATCAAATTTCTCAAGCTTGAATTCTTCGTAAACTCGCATGAATTCTCCCTTGCATGTGTTCGGATCGAATGTTCTATCATCCACCATGAGTTTTGACTACAAAGGAAACAATATTTATTGCAGCAATGAAACATTTCCATGCAAAGTAGTTAACATCGACATTACCGTAATAGATTGGGAAAAGGCAAATTTCTTGCAAATTGGCTGGTTTGATATTGTTTTGTTAGCAACAAGGTTGAAGTGCCTAATGTAAAGCTCCATGACCTCCGTGCTGATCCTTGAACGAGGCTTTAATGACTCCCGGAAGTTTTGATATGATATATGGTAATCCTTAAAGACAATGAAATGTGGCCTGTAAAACAAACATGGAACATCAAACATCCAAAATCAGTGCAATGTTGACTTAAACAAAGAAGAAGATATGAAACAATTAAGGTGAAGGAAAATACTTACTGTTCTTCACCCTTCTTGGGCGGGTTGACGCATTTCTTTAGTATGTACGTCTTGTAGATATCATCAACCTCTTTATTAACCTTAAGCTTCTTATTCATGACATCGTCATCAGTACCAATGAATGCCCTTTTTTCTGGTTCTTCTTGTCAAGAGAGAGTGTTCCGATGCTTCTATCGAGTTCACTAACCGCACGTCCTAAACATGAATGGAGTGAAACATGTGAGGGAACCAATAATACATAAAAATGAAATTTCGGGTTGAATAAGGTACCTAGTTCAGCAGACTCCAAAACAGTCCGGCTTCTTGTTGCCCTTGTTGGAATATCATGGAGAGGGGCCTCTGATGGCTCTACTTCTTCCGCTGCCTTGAAAACATTCTCATCTTCTTTCGCACGTGCTTGTTCTACTTCTTCCGCTGCCTTGGAAACACTCTCCCAGAATTCATCCTCATTTTTCCCACTAGAGCCACCATTAGCAACATCCTGGGGCTCACTATCCGCACCCGCAGCTACTCCCGGAGATGGGTTAGCTGTACCTATTTCACATGGTACAGCGGTGTTGCGGGTTGCTTCCCCTCGGACCTCATGAAGCTTGGAAGCAGCGATAACCTCCATGGCAAACTCTTCCATGCGTTTGGCATGCATTGTTCTCATTATTGCATGGTTTCTCTCTAAGTCTGCGTCCCAAAGGGCATTGTGCTTCTCTATAATATGTAGCAAATAACCTGGAATCTATTGAAAAAGACATTGGCAAGAATGAAACATTGAAAGTTATAATGAAAAATAACTGATATCTGTGCATGAAAAAAAACTTCAGTGACTAAACATGTATAGAGTTATATGGAAACATTAGAACTGTAACTAATGAATTTTTTTAAAAACAGAAGAAAGACATGGACAACAACATAGGTATGGAATGTTGGAGAGGTGGGAACATACTGCTATATGAATGGAAGCATGGAAGCCATGAGAATGAAACATTTAATATAACATTCAATGAAATGATGTCTACAGGGGATAGTATGGATAACAATGCTTATATGTTATGGAAACATACTAATGTACTTCAAAGATAAGTAAACATACGAAGTTTACCCATGGAGCTTGCGAGCTTGAAGGACGACTGCGCTGGTCACCCATTGCTTTGTCTCTGATGTCATCGGTGGAAGGACGATCAAAGTATGGAGTCATGTGAAATGGACGGAACTACAAAAAAACAAATTTAATTGTCTATACAACATTGGGGGCCATCAACCGGAGGGACAAACGTGAGTTATGCATGAACTTATGGGGCGGGCACCATAAGAATGTGGCTTCAAAGATAATTTGTTCCTATCCTGTTTCATGACGAAATCAAAATCTTCATCTTTCATGTGAGACGCCCTTGGCAGGGAGTAATCAAAACGATGATCGGACAAGATTGACGGAGGGAAATCCAAGTGATCCATATATATAATCTGCAATTCAAACAAGTGTTCGAACCAAGCGTGAGATTCTGTGAAATACAATAACAAAAAGTGGAAAAAATAACAATTTGTAAGTGAAGTGTGCTTACGGCAAGTAGATCAATGAATCCACCGATGTTTACTTTTGCCAACCCAGATGTTTGCTTCT
>JAGXJF010005067.1:0-56159 GCA_019208055.1 Stipa capillata | reverse complement strand
GCTTGTTGCATCTTTACTTTTCGTACTCCTGTGTATGCCCTTTTTATATGTGCTATGTGTATGAATGTTCATCGGTGAATCGTCGCAAGTTGCGTACACTAGCATGTGTAGGATGTGTCTTACGTCGATAACATCTTGTGGCTCTTCAACTAAATTGTTAAGTGAGTTGGGAGAGCCGAGGGCGTGCACAATGGGTACGGTTGGTGTGAATTGAAGCATGACGGCGACCCAGGTGTATGAAGGTTTTTGTCGCCATACCAACCCTATTTCCAGTGTGTCACCATCCCTTATCACACGTGAACGCTAGCGAGAACCAACACTGAGGATAGTTGGGATAAACCTCCATGCACTTTGTGAGGCTCGCTACCTCCAAACTGTTATGCACTCACTATGCCTGCAGGGGTTGAGTTGTCGGTAGTGGTTCGAGAGATTAAAAATGTAAATGTGTGGATTGGATCAATTTGGATTTGATCTCGGGGCTGCCCTAATTGAATTGGATAATGTCTACTGGATTAATATGGATTGGACTCGTGGGCTACCCCAATGGATTTGGATTGGATGATTTGATCTCGTGGTGAATTGGTGAATATATGTTTGTATGTTGAGTTGTCCTGTTACTTAGCTTATCTTTATTTCACCTTATTAATGTTCTGTTCTTAACTTGTATATTGTTACTCTGAGAAGCATCCATGTTTAATTGTTGTTGTACTAGTATGAGTAGGACATTTAATCAAGCACGAATAAGTCTTGCGAGTACGTTCGTACTCACCCAGGTTATTCCTGGAGCTTGCAGGTGAGCCGGTGGTTGAGGACTATTTCGATGATGCCTGAAATTGTTGTTTTCTCGGTTGGTTAGTCGATCAATGGGATAGGGTGTAGCTTTTGTTCAGCGGTAACTATGCCGCTGTGGGACTCATTTACCTTGTTTCCGCTGTCGTTTAACTTCTCCGTACTCGGATATGTTTTCGGTTAGGGCCGAATGATGTAATATATTGTCCCATCGTGGACGGTTACTAGTAATATCATATATGTAGAGCTTTGTTGTGATGTCCGAGTTGTTAATCCCAGGCTGCCCTTACGCAATGCGTGTATGATATGAAGCGTTTTGGGTATGCCGTGAAGGGTTACGGTTGTACCGGTTGTTACTAGGTTGGGCAGGAATTGGTTGAGTGACCCGCTGGCTGAGATGCTGTGCCGGCCAGGCAGGGTGTGGGCGTTCTACCGGGCTTTCGAGCGACCCACTAGCCTTCGAGCTAGGTTAGGGTGTGGGTAGAACTGCCGGGCTCCTCCGACCTTGTCTTGTCTGGTAGTAATTGGGAACGACTCTAAACCTTCACCGGATTATGGAATCGTATGTGGTTCTGGGAAGATTGGTCGCTTCCGGCCGGCTCGCACGTGGCGGGTGTCGGATCGTTCCGTCTTGGTGCGTACGGCGCAGGTACCGTGCCACCGGGCTGACGAGTCCTTCGGTCCTTGGCGACTTCGCGTTCCCTTAATCATATGCAATTCCGGGTCCGTGACAATTATATTCAACAACCAGTTATCTAGACCCTTTTCGGATCCCTACTTTATCCATAAACTTCATACATACCCGCAATTTCATATTGCTTCTTCATATTTCTTACTTGTTCTTCGATATCTTCCAGGGAATCGAATCTCGTGTTCAGGGCCGTGCTTCCCGCATTATCAACAACCTACTGGAGTTGGTTTAGCGATTGTTAAGGCGCACCGTTGTTGTATGGTGTAGTCAAGTCATCAAAGTCACCTCCACCAAAATCAATACGTGTTCTCTTTGAAAGATCGGGACACCCTTAGTGCTAACACTCAGTCGCTTCATCCACCTGGACTGAGTGTGATAATAAACTATCTTAGTCGGTTCTATTGGATGAAATGACTATCTTATTGAATTATCCCAGCCAGTTTTTTTGGAGAACCAACTATGATATTATCAGGTTTCTGCCTGCTCTGAAACAGGAAAACAGTTTATATATCCCAAATTTTCCAGATCTCTCCCAGAACATCCCAGAGCATAAATAATATAGAAATTCACATGCACATTGACATTCACACCACATTTTAATTCACAAAACTCAAGTAGATAGAAATTCATAAAATGAAGAAGTTCACATTTGAATTTAGTTCATTACACAGTTGAATATACAAGATTGTATCACATTTGAGTGCTGGACTCAATCGTCGGTTCTGTTGTGGTGAAACTCACATCTTCTGTGATGACTTTCTAAACAATTAACTGCACCAACTGCTTTCGAATGTTGGCAAGCTCAATCTTTGACAATTCAGTTTTGGGAATAGGTGCAAACTATTGATATGAAGACCATAGTGCTGCCACGTAGAATAATATGAATAGAACACTATTATAGAAATATTTTGCTTACCTCGGTGACTTCGGTTTTGTTGTTGGCAGCTCAACCCATAAGAAGTTTTATGTGGTGGCAAACATAGAAGCGACATAAATGGGAGTCGTCGGGCTGCTAGTGGCACTGAAAATATATAGAATGACTTGGTTTAATTAAGTTCTATGTAACTCATATTACGAAGCATAAATGTGTGGAACTGGATACATACCAGAAACTCAAAGAAGTGTTGTAGCGCATTAGGGCCCCCCACTTTTGCTTATTTCCCTCCGCATGAAAGGAAAAAATTGGTACACTCTGAATGATGGCAAAAAAATTTGATTAGAGTAGTGACCTAATAGAACAGAGTTAGATGAGGTAATTTGTTTACCTATTGAGCATCCTGCCGACCCTTTTGAAGCTGATCTCCTTATTCAGGTAAGAGTCCAAGTAATAGACCTTGGATTCATTAAGTATGATAACAATAAGAATCCAATGGAAACTATATTGTCATTAATCCCAAGTTAATTGATGTTGCACCAAAGGTACAAAATGAACAAGTATCAAAAATGAACAAGTATGTAGCACTTACTCTCTATTGAAAGGATAAATGATGAATTTCTTATCTTGGCTAGCCTCCATAACATCTAGGACATGATCCTCAATAGCTCTTTCAACATCATCTGTGGACCACTCTGAGGCAAGGTGTGGGTCAATGAATCCTATCTGTTTATTTTCTTCTCTCGCGTTGACAAGAGCGTATCTGTACATACACGAGGAAAGAGTTATATATTAGCGACATGTATAGGTATGGTACTAATATACATGGAGCATGAGAGTAGGCATTACGATGTGTAGCATCTTATGAGGCTCACGTCCAAGGCATCTAGATTTTACATGAGGAACAAGTCATCCCAAGTCACTGAGAACTGTCGAATATGGTCGTGGAGGAAGTGCTCACGTTTGAACTTGACTAGGATACTTGTCGCACACTCATTTTTGTTCTTCTTGAAGTTTTCCATGTAATGCTTGCGCAACATTGCACAAGCCCACCCAAGATCCTTATAGATACTCTTAGGATCTGGACTAGTGGTTTCCCAGCCTTGTATGTACACCAAAAGGAGCGGTCAGAACATTCCCTCCAGCAGCATATATTGCTTGAATTTGTTTGTGGGAGATTTGTTCACTAGGAGGCAAGCGCATCAAGTTCTTTCCCACGCCATGCCGCGGCGGTTCCATGTCGGGCTTTGGTGGTGCCACACTGGGTTCTAACACTCGTGGTGAAAAGGCAGGCATTATAATAGGGGAGAGCATCGAAGGTACTGCCAAAACCTTGCTAGTCGGCCATGACTGGTTGAGGAAGATGTCCCTTTTGGGCCACTGGATAAATGTGTCCTTGGCATCCTCTAGAGTTAAGATCTCATCGTTCGGTGGAATCGGGAGCTTTACTTGCTTGAAAGTGGTGTTGACATCATCGACATTCACCCTTGCGTGTGAAGGGGCTAGGGGAACATTGTGTACCCTCTGCTCTCCTGATGTTGGATACACTAGCCCCCAAGCTGCATCGACCGGTTCATCCAAGCCCTGAATCTGCAATTTAATAGTGCATTTTGTCAGAACCTATGTAGTGATGCACAGTATTAGCCAAAGGGTCTAAACGATCTTGTGTCGTACATTGCAAAGATATAGTTCTTTCTCCTTCGATCTGATTGCAGGGGAACGTGGCTTCCAAATCATCGCCACGAGTAGGGAGGTCGATCGATTTCGCAGCTACTCCTACAGCCACCGGGTCTGCATGCAATGGTTGGTTCGCTTCTCCCAGCTTGAAACTCCATCCTTAGGTCATTTAGAATCTCTTCGTTAAGCTCTCGATGCTTGCGTTGTTCCTCGGCCTATTTCCTCACTCTTTTGTGTTCTCGCTTCGCCTCCAATTATTGGTTGCATCCATATTTCCATGAACAAAGGGAACCAACACACCGCGTGCGACTGGGGTGCTCTGGATTTCCCAAGCCTTCTTCTAGTATATCACCCGAGAAGGCTGCGCCTTGCCCGCTGTCATCCTGGCAGCTCATTTCATGTGTGTCTCCCATTCTTCTCTTACGATGAAGTAGCCCATGATTTCCCCCACTATTGTCCCGAGCAGCGCTTTGCTGACTTCCTTCTAGCTCGAAAGGGTGATGGGCACCCATTCTCATGCTATGATCCCGCAGACGGTTGAAAACTTCTCTCTCGCCTCATCGGGTTCGAGACTTGACATCCAGCCTCTTTGACCGCTTTCCACCCTCTCCCTGCCTCTTCTTCTTGGTCACGACAGTGGTAGTCATCTCAGCAGATGGTCCCGGGGGCGATGGTGACGTATAGGGGCTATTAATAACAAATAAGAAATAAATGACAGTGCATATACATCTATAGCATATAAAAATAAATGATAGTGCATATACATCTATAGCATATAAGAAATAAATGATAGTGCATATACATCTATAGCATATAATAAATAAATCAAAGTGCATATACATCTATAGCATATAAGAAATAAATCACAGTGCATATACATCTATAGCATATAAGAAATAAATGATAGTGCATATACATCTATAGCATATAATAAATAAATCAAACTGCATATACATCTATAGCATATAAGAAATAAATCACAGTGCATATACACCTAGAGCGTATAAGAAATAAATCACAGAACTTTATGTATAAGAAATTAATCACAGAACATATATGCATATTACAAATTATTCACGATACACATACATCTAGCATCTAAGAAATAAATTTACTAGCATATATCATGGATTCTACATATCTAAAATTTCACAGAAAAAGAAAAAATAAAAAATTGTAACCTAGCTCGTGGGGGAGGCCGGTGGCGGGGCTGATCGGGGAAGGGAGGTTGGTGGTGGGATGCTCGGGGAGGGGAGGCAGCTGGCAGGGATATTCAGGGAGGAGAGTCCGGTGGTGGGGATGTTCGCTCTGGTGACCTCCGGGAGGCTCGTCGAGCCGGCCCTAGCTTGGCTACGGCTGCTATGGGTCAGCTTGGCCGGCACGGACGGCGGTGGTAGGGGACGCCAGTGGTGGAGCTGCAGAGAGGGCGTGGGCGTCAGGGAGGTAATGCCAGTGGTAAGGACGACGGCGAGCATAGGGGACAATGTCAACGGTGGGTGGAGGTGACGGTGCTAGGTGGCAAGATAGAAAGCGGCGCGGGAGTTGAAAACTTTGGCTCCGGCCGTGCCCTCGAATACTTATACTTACAAGGTATCTCAGCCGGTTATGACACAAAACCGACTGAGATAACTCTTTACCTCAGTTGGTTCTTTTGGGAAAACCGACTGAGAGAATGGCAGCGGCCAAATTTCCCAATTCCTGCACCGAGTTCAAGGGATTTGGCCGCGCCGCTGTTTGCATAGGGATTTTACATTTTGAATTATTTTTTTAGATAATTTAAAAATAAAGAATACATGTCTTACAAAAAATATATTATATCAATTGGTTATAGAGTTATTCCTTCTTGATAATCATTCCGTACGTATGGAGCCGGAGCAGGTGTCACTTCATCATCGCCACTAATTTGGTAACTATGGGGAGGAGACTCATCAATTCTATTGAAATCTTCTTCATCGACTACATTTCCACTCTGACTATACTCCTTTTGGATTTAAGAACTACGTGGCGCTTCTTGTTTGATGGATCAATGATGTAGAAGACTTGATGAACGTGTTGAGCAAGGACGAATGGTTGTTTTTTGTACGCAACACATGCAAGGTTCACCGTAGTATGTCGTTTGTCATCTGGCACCACCTGCTTCTTATTGTCCCAACGGCATCGAAATAAGGGGATTTTTAAATTATCCCTATTAGTCCACCTCTCAAATCTCTTCTATGTATTCGTAGTACAGTTGTTTCGTGCTATCTGTTTCGAGAGAATCTATGCAAACACCACTATTTTGCACCTTGCTTTTCATATCTTGATCTTTCGTATAAAAAGTGTACCCATTAATTTGGTACCCTTTCCATGCTACTACCGACCATGTTGGTCCTCTTGATAAACATGTATGTACAAAACTAGAAGGGGTGTCACGTAGTCACTCTTTGAACCATTCGTTGAATCTGTAATTGTGTTGTTTGATGATCCAATCATCTGACCATGTTGGATTCTCGTCCCATACAATGTCCATGTGTTCCTACATATACAGAGCCACTACTGTCATGTGCTGCAATACCGTGTAGTGGGCTTGAGTGTACTCAGACTGAGTTGGATTGATTACTCTCCTGCCAAGAGTCCCAGCACCACGCAGCCTAACTTCACGTTGAGATCGAGGCACTCCGATGGGTTTAAGATGCATCATGTAATTAACACAGAACTCAATGACCTTTTCCGTTGCATAGCTTTCCATGATGCTTTCCTCTGGGAGAGATCGATTTCTAACATAGTGCTTCAGAATTCCCATGTATCGCACAATTGGTTGCATACTGCATAGGAACACCGGGCCGCACATCCTTATCTCGTGCACTAGGTGAGTAATCAGATGGACCATGATATCAAAGAACGACAGAGGGTGAAAGATCTCTAATTCGCATAGAGTCTTGACCACCCCTCTTGCAGAGCCTCTAGTTCATCGAGACTCATGACCTTCTTAGATAATGTGTTGAAGAAACCACATAGATTGGTGAGACTCTGATGAACATTAGGTGGAAGAATATTTCTAATTGCCACTGGGAGCATATGTGTCATGAGAACATGGCAATCATGAGATTTCATGCCAATTAGTTTCAGATCTTCTATTAAAACAAGTCTCTTGATGTTCGTGGAGTAGCCGTAAAAGTACTCTGATACCATGTAAGCATCGACATAATTATTTTTTCTCTAGTTTGGAGAGGGTGTAACAAGCAGGAGAAAGGAACATCTTTCCGTTCACGATTTTTTGCAGTGCTAACTCCGGTCTGATCTTCATATCTTCCATATTGAGTTGTGCGTTGAGACCATCTTTGGTTTTGTCAGGCATGTTTAGTAAGAGACTCATTATGCTATTCTAGCACGTCGCTCAACTTTGTGTACTTGCAGTCCAGGTACATAGGTGTCTCCGAATCTTTCAGCAAACCAACAAATTTATTATACTTCCAATTATTCTCACAGTTTTCTTCAGCATCGCGCATCGTCTGATCTACGTGGTTCTCTTGATGCCTCGATGTGTCATCCGGCGAGACGTCCTCTTTTAACACATGGACATCATCAGGCGTCTGCTACGACACGTGGACTATTGATAGTATCAGGGATGTCGTTGCCTTCGTCCATGTCTTCGGCACCTTCCACTATGATCTTGTCTTTATCGTGACAGTTCAAACATGCGTACCCCTTCATGAATCCCCTGTTGATCAAATGTGTTTGGATCTACGAACAGTTCGTGAAGCTCTTAAGATTTTCGCAACTTGTGCATGGACAATAGATCCACATGTCCCCTCTATTCAAATTATCTTGTTCAGTTGCTTCTAAGAATGTCGAGACGCCCTGGATGTAATCTTTGCATGCATAGTTGTCGACATACATCCATTGTCAATCCATCTACAAGTGCGCATATGTTTAAACCTAAATCAAATATTGTTAATTCATACAGTATAAAAATAATAACAACAATATATACATGTCAGGACCCCAAGTTCATAACCAACTCCAGCTGCAATACGAGGTCTGACTACCCGAGAAACCATCCAGCACACCATACGCTTACCAAACGTCGTATGCCTTCACTGTTGGACGATCCAACACCTAACCAACCCACCATATTCTTACCAGACGTCGTATGCATTCACGGTTGGTTAAGCTGGGCAAGGACACACTTATCGCAAAAGAAGTTGAAAATGAATCCAAATTCTGGTAAAGAACTAAACTGCTCTCAAGTTCACTAAGTAAAGTAATTCCGGAGGAGCCCAACAATCGTACCCACACCCTAACCTAGCCTGAAGGCTAGTGGGTCACTCGGAAGCCCGGTACGATTGCTCACACCCTGCCTAGCCGGCACTACATCTCAGCTAGCGGGTCACTCAACCAAGAATACCTCACGAAGTGAACATCAAGAGGAGGCATTACTTCTTTACGATCAATTCCATGTACTTCAATCAATCACGCACGGTATATGGAAAGATCATAATTAACAACTTCATATCACGGTTCAAACTCTACTAAGAAGGAGTTAAATGATACATTAGTTACCTCTTACCCGAAAGGGGTTCTACAACACTTAACTTACAACTTGAAGGCTGATTACAGGTCTTCGAATTTCAAAAACAGCAACGAACACAAAAATTAAAACCATGAGGTGGTAGCCCCACCATCTCCATATGCATATACACAACCCACATCATTTTGATCGTAAAGGATAACACAATACTAAGCACCTGTATCGGCATTCTCAGCGTCGTAGTACTCACCGATACTAGGATCACCTGCAAGAAGTTTTGGAATTGAGTTCCGTAAGCACTTTCGTACTTGCAAGCTATATTTATAGACTCATCCCAATTCAATTTCAGCATAGCATGTGACAAAGAGAAACACTAACACTTCATAATGGCATCAACAATTAGGCATGGCATGAACATAAGGAATAAGACAACATCCACATGTACCCTCATAACCAAGTTTAATCTCAGATTTGAACATTCAAGCAAGAATTCTATTGAACCAATATATGAGCATTTGAAATTAGACAAAATTTCAAGGCTCATCAATCCATCAAGTCAAACAAGACAATTTAATTACGGTTGCACCAGACAAGTCTCAACCAAATGTGTGGTCAGTCAAGACGAATAGAACATGCCCAACGCAAGAGATGAATTGAGAATGTGTAAGTACAGGGTTGGCCGACCATGACTTCCCACCATCCTCAATTCAGCCCCGCCGTGGGTGACGGGTAAAGCCCTATGACACCGGTATCGGATCAGGTTGGCAGCCTATCGATCCATCAGTAGGTGATGGTACCCTAGCTCTCATAACTCCCCAATTAGGGTTCCATATTTTTTTAGTCCAATTAAAAGTTCACTGCTGATCTTACAACCAAATTAAACCTATCATGCTAGTGATTTGCCATCACATGACATATCATCGACATAAGCATAATGACGATAGATAGTACAGTATCCTGTATATGAGGAGGTATTCGTATATGATTTCCTAGATTATCAGAGTGCAATACGTGTCCGGTAAGGTTCCCAGGAGATAAGGGAACCCCCCGTAAGGAGGAAGGACACCCCTTAAACTAGGAAGTCAATCCCGACGTTTAAGGAAGCCAGAGTCCTACTCGGGCGTAAGTCCATGTCCGGTACGACTCGAGGAGCCCCCTATAAAAGGATCAGCAGTCCCACAGGGGAGGACAAGGTCTGAGAGGTTCTACAAGCCATAGAGGTCTTTCAAGTACACAAGCCTAAAGCCATCCAGAAGCCCCAGGGATTCCCACGAGAAGACCCGCCGCCTCGAAGGAGTCGAGCCCAGCGGAACTAGTCGACATAGCCTCCGATTAGGTCTAGGATAGCCACTAACATACACATCCCTTGTAAAGACACTCTTTGATCAATATATACGAACAGGACGTAGGGTTATTATCCTGAGGGAGGCCCGAACCTATATAAAAAGGGTGTTTCCTTGCCGTTAGATCTCTTGGCCTTGTGCCCTAGAGGTCCCTACCCCCTAAGTATCACAGTTCCACGACTACCGTAAGATCGGCGATTTACCAATCGTCGACACATAACATCAAGTATTTCACCTCAATCACAAGCATAGCATGAAAAGAATTAAGGAATCTTAGTGAGCTTTTGTATACTTGCCTTGCTATGATTGATCAAACTCACTATAGTACTCGACTTCGGTAAATTCCTCGTTGCTCGGCTCTACCCAATTGAATCCCAAAATATCAAAATAAGCAATAAAGGAACTTTAATCAAAGCCAGCGAGTATAGAAATCCAAAAATGCATGATATGTATTCTAACATATAGAGAATGTTTATATGAAGCTAACGCAACTAATTTTGGCGAAATCGGAGCTCTAGGGTTTGAGTTATGGAATTTTGAAGGTATATATGTCGGTGTTAGGGTTTTATTTGTTCGCATCCAGAATTAGTAGGTGAACAACATTAATAAATGAAAGTACTAACCCAGTGACTAAAACATATCCTAAATATCCCCTTGGTACTTCAGGTGTTCATGTTTAGCTCATTAATCATGGTATACATGGTATATTGCAACTTAAGGAAGAAAGGGTAGTATGGGCATTTCAAATTTTTGGATCAATGTAACATGAATAAACATCATACCATACTGTTATACAGGTTAAAAGAAAAGTAACAAAACAAAATTCACTTAATTCGGAGTTGGTATACAGTAGTTATGAATTCTTGAAATTTTACTAATTTTTTAGTCAGTTTCTGCTAATTTCTAGAATTTTGAATTGCAGTAATACTTTTCCTACTCACACCTCAGCTAGCTCTAGTCAATGACAAGGGGGACCTACGGGTCCTACTAATTTCCTTTAACCTTCCTTTTATCTTCTAAACTTGAACGACGGGACCCAGTTGTCATTAGCACTACCCTAAGTCCCTGATTCAAAACGGTCGGCCTGACCAGTGCTTAGTCGCCTGTGTCCCGAGCGGCGGTGGATGGTGATGAGCTCACACGAGGAACCTACCGATAAGTAGGGGAGGAAAACGAGTGTACCAGCAGGTAGAGGAGCTCACCAGCAACTTGTTTTGGTGCTCAGATGAGGCAGGCGGGGACGGAGTAAGGTCGACGTCGACGAGGGCAAGCAGCGGTGCATGGTGAAGGAGGTTGGGGTGATCAGCTGCCATCCAAGCACGTTCGAGCAGTCAAAAAGGGGGAGGATTGCACCCAGAATCCGAAGGTGCACAAGGTTGGGCTTTGAACTTACTAGGCGAGGAGAATCGGTGGCGGCGAGGGGATGGCCGTCGTCGGAGAAGGAGAGGTGGGGAGCCAAAAATTACTGCAACAAAATCAAATTAAATCAGTGAGTGGAGTCTTGAGAAGGAGGCGGTTCCAATTGGTACAGAGAGGGAGGGAGAAGAGCTACCGATGGCAAATGCAATGAAGGTGCCGACGGCAACGTGCTTGGATGCCGGCGGTGTCCCTGCTCCGAAGCGGCTCCACACAGATGGGAGGGGCATGGCGAGGAGCTGGCCCATCGGCAACAAGTACGAGACGAAAAGGGGGCGCTGGGGAGGACGAAGCGAAGGAAGTAGGGGAGATACCGAAGAGGAGTGTGGCGAGGCAAGGTAGGGGGAGCTTGGAAGTGCGCTCTTTAGGAGGGAGGCGACGCGTGGAGTGGTCGCCTGCTACTGTGGGCCCAAGCTATCAGCGAGAAAGGAAAAACGTGAAGGAAAAGAGATACGCCAGGCTGTGGGGAAAATGGGAATCAAGGAAGGCGCGATCGGCGCAGACGGGGAAGGGGATAGGCTTCGGTCTAGGGAAAAGAAGAGGAGCGGGCCGAGCTGGCCCAATATCCCAAAAGAAAACTTGTTGACCAATTGTAGTGCAAAAATTCTTAAAACCGGTAGGGATTTGATTTAAGATAATTCTGTACCTAGAACATGTTGAGAAGGCATTTTGTTGCCATTAGCTTCCTTATATCATTAAGGTTAGTTTTTAGATCTTGTATAACAAGGTTTTGGTTTTACGTAACTTTTAAATTGACCTATATGATGACATGAAATGCAAAACGCTCCACTTCAAGTAGAACTCTAAAGTTCTATTTACATGCTTACAACATATGGGTCATTACAATACATATCTCATTGTTAAACTGTTATACCTTACAACTCCGTAAAATGATTTTCTTGAAAATTAAATGAAATTTGCAACTTATCTAACATACGTAAGACCTAACACACTATTGCAGATTGACCCTCTGCTGAATCCCCTCCACTGACGGGCTTAAAACAGCCTGTTATTAGTACTATTCACCACTGACGGGCGGCGTAGTACCCGTCAGTGATGACTCTAACAGACGGTCTAATTTCAGCAAAAAAATTTACTACTGACGGGTCCAAAATATTGCCCGTCAGTGATGGAATCACTACCATGACGGGCTTGTACCACTGTCGGGCCGTAACTTGGGCCCGTCAGTGCTGTATCGCGGCCCGACCTCGCTACCTATAGAAACCCACTCCCGACCTCACTAACCCTAAGCCCACCTCCCTCCCAGCCTTTCCCGATCCCACCTGGCGGCTCCTCCTCCTCGTCTCCTCGATTTGCTCCTCCTCCTCGCCATGCTCCGTGCCCCCCTCTCCTTCTCCTCCTCTGGCAACGGCGCCGCCCGCGCGCCCCGACGATGCCTATTGCGACGGCGACGGCAGCCTCTCCACGGCAGCAGGACGAGGAGCAACGACGGCGGCGGATCCGACATCCCGAGCGGCAGCGGCGGCGGCGGCGGCGGCGACGGCTCGACCTCGTCCTTGCGGCGGCAGATCTGGCATCCCCGATCTGGCGACGCGGCTTCCCGGCCTCCTCGACGACGACAACCCCACCCCACTCCAAGTCGCCACCAGCGTCTTCCTCACTGGTGCCATCTCCACTGTCCAGTACAACGCCGCATCTTACACTCTTGCGCCTTTCCTTATGTGGTTGATTGGCGCAGAGGGTGAGGTCTAGGGGCGTGGAGAAGCCCAAGAACCTGAGCAACGAGGCCCTTGAGGCGCTGAGAATGGTGAGCGCCTCGCCGATCGAGACCGAGAAGGCGCCGTCGCCCGTGCTCTTCCTGTACGAGTTCGCCACCACCATCGAGGCCGCAGTTTCTCGGTCAGCTCTCCACAATGTTGTTCTTGTTTGTTCTTCTAATACTGAATGCTGGCATTGGCAATTCCAATGTGGAGATTAGGCTATGTTGTGCCTGTATTTTTTAGTACACCATTGCTAAATGTATCTTGATATACATGTAAAATGAGATGAACTGCTGGAATCGAGAAGCGTCAAAGTTGAATTTGACATGAAATTTCCATATGGGATGTAACAACTGGTTAGTTTAGCTATGCTTTATCACTACAACTTTCATCATTCTCGACTACACGGTGTTTCCAGCTAGCTCTTTGGTGTCATGCTAAATTCAGATTGCATTGGGAGAAAGCAATTAGCTATGGATTGCATTGGGAGAAAGCAATTAGCTAGTATATCTGGTGCACGGATTAATTTTTTTAATCCCGAAAAAAGAACCACTGACGGGCAGAAAATATTGCCCGTCAGTGATGTTAAATCTCTGCTGACAGGCAGGCGCCCGTCAGTGGAGACGAACCCTCCACTGACATTATCGTAGTGACCAGCGCTAAACCCGTCAGTGGAGGGGTTTAAGCGCCTGTCAGTAGAGATATATTCTGCAGTAGTGACTTGCAACTTGCATTGGATGTAGCTACTGCTCAATTCGGATAGCATTTATGGACTTGACATATTATCTCAGTTGGTTTTTTCTGAGAAAAGATTTCCGCCGGACCGTTGGTGCTCACGAAGATCAAGATGCGCGCTCTCTCAGTCGGTTTCCTTCGAAAACCGATACATGTCACTTTACAGTCGATTCCTTCAGGAAACCCATTGAGGAAAGATTTCAGCTGGACCGTTCATGGAGACCGAGATGTGCACTCTCTCAGTCTGTTTCCTTCGAAAACCGATCATGTCACACTTTAAAGTCGGTTTCTAATACTCACCGGCTGAGGTGTCCGTCCAGGATAATTCAAAATTTGAACCGACCAAAACCGACTGAGGTATACATTTTCAGTCAGTTTGGGTGGTAAACCGACTGTGTCACTTCGTCCTCAATCGTCGATTCACGCGCCAACCTGCTCTCTGTACCAAGCATCACGTCTCTTCATCTTCTCCAAGGCCGCTTTGTTCCCTCCGTCTCTTCCATAAATACTCCACCTCCGCCTCCACCGCCCAATCCATTCCCTCCTGCTCCTTTTCTCCTCTGCCATGGCCAGTCCGCCGCTGCCATCACCACCACCGCCCATCCTGTTGCCCTTCGCAGGTCCTCCATCGCTAATTAGTTAGCCATCCAACTACTCGTCCGAGGAGGACTCGCCGAAGATGGTGGTCTCCTCCAATGAGGAGACCAACCACTCCGCCGAACGGACGCCACCGACCTCTGACGATGATGATTGGATGGATAACTTCCACAGTGGTGTGCCGCCATCTGGCTCAGATGAGAAGGAGACCGACGAGGATGACGAGGAAGAGGAGGAGGAGGACAACGACGAGGATGATGACGATGAGCATGACGACAATGACGAGGACGGTGGTCCAGAGCAGGAGGATGCCGTCGCTGCCTACTACTACTCCGATGACGCCTGGGAGGACGATGACGAGGATGACAAGGACTTCAAAGACCTCGAAGACTCCGACAGAGGCAAGAGCGGTAGCGACGGCGGCGGCGACGGTGACGACACAATCAGGCCTGCCCAGGAGGAGGCCTAGGCTTAATTAGATAATTAATTAGTCTACTAATTACTGCTAATTTGTATTAATTACTAGTCATGTTCAAATATATGTTCTACTACTGTGTTCTGTTCAAGTTAATTTTGCGTGCGTTCTGTTCCGATCGATCTCTGCCTTACTGTCTAAAAATTACAAAATCTATTACTGCTGGTTTTTCACAATAACCGACTACTGAATTGCTTTCAGCCCGTTCAGAACAAAAACCAACTATACTAGAACGTACATTATAGTCGGTTGGAAAGAATGAATCGGTTGTATAATTCATACAGTCGGTTCATTCTGAAAACCGACTAAGATGACACATTATCTTAGCTAGTTACTTTCTTTCAGCCGATTTTTAGAGATGAACTAGCTGAGGTGGATATCCTTCTTGTCGGTTTTCCAATAACCGCTTGGGATATGGGGTCTAGGATTGTTATTTTTATGGTAGTGGAAGTTTTTGTTTGTAACGAAAGTGTGAGGTATTTGCTTGGGAATTCCTACCTCTTCCTAGGAAACTGGTGCGGGATGTCATTGTGGTCCATCCTGGCACCTGATAAATCTCACTTTTCTAAATGTTCTCTTATATAGTTTTATAGAGACATCAACATCGTCTGCATAAAGTGAAATTCTCTGCTTGGCTGAGCTGAATCTGAAGGGCTTCAACAATCATTTGTTTGTGGCCTTATCGTGTATCCTTTCGATAGATCAATCACAAGAATGATAACTCAGGGATAACAAGTTCCCTTGTCAAAGCCCTTTATAGTGGTCAGAAGCTAGACCGCGGTCAACGTTCAAGATAACCTTAGTGGAGGAAGATCGGATCAAAGCCATCCAATTCCTCCAATGGTACCCAAAACCAAGCGCATGCATCTTGAGGAGTTACTCCCAATTTACAAAGTCGAAGACCTCAATAGTATATAATTTTAGAAAGAGTTGTGAAGCCACAAGATGGTATTTTAGGTATACATGAAGTTATTTATATGCATCTTCTTTTATGAAAGTGCACCAGTTTCTGGAGACAATTTTGTTTGGACTACAGGCCAGAATGTTATACAATAATGATATTATGCTCGCGTGAGTCTTCTTTATGAAGAGAAGACGTCTTAGGGTTTTGACCAGCAACTTAGGGTCTTACCAAGCTAGCCTATTGCCCGTCTCGCCAAAACTCGACACCTCCCTTGATCTCACTATTGGTCCATTTGTCTTCCTCATTGCCCTTGTTGACCTCCTACTACTCGGGGCAACATAGAGGTACCTAGAGGTAATCCTTGGTATCAGCCGATGATTTGGGGCATTGTGATGCTAGCTCTATGAATGGCTATATTATCCTAACATAACAAGGAGTAAGACTTACTAAACACATATAAAGTTGAACAGTATATTTTGAATCTACAAGTGAGTACATGTTGTGGTCGGTTAAACTCAATCATATAATGTCTTAATCGATCTTGAACCTTTAGAGGTATTTTTCAACTGGCCTAAACATAAGTCTGAAACTATTTTGTACTGGGCATGGTTGTCACTCAAGGCTTAGCCCAGTAGCAACTTCACATGGTTAAATCATCCCATCTATGGAGAGAAGTTCTAGTGCTATAAGCACTTATGATGCTACCATGCTACCAATTTATGGTAGCACCATTAGAAAGTCATTAAATTTAAAAAGTTAAAATTTGATCCACATATCAAGAAATAAAAAAGTCAAATCCAGCCATGGATATGAGCAAATTCAAACTATGCTGTGAACATAGTTTCTATTGCTATTCACAGCTAGATTTTTTTTATATATTTCCCAATGTATAGATGGAATTTGGAATAAAATTTTTATGGCATATTAGATGCATCTTATGTCAACCCATTTAGTTTTCTAAAAAGATCCAAGGTATTTTAATGGTGCTACCGCAAGTTGCCAGTGAGGTAGCACTACATCTTTTCCTCCCAACTACCTGCCATTGTCCTTTTGGTCATAAGACCGTTATATTTTTCTTTTTCCCTGAGCCCTCCAAGTGTAAAAGGTATTTACGAAATAACCTTAAAGTCTTCTAGTTCACTTTAGAAAGAACAGTAAGGAAAATATATATTATAGGAGATTGTACTAAACAAATTATTGGCATTGCCTCTAATAGTTATGATGCATAAATGGTATCACGACAATTTGTTGATAAGCAGTAGAGATAAATGTGAACCATTTAAAATAGAAGGAGAAATCATACATTAATTAGCACCAATTCTATAATCACGTGATCCCAGACTCTTCGTCCATTGTTAATGTTGATCGTTAACCAAGTATAACGTAACGCAGCCAGCTCACTGAACAGAATTGCTCTAAAAAATGCGTAAATGAATTGAATTGGTCTAAAAATGCTGAACTGAATTGAATCGGTCTAAACAATGCCCAGTAAATTGAACTCAGGACGACTAGCCGGACCAAAACCACGTGAATTGGACCTTTATTTTTTTTATTATATAAATCCAACCAGCCATACGATTACGTACCCTGTGTAACCTACCGGTGGCACTTAGCAGCATAACCCCCTTCAAAACACCTGGAATCAAAACCTACCATAAATCTCCAGCCACCGACAGGTGGGTCCATGCACCTCACAACGTTTATTGGCCCACAACGCAGCCGGACAGCCACACGCGCCGTCGTCAAGAAGCGGCGAGTTGAGAAAATGCCTTCCAAAACTAGCCGTTGCGGCCTCACCTCACTACCCCCCGCCCTAGCCGCTCCGCTCCTCTCCGCCCGAAATTCTTTTTCTTCTCCAAAGTGCAAACGCACCGAGACAGAGAATTCAAACGGAAGCACCGCACCACCCACGGGAGCTAAAGGCTCCTCCCCCTCCCCCTCCTCCTCCCCTCGGCGGCGGCGCGCGGATCCCCTCCCCGCCTGTTCTGGTGAGTGATTTCTCTGTCTCGCCCTTCCTCCTCCTCCTCGACCCCCCACCCCCTGATTTCTCTCGCGGTGGTCGCCGAGCTGCAGCTGCCTGTGGTCGACGTCGCCTTCCCGCCACCACACCTGCCGGAGTCTCGGCGTGCGTCCAGCGTCCGGGAAGGTGAATCCCTAACGGAAGCTGCCCCGACGTCGACTTCCAGGCGCCTCTGCCCCTACCGCTCCCCGACGCCTCCCCTCTCTTCTTCAGTGTGCGATAGAGTTAGGACCCTCGACTTCCAGGCGCTGGCCCCCACAACCACTCCGTGCCCGGGGAGGTGAATCCCTAAGGTCGTCCGATCTGCAGCGGTGACCGCCGTAGAAACCGTGTGCTCGCCGACGCGGGTGCCGCGCGCCAGATGGAGAAGTGCCCGCCGGTTTTCTGACTCGCGGGTGCCGGTAGATTTGGAAATTAGTTGGTTTACTTGTCGGAGTTTTTATTTTATTTTGTAAGCGTTGCTATTGAATTGGACTTTCCAAGTAATCCACTTACCAGCATGCATCTCCGGGTTAAAGTTCGCTTCCCTTTCATTTTGCTGCTCAACAATTTCTGAGGTGTTTTTGGCTATGGGTTTTGGTGTCGACGATTCCTTCTGTTTTTTGTGGAAGAAAATGGTGTGCTTACGGCATAATCCTAGATATGAATGTGGTTGTCGTGGGAGAATCCGAGGTTTTGACTTTCGAAATCTACGCCTTTTCGTAATAGATTGGGCGGCATCTGATTGTGACTTGTGCGATGCAGTTAGCACAAATTTTATACAAGGAAATTAGTTCGTTCTTAGTGGCAACCCTATCCAGTATTAAATTTAGGTAATCTTTTCTCATTTGAACGAAGAAAATCCGGATCTGTGCTTGCATTGTTTAGTTGAAACTGGAGTTTCCGTTTGCCCGTTTCTTTGCATAGTATTGGGGTAAAGATCATACACATTTTTGAAATCTCGAATTGTTGTTGACTAGATCGCTGTGTAATATTACTCATAAATGGTGAAGTAATATCCGCATTTTCTATTGTTAGAATAGATCGGTAGCTGAAGGCGAACGTTGTTTGTTGGTGTATCAATCTTTCCTGCATTATGAGAAATAAGTCTTCGAAATTCTTCAGTAGATTATCAACGTTTGTGTTTATGATGGTTGATGATGAGCTGTTACTTCATTTGATATAATTTTATTGCTTATGAATTTGAACTTGACCGTTGTTGCATTGTGTCAGATCCTGGTGTCCCTTTCTGGAGGAATTTTGTGAGAAGGTTGAGTTCTTGCTATTGTTCCCAGCCTTCTGAGTCCACTTCAGATTGAAGGACTTCTGTAATTTATAATAGACAAGGAGGATTCAAGAAAATGAGTGCGTCAAGACCACCAAGCACCCCTGCATCAAAGATTCAGCGCACACCGATGTCGACCCTTACCCCTGGTGGCAGCTCCAGGGCAAACGAGGAGAAGATCTTTGTCACAGTAAGGGTGCGACCATTGAGCAAGAAGGAGCTGGCCATGAAGGACCAGAAGGTATCGTGGGAGTGCGCTGATAACCAGACAATCTTATACAAGGGCCCCCCACAGGACAGGGCTGCACCCACCTCCTACACTTTTGGTACACTGTCCAGTGATCAACTCATTACTGCATAGCTGAAGCAATTCTGTGTCGTGACAGAAGTAACCTTCTAATTAACTAATCAACGCCTTTGTATCCCTTCCAGATAAGGTGTTTGGGCCGGCTTGCCAGACGGACTTGGTTTACCAAGATGGAGCTAAGGATGTTGCTATGTCTGCATTGACAGGCATTAATGGTAAATTAATGCTCACTTTGTAGCTTGGAGCTAAGGAAGTTGATCAGTAGCTGACCCTTTTCCTTGTCTTTGTTTTGCAGCCACAATCTTTGCCTATGGTCAGACAAGTAGTGGCAAAACATTTACCATGAGAGGCGTGACAGAGAGTGCTGTTAGTGATATTTACAGGCACATAGAAATGTAAGTTTTGGCACATCTGTTTCCATTTTAAGATCAGTTCTGTACATCTGTTGAAGCAACAATTTTGTGCAATTATGGAAGATTGTTTCTAACAAATTCGTAAGATATAACTGCTTCTTGCTTTTGTGGATTGCTTAGACTCCGGAGAGGGAATTTACTATCAAGATATCTGCTATGGAAATCTACAATGAGATTGTGAAGGATCTTCTACGACCTGACTCTGGTCCCCTTCGCTTGTTAGATGATCCTGAGGTTTGTTTGCAATTTGGCTAGGTCAATACACTATCCCTTTAAATTCTCTTTCATGTCGTAATGATCTTACAAAAATAAATATGCTTCGACAGAAAGGAACTATCGTGGAGAAATTGGATGAAGAAATCGCCAAGGACAGCCAACATCTAAGGCATCTAATCGGCATTTGTGAAGGTAACTACTATATGTACAGTACCATCTCAAAAAATAAGAAGAATGTATACTGATATGATTACGTAATGACCTTCCAAATAACTGCAGAACAAAGACAGGTTGGGGAAACTGCACTAAATGATGCCAGTTCACGTTCCCACCAAATCATTAGGCTGGTATATACAAGATTTTTACATTCAACCTTTCTAAGGAAAACATATTGAGGAAAGAATTAACGTTTCTTTTGTGTATATCCCTATCCAGACAGTGGAGAGTAAGCTCCGTGAAGCATCAGGATGTGTTAAATCTTTTGTTGCTAGCTTGGTAAGCATACTGTCCTACTTTTGGAACATGGTATGGTATGCTGATTTTAGTTAATATGAATGAATTGACGTTTGCTTTGTTTGCAGAATTTTGTTGACCTTGCTGGAAGTGAGCGTGCTGCACAAACAAATGCAGTTGGTGCAAGATTGAAAGAAGGCTGCCATATAAATCGCAGCTTGTTGACTTTGACTACAGTCATCCGAAAGCTAAGGTCTGGGTTTCTCAAAAATAAAGTTTCAACTTGTACATAAGAAGTTTGGATCAGATATATTAGCCATTTCTCTGCATGCATCTTGGAATTAGTCCCCAAATTACTTATATTCCTTGTTGCATTAGTCTAAGTTCTATTTACTATCTGTTGGTTGTGTAATGATTTCAGCAAGTTAAGGGGCACCTTAGCTTCTAATGAATTTCATAAGAGTACACAGCCAAACTGCTAATGAAATGCATCAGATGAACATATTCTTGCTAAGCCACTTTATTAAGTGAAAGACATTGGTTCTGTACTTCTAATTATTCCAATTTCGAACAGTTTTGAGTGAGTCATTTTGCATATTTGAAACAACTTCTGTTTCGTTGACATCTAAATAGTAGCAAGGTCTTCAGTCTACTGGTCAAAAGAAATGCAAATTGCTTGGTTTTTTGGTTAAATGATTGAAAGTCAAAACTTGAGGATGAGGGGTTTTGACTTGCTGAGTGGCTGTTAGCATGTGGGAACTAATACATACTTTACATATTGCAGGGTCATAAACTCATCATGTTAAACTAAACTGCTAGATGGTTATTGCATTTAATTCAACTCATTCACTGTTATCTTCAATTTTTTGTTCTAGTTATCACTTTAGAATCAATAGACAGATAAACAACATAAATATGGTTATTGCATTAACTTCAGTTTCTCCATCATTTATTTTTTTCCAAGTGGACCGCCAAATATCTAGAATGATGTTATAGGCATAATTTAGATGATATCAGTGATGGCTAGATAACGAATGCAGATTTTTATGTTGCAAAATTGGCTACCCAAGTTGGCCTCCGTCTTCTTTTAAATGCATACATTTACTGAAATATTTGGTGTACCACCAGTAAACTTCAGCTTATGTAAGGTATCACATGTCATTTATTTTGGTTTCTTGATTTGAACAGCAAAGTCTAATGAGAAAAATTCCATACTTATTCGAACTTCGAATGACCTAATTGTAAATTTCCTTTGCAGCTCAGAGAGAAAAAGTGGCCACATACCCTATCGGGATTCAAAGCTCACACGTATTTTGCAACTTTCTTTGGGTGGAAATGCAAGAACAGCCATCATCTGCACCATGAGCCCAGCCCTAACACATGTAGAACAATCTAGAAATACTTTATTCTTTGCAACATGTGCAAAGGAGGTCACAAATACTGCGAAAGTTAATATGGTAAGAGTTGACTGTGAGATAGCATTTCTTTATCTTACCCTTAGTTGTTGAAGTCAACTCAACACTCCATTGTCCATACAGGTTGTATCTGATAAGCAAACTAGTGAAACATCTGCAGACGGAAGTTGCTAGGCTAGAAGCAGAACTGAAGACACCCGACCGTGCGTCCTCTTCTGAGATCCTCGTCAGGAAGATGAGGCAGGTAAGGTCTCTGACCAAGGATGAAATGCTTACTACTGACATCCAAGAATTCATCGAATACGAGGAATCGTTATCATTTTGTAATTCGTCTAATCGACCCTGCAGATGGAAAAGGAAATGGAAGAGCTACGAAAGCAACGAGATAATGCACAGTCAGCACTTGAAGAACTAAGAAAGAAGACGGGTGATAACCAGCCAGTAAGAATTTGACTTTTCTTCTTCCAGAACTTCATCCTTTCGCTGTTAGCTAACTATCTTCCAAATCCATGCTTTTCTTCTAGGGGTGGAATCCCTTTGAGTCACCACAAAAGACCCGAAAGTGCCTCACGTTCTCTGAGCCAAGTAACAAAATTAAGATAAGGAGCTCAATTAGGCAATCATCCACTGCTCCCATTATGCTAAAGCATGAAATTCGCAAGCTTGAGCAGCTCCAACAACAGCTGGAGGTTGAAGCAAACCGTGCTATTGATGTACTGCACAAGGAGGTCGAATGCCACAAACATGGCAACCAAGATGCAGCAGAAACTATTGCTAAACTTCAGGCAGAAATCAGAGAGATGCAATCTGTAGATCTGAGAACAGAGATGTTGAGATGGTTACAGATGAAGGAAATGGGTCTGATTTGAAAGATGAAATTACTAGACTTCATATGCAAGACAGTGATATTGCCAAACTTGAGGCGAAACTAGAAAATGTACAGAGGTCTATTGATAAATTGGTGATGTCACTTCCAAATGTTGAGACTACCCCAAAGTCCAACAGATCAAGGAAGAAGAAGAGGATGCTTCTTCCACTGGGTGTGAACAACATAAATAGACCAAATCTAATAAGAGCACCTTGTTCTCCCCACTCTTCTAGTATGCCTTCAGAGTCAGAAGTTGAAAATAGGGCTCCAGAGGGGGACAAGTTATCCCATGAGAGTTCAGAAAAAGCTACTCCCACCAAGAGTGAAGACACTGGAGATTTGTCATCACGTGATGAAACTCCACGTTATAGGCGATCCAGCTCAGTGAACATGAAAAGAATGCAGAAGATGTTCCAAAATGCTGCCGAAGAAAATGTAAGAAGTATTAGGGATTATGTCACTGAACTAAAGGAGAGAGTGGCAAAACTGCAGTATCAAAAACAGCTGCTTGTCTGCCAGGTTCTGACTTCTGGCCTCACTTGATCTTGCATGTTCTTGAGAAATTACTTTGTTTTCGTGCTAAAATATGTTTTCTTCAAATATTCTTACAGGTCTTGGAGTTGGAATCTAATGAAGGCAAACCAAATGATATGGATGAAGATCCAGAGGAAAATGCCGGATCTTTACAGGACGGTTCTGAATCATGGGACAGATTATTTAAGGAGCAGATGCAGCACATTATCCAATTGTGGGATCTCTGTCACGTATCGATCATACACAGGACCCAGTTCTACCTGTTATTCAGGGGGGATATGGCTGATCAGATATATATTGAGGTTGAAGTTAGAAGATTGACATGGCTACAACAGCATTTTGCTGAGGTCGGTGATGCAAGCCCTGCTGCACTTGGTGATGACTCTGCAGTTTCCCTAGCCTCAAGGTATGATAAGCCAACAAGCTGTTCTGCTATCTTTCAGTTCTAATCCAGCAGCAAGAATATAGTGTTGAAGAGTCCTAAAATAGGTGCTGAAGCTTTACTTTGGTGACCTTTAGACGTAGCGCTCCCCTGCTGTGTTAATTATCCATATCATTCAACTTCTACAATCAAGGTTTACAATCTACTAGGCCAAGAGTTTCATTAGTCATAACTGAATGTACAATCAACATATATACCAGTGATAATTATTTATCTCCAAATGGTGCTTACAGCTTTCTTTTTCCATTTGTGCATTGCTGCAGTATGAGGGCGTTGAGGAATGAGCGAGAATTTCTTGCAAGAAGGATGGGCTCAAGGCTGACGGAAGAAGAACGAGAGCGCCTCTTCATCAAATGGCAAGTACCCCTCGAGGCGAAGCAGCGGAAGCTGCAGCTCGTTAACAAGCTCTGGGCAGACCCCAGTGATAAAGCGCACATTGAGGAGAGCGCTGACATAGTGGCCCGGTTGGTTGGATTCTGTGAGGGTGGTAACATCAGCAAGGAGATGTTTGAGCTCAATTTTGCACTCCCTGCAAGTAGGAAGCCATGGCTGATGGGTTGGCAGCCAATCTCAAACATGATTAGGGAGAAAACTCAACTTTGGTAGCCAGTTGGATTCAACTCCATTACGGTGAGGAAAAGGATCGTACATTTCATAAATGTTCATACTCTGAACACTGATCTGTTGACATAGGTGAAGTGTTTCGGAGCTTCTGGGCCGGTCAAGGAAGAGTGTGCGATATTTGCTTGAGAAATGTAGAAAAATTGCTGAGAAATATTGGTTGAGGAGAAACATGTAAAGCTTTAGAGATATAGGTGGTTCATCTGTCTGCTGCATGTACCAATTCAGAATGAAAATAATCTTGAGGTACATGTCCATTTCTTTTAACAAGATTTTGGGCTTGTTTTATCATTTACTAGGAGTGTTTTTTTGTCGGGCTTCATGTTCAGTACACAAAATTCAGAGACCGAACTGAGTTTTATCCTCGAAACTGTGCTCAAGCAAAACACACACAAATTACGTGCTCAGAGGATGCAGCAGTGCTACTTCCAACAGTAACATCATAGTACCTCAATGTCTAAATATAAACATAAGTTTTGACCAGAAATTTCTTCTACGATATTTTTTAATAGTTATGTAATCATAATTATAAAAAATTATTTTGAATTTAAATTCAATGACATCAATGTTATATTACGTCACTCACGTATTATTAGGTTAATTATTGATCGAAGCTTAAAATTAGACAACCTAAATACAACATACCTAGACAAAAGAAATATATGAAACAAGACGCACATACCTAGACGAAGGAAATACATGGAACATGACACAACTTGGAACGGCAGCGAGCATTACGCAGGTGCTCACTTGCTCGAGAGAAGATTTGAACATTTTAGCATTGGAACGGCAGCGAGCATTACGTAGGTGCTCACTTGCTCGAGAGAAGATTTGAACATTTTAGCATATGGATGGATGATATTCCCACCTGTGTTGCATAATACCTAACTCTAGTACACATTCAGAATTTCAAAGTGTCAACAGCGCGTAGTACCAAAATGGACGTGTCTCAACTATTACTAGAAGAGTTCCCGCGTGTTGCTGCGGACATTCTTAAAACTATAGGTATATAACTGGTCAGTAAGGAGGAAGATTATTTGGAAAAATTATGTGATAATAGTTGCAAGTTAGCCATGCGTTGTTGGATTGTAATATTGCACTAAGGACTAATCAATTATAGTGGGAGAGTTGTAGGCATTTAACCAAGATTACATTGCAAAAGGGAAGGGATAATCTTCCTAATAAATCTAAGTATTTTCCTTGCATTAATTTTGACTAATTAAATGAGAGTAAAAGGAACGAAAGCTATGAGGAGCAGGTTGGGCCAGGCACAACTTGCCCATCGTTGCTCACCAACAAACTCCTGGGACTGCACAACCGCCCCCTCCGGTGAAGCTCCTTGCCGTCGTCCGCATTGGCGCTGCATGATTTGTCTGCCTTTATCTCTGCTGCTGGCTATCACGGTGAGAGGAGGGCAACGAAGAAGAGAAATCCAAGAACACAAAGATCGAACTGCCATGTGATCTGCCACGGATGCATGAGCGGTCGGCGACCAGCCAACAATGGAGACCTCGAGCTCGTCGACACCCGCATCAATCCGGAGGGCTTCCGCAGGTTAGAGAAGGAAACAGGATTAAGCGAATGGAGGGGTAATCACGATGCCTTGAGGGGAATACCAAAATCTGGTATTTTGGCCTTCCTCGTCGATTACAGATTGGTAGTGAGAAGATCATAGGACAGGAGTGCGCATACGGGAAACAAAGAAACGGCTTGGATTAATCTGACGATGTGGCTTCATGAGAAGACAAAAGAAATATTGCTAGCAGGGTTTGTCTATATAAAATATATAGATATAGATCACCTTGGCTTGAATATATCCAACTCATCCAAGCTGTAGCTCTTCTTAAACGTGCTGGCTGAAATCTTTGGAAGTCTGTATCATTCTCTTTCTCTCCATCGATTCGTCTTCCTCTCCGACAAGTGAGATCCGGTTGCTGATGAGTTAGGGCTCAAGGTAGGGGATCATCGTTACTAGAGAAGAAGCTCGTGCTCCCCGAGCTTAGAGGAAAGGCCGATAGGGGTGGCGGCACAGCAGCATCATCAGCGCGGGTGGGGAAAACTATCATGGGCCGGTGCCCAAGGGCAGGTTGACGTGGAGGAGTCGGCGGATGATGGTGAGGCGTTGGAGGTGGAGATAAATTATTTGGTGATAATCATCGGAGATGGAGAACAAGCGCAGCAGTAGAGGGGTTGTGGCAGTGATGGTGGAGACCGCAGCAACAGCAAGTGGTAGGCATGCGGTAGGATGTGGAGGTGGATCAAATGGCGGCGGCGGTAGGATGTAAAGGTGGATTAGATGACCAGCGTGCTGCTCATGAACCGTTGCTCAGTTGTCCCAAGGTTAACAGCATGCGACGAGAAACTACGAAACGATGCTACCCATATCCTACCTCCCAACCAGCCCAAGCACTATAGGCCCAAGAATAGAGTAGCGGGTAGGCCGCATGCGTTGCCGCGTGGCCCACGCACCGTCACTCGGGTGGCCTAGCAACAACTCAAGCGGCCCAGATCCAACAGACCGTCCGCCCTAACGAGCGGGACCCGACAAGCAAAGCAGCCAATTAGGCCACACGCGTGGCTACGGGGTCCAAGAGCGGCTCAAGATGGCTCGAGGCTTGTGCACAAGGCAGCCTAGGCAAGGGAGAAGGGCCCAAAAGCCCAGCCCCAGGCTACACAGACGAGGGGTCAGCTAATAGGCCTAGCCCACAACACGCAAAGGGAGTGCACGAGGCTGCACCAAACCCACACCGACACGCGCACGTGTAGCATAGGACACACCTAGCGTATGCAATCAGCCCGCTGTGCGACCAATCCGTGTCAGCACCTGCTCCGACACACCGCCTGCCTCGCAGTGCACGTGTGTAGCCATCAGACGCTGAGACATCACATCGGCACCCTTCCTCCGAATCCAACGTGCACTCCTCTCCTCATCATATCCTATGCAGCCTTGCCGGTCGTGCTCACCTGCGCGTTCCGCATAGGGCACCAAGGCCATGGCAGCACCACGACGCACACCCCTGCCATCTCGGCTCCATCCATCAAGCCAAGTGTGCCCACGCTGCGCGAGGCGTGCATGCGGGCCACAGAGGGCACCAAGGCCATGACGGCACCATGGCGCGCGCTCCTGCTATCTCAGCTCCACCTCGTGTCACCACAACAGCTGAGCGTGCCCACGCTGCACGAGACGCGCATGCACGTTGAGGCAAGCACTCGGGCTATGGCGGCACCAAGGCACACGCCCCCGCATCTCGGCTCCACTCTGCGTTGTCATGCCAGCCACACACTCGCGCCATAAGGGACACCGGAGCCATACCGGCTCCATGCCTCTGTGCCATGGAGGGCATCCTCACGTCGTCGCTCTCATAACATGTCGTTTGCCTACCGAGCTCCACCTCTGCCACAACGAGCGTACACCATGGGAAAGCAGAACGAAGGGGCACCAGGGGCTCACCTCGACAAGGGCATGAGTGTGTCGATGTCTTCACCCAAGTCGAGTTGGAGGCAACATCGATAGCACCTCCTAAGCCGACGATGAACTGGCGCTAAACCACTGGCCCCTCACCACACCTCGGCCACGCATAGAGGGATCCCGCCTCGCTCCCGGTCACCTACGCTACCTAGCCCAAACCACCTTACTCTCCCTCGCTAGCCCCCTCTCATCCTCCCCGTGGTGACGCCAATGGTGTCTTCGGCACGCGAGGAGGGTTGCAGAGAAGGCCATAAGCTCATTATGAGCATCACGCACGTGTTTTATAGACAGAGCGGAGACCTCATTGTCCATGCCAACAAACTCGATGGCCTCCACGCGTCTAATACGCCTGCTAGTCTCGGCTTTTCAGCCAAATGACATCGGCGCCGGAAGTGAGGGAGGTGAGAGCGTTTGGGAGAGGAACCCCACATGCTCCCCCCACAAGAGGAAGATGCGTGGGGGTCATCGATCCAAATAATGCCACATCGCCTGGCAGGCAAGGAAACAGGGGCTAGGCCTGCCATGCCAAGGCCTAGTCCAAGCCGGCCCACACCTCCGGCGGGCTAAGCAAGGAAAAGGGGCATGGCCTGGTTGCCATGCCGGCCTCTTCTTTTTTTCTGAGGATTTATTCAATATCACCGCTAGAAGGATCAAGAAAATAAAGAGAAAAGGGGGGAATCGTGAAAAAGAAAAAACTTAAAATCTGTAGGGGATCTGATTTTTTCTTTGGAAGGAGCCTCTTTCCCTCTTTTTTGCACTGGCAAGGAAAATATATACCCACCCTCAGTGTCCAAGATGAAGGCTGGTATTTTCTTGAAGAATCAAGTATCAAAGGTCAATCAAAGTAATAAAGTTCAATGTAGAGAGCCTAAAGAAGGACATTCACTGACTCGAAAAAACTGACCCGCAGTCCCTCCCATATAACTACAACTCAAGAGGGCTCGTGTTGGGAAAATAGTAATCTCAGCCCATTAAAATCCTATGTGGTGTTTATGTGGCATTAAAAGGTCAAGAAGCCAATTAGCAAATCAAAGAGAAACTCATTACGAGGTGTATATGAGGACTAGTCCACCATGGACCATGCACTACCCTCTCTTCCCTAGTCCAACATGGACTTATGGACCATTTTTTTTACTTTTACTCATCTCTTGCTCCTCCTTTTAAGGGCACCCATGGTCATTAGGGCTCTTGCCTATATAAACCCCGCCCCCATATGAGGTTTGTAAAATTCATTCCACAAATGAGAAATCTCATGAAAGAAGGCCTAGAGCTCCAATTCTCGAACCAGGAGCTTTAGGGACAGCCTTGGGTAGTCTCTGACAACCTAAATCACTAGTCAAGTCTCATAAGAGGATACTCTCTCGATATAGGACTAAGCCATGCTCCACGAAGCGGATGAACCTATTCAAAAAAACATCGACATATCTCATATTGTTGAGTGTAAGGTGGCCTTCTAACAAGGCCATCGTACACGGCACATGACTATTACGATGTAGCCATTGAGCTATCGACACCCCTCTTTTAATGACAACAAAGGCAATGAGGTTGACTATAGAGATTTTTTTGTTCTTCGTAGAGCTTGACTATTCACGAACAGTCAATTTTATTCTCTCTTCTCCTCCTCTCTCTCCTCCACATTAGTAATTGTCATATGTGGCAGGACGAATAGTCAACCGACGTTCTGTCTAGGGGTGAAAACGGATCGAAATCGGTCGAAAATGGGCACTACTGTATTTGTTTTTGAATCTTTTAATGAAAACGGAAATGAATTCGGAAACCCCGGATTTGGATACGGGTACGAATAGTGTCGGATACAAACACGGTGCGAACACGGAACGAAAGCGGATATTTATTGGACACAAAAACAGAAAAACCCCTTGAACCATTCGCAGCAATACAACGAAAGGAATAATTCAATTTTCTAGTATTCATAAATTATAATATCATTAATAGATTGTTCATCATGAAGTTTTAGCGACATAACAATAGTAAAATGCCATTGAGAACTTGAATTATATGGTGTATGATAAAATAATAATTTCATTATGGTAAATAGCAGTCCACAAATGCAATAAACCGATTTTTGGTAATTTTTAAAACTTTTATCTACAAATGAATACTGGAAAATTTCCTGGATGTTTTCTCGAATTAATAAAGTTTAATTGAAAATTTTCTAATTACTTTAGATTTAAATTGACTAATAAAACATTAATATTTGGTTGAAAACATTTTATTTAGCTTCGGAACATTAAAATATGCATTCTTGAATTTTTCTAGATTTTTTGAAGGTGATTTTGTATTTGTTTGAAGCTTGTTTAAATTTATTGGATTTTCAGTAATTCAAAATTATTTTTTCCTGAACCTTCAAATGGGCTAAAGCCCATTTTCCTTCTTCCTACCTGGCTGCCTTCACCTGCACCCGAATAGGACACCAGCCCATTCCCTTCCTCTTCTTTTCCTTTCTCTTGTTTCTTCTAGGCTGAAATGCCCTCTAAAGTCTAGATGGGCTAAATATGATGTTTGATGGGCTGATGACCCATATGATTTCGGTATTTCCGAATTAAGCTATCCGGAAATTTCGATTCCATTTCCGTTTCTGATGGAAATAACGATTCCGTTTTCTATTCCGATTCTGACAAAAAATTTCCAATTCCGTTTTCGTTTCGAAAATTTCTGTTTCCAACGCTCTCCGTTTCCATTTTGCTCTAGAATTCTAGAAAAATTCCGATTCATTTTCACCCCTAGAAGTTCTGTCTTTATAAAAGCCCTATCAGGATTTACTTGGACTTCACTATAGCTTGTGACATACGACGGGCACTTTCAATAAGAGTTGAAATTTGAATGTTCCTAGTTCTTACCGAGAAAACGCTTAATAAACCAACAGATCTGTCAAATAAAGTTCAGACTTGACATGCTACTTGGACTCGGGTTGATCTAGTCTCGACTCGATCACGTAGGCTCTAGGTTTGGCTCGAGCCTAGATCAAGGCTGACTTGAAGCTTGCGAACTTAAGCGAACCCAGCAAATAGCTCGAATTTTGTTGTTGTGCAACTTGCATATGCTTTGTTAGGAGCCGAGCATCGTCGAGTTCTACTTTTATACGAGTATATGTATATTTTTTTGCCGAGCTACTCTATTTTTATGAGAACATTATTTTTTATTGGCTCGCCTTTTTTATGAGAACATCATTTTTGGTTTGCTCGCTCTCGGCTGCTTTTCGTCCTAAAACTTCAAACCTTGACTGCTTTTCATTCTAAAACTTGAAAACCGTGTGCTACTCAAACTCCCAAAACTGCCGTGGTTGCTAGTGTCTGCAAGTCACTGCCACGTATCTGAAATCCGTGGCACTGAACTTTTGTGAAGCCAAGTTTTCGTCGCTATAGCTACCGAATTCCAAAGAACATTTCTAACAGTTTAACAGTTTGTTACTAGGACCGTACTAAGAGAGGAGAAAATATCAAAACTCATTAATAGTATCAATTTCTTAAATAAATTGTTACTGAGACTTATTAAAGACAAAAGAAGTTAAATATTAATGTAAGAGATTGAAGCCCACAAGATGAGTATTTTAGTACCAATGGTCACTAATAGTCATATACTTGTTACTAGTGCCTTAGTCCTATTCTCTCACATTTTATCCTTCACATCGCATAAATACTGATATGGCATACTTTTAGTAACAACTGAGACGTTGAAGATATGAAATCCTCCCAATTTTGCTCCGTTCCAAAACACTGCGTAGGCTTGAAATTTCTAGTCTTTCTCCGAAATGGTCCAAATGTCATGAAGTAGCTCGATCTGTTAATAACGAGACTGGTTAGTATCATGATTACAATATCGATATCCTTTTGACGACACTTTCAACAGCAGTACTATCGACAGCACATGCAAAACTTGCTGGTACTTGGTCCAAAAACAGCTTTCAGCGTCATCTACTACATGATACGTAACAAAACAATCTGACGGACCACAAAAGTGATGCACAGGGACGACAACATGAACGCACAAGCAACACGGTTCCATCCCATTACTCTTCCATAAGATTCTCTTCGGTCTGCTGCTGAGTAACTTTGACCCTGATCTTTGTTGCTTGACCTTGATCTTTCTTGGGAAGTATTTGAATATCCTGCACCAACTCCTTAGCATCCCTCTCCCGTTCCTTGCTCTTACCCTGTTTCTGCCTGTAAACAAAATTCAGTGCATATTAGGCAAAGAAACCATTTCAAGAATAACACAGGCAATGAATCAGAATATAGAAACCAACCTCTCGGTGATATGTTTCTTCTGCCTCTCATGTCTAATCTTTGAAATAAGCGGGATAGCCTTCAGCGTCTGTTCAGTGACATTTCGGTCATAGCGCTCTGGCCTGTTTCTCTTCCTCTCAAACTCAAATGTTGAGTCCTGGTTGATTTCAAAAAATGATTCGATTGTGGTCAAGGCAGCAGAATATATGCTCTCTACTCACTACTGTCAAAAAATAACTAGTTCATTACCTGTGTCATGTCCTTGCCACGCAAGCGCCTGTATGCTTTGTCCACTTGACCTTACGAGGATTCCTCTTCATCTTGAAATTTTTATGGCATTTTGATCGGCAAAAGCGAAAGACCTAATAAGCAGACAAAAGACCTGGTTACAGGGCACCAACCGAATCCAAACAGAAACAGATCTGAACCTACATAAATTACTTCCAAGGTATGTATCACATAATAATTCTTTTTCACAAGGTTTTTTTTTCCTATGTTCAATTCTCTCTGAAAATTTCACGTGGCATGGAAACAGAAACAAAGTAAAACAGAGCAAGTGTTAGCAAATCTAAAGAAAAAGAAAATGTTTGGACATTGACCTGTTCTTAATACAAGAAATACCATGACATTCAAATATTCCAATACCGCAATCACATACGAGGCGGAAGAAATAAGGTAAAGTACACAGATATTCACGTTATCATCCTATAAAATGGCATTCCTGTGTTACATACTAAACAGAGCAACTAAAGATTTCTCTAGCACAACTTAGTGTGATGCTCTAATGCATGTTGAAGGTATCGCACTTCGGTCCAGGAAAAATCCAAACAACACTGCTGCCTTTTATGTTTCAATCCACGGAAAAATAAAATCCAGAAGTTCCTAATAATGATGACTCACTAAAGTAGTAATAACATTGATTTAATAAGTCCTAACACTTCATACATCTGACAAAATAATCTTCAACAAACTATGTTGGAACACAGACAGTCCATTAAAAAAGACAGATCGTTACGGGGTGTAAAGATCGCTAGGAGGACAGCTGAGCGGCAACGACTCCTTCAGGGTATAGAGGAGGCTAGGGATGATAATGACCTGTACATTCTTCTTTGCTTAATGCAAACAATTTCAATTGACCTCCTTATATGAGGGCTCTGCTAACAAATATAGATTATCAATCTAACAGATAACTTGACTAACTAATTAGATACGACGGAACCTAATGCAACATGTGGCCACCAAGTTATTGCTAGTGCTGGCCCTAGCAATGCAGCTGCTGCCCCTTGGTGCATGCCTAAACTGCTGCTGCTGTTGCACATGACAATATTGAAGAAGAATTGGATGCACCTAGCGTAATGACCTAGAGCTTTTATGCTCTACCAGAATACAATTCATATTTAATCACCCAAGGCAGCACTTAGGGGAAAAAATGGAAATGCTTAGTTAATAGAGCAGATTCCATCACATGTATTTTCCCTTTTAGGTACACACTTTACTTTACACTGGTATGTCGGTGACAATGCAAGACTACCATATCTAACCTTCATTCAGAAAGACAAGAGTCTTGATGAATACTGAAGATACATAAGAAAGAACTGGCGTGCATGCAATTTTATCAAACATCTAAACATAACTTGATCAACAAACACATCTACACTTTTCCTCAAATTAACCAAGGAAGCATAGTAAACTATCTATACTGCAATTCATTCTTCTAGTTGTTTCAGAAAAACAGATCTGGACATAAATCTAACAAGGGATCAAATATATGGGACTTTCTAGCAGACTAACATCATAACTACAGCTTTGCAAAAATAGAAGAATATGAATGCCTAGAAATTACATAAACAAGCGAAACGTAACACAGAGACGGACAGGAATACTCATGATCATTAGAACACATACAGAGATGGAAATCAGTCTGAAATATACCAAACAATGTTCTTCTGGATCAGTTTTTATTCAAAGAAGTAGGTAAAATAAGTTTATCTTGTATACCATGAACACCAAGCTATTGTACAACAGAAATTACAGCACTAACAGCAATAAGAAGTGAATTTAGCAAGATTATGGACGGACTAAATACCAGAAAGGGATGCTAGCACTTTTCCTGTTGTACACTGACATAATTTATTTACTATATGTAATGTAACATTTTCATGTGTCCATCGTAGAAGTTTGATTTGAGCAAGAACAACACCAAACACGCGAGTTAGCATCGGAAACTGCCACTCTTCCGACTACAAAATAGAAGAGAAATTTACTGCACCAAAAACATAGACAGCAGAACTAACAATTTCCACATGACAATTTGCGCCCGCTTGCTCCACTGCTACCACTATCACGAATTCGCAAGAAACACAAGAGAGAACTACGAGGAAATTCAAAGATACTCTAGGGAGCGACTAGAACCTCGAAACCCACGAGGAATTTGCCGGCAACAAGCAGGTCGCACGAAAGGGGGCATCCTCTACCAGCCTAACAACAGAAACCCACGGGAAGAAACGAGAAGAAGCCGCGGACCTTGGCGTCGTTGCGGACGAACTGGATGCCGTGGCCGGGGTAGACGGTGGAGGAGCAGAACCAGCACTTCTCCAACCTCATCGCGCCGCCTCCTTGGTTGCCGCAACCCTAGCGCCTCCAAAATCGCGGGTACACGCAGCTTATGCAAAACAAACGAAACCCTGGGGACGCGGGGGGGAGGGAAGGGGGGCGGCGCAGCGGCGGGGAGGGGAGACGGGCAAGGAAAAGGAAAGGGTTTGTCCTCTTTGTCCGCGTGGGCGAGGGTTTTACTAGTAGAGAGGTTCCCAGTGCGGGCCGTGTTAGGCCGTTATTTGGTTTCCGTTGCGCACGAGAAAGTAGCCGGGGCAGCCCGGCCCACCCTCGGAACTACAAGAATCGAACACAAAACAGGCGGCTCGCGGGGGCGGGAAGAGAAGCAGCGGAAGACCGATCAGCCAGTGCATAGCGTGAGCAAATGGAAATACCATAGCCCATACATCAAAGGGCCCGACTACCGGCGATCATGCTCTACATAGCCTATCCATTGAATGACCCAACAATCCACTTCACGCAACCCACTCTATGTGAACACACGATCAGAACACGAGAATATATGGGCTAAATTGTACCCAACCTTTCATCACCAACCTATTATCCCGAGCGGACCCACAGTCCGAGCGCATCCTGGGCTTCTCAAAATAGCATGCTAAGAGTCGATACATGCAAAAAGGGAGCTCAAGTCTACACTCTCACTTCATACATGTGCATGCATGCAGAAAATTTCAAATTACATCAATGAAGATTCCTTCCATTTTAAAGAATCAAAATATTTTGTCTCTTAAATCATATACCCGATCCACGATCTGTTTTCACTGTTGGCTTTATCTCAACGAGAGCTTCAAAACTAGATCCCACTTAGACATATTTCGATGATTTTACCATCCCAACATATTCCTAAAATCGATTTTAGGATAATGGTGTCGGTATATACTTATCTGGCTGGTTCAATATAGTTATCTGACTAATCTTATCTAGTTATTAGCACATAATAATGCATTCTCCGCACTCATCTTCAAGAAAAACAATGTTGGTATACACTTATTCGATGTAAATTTATTAGACTTTTTATCTAGGGTTATCCTAAAATAATATATTCCTCCTCATTATAAATAGTCATCATCATTATAGTGATGTATTTGTGTAGCGACCCTGCACACAGCATGGTGTAGTGTGCCAGTCTTTGGCTTATTGCCAGTGAAACTTTGTTCCACCAACAATACGCCCATCAGAGTAGTACACAGAAACATTGTAGTGGCTCATTGATACAATACATACTTATATTACATCTCAACAGAAATACAAAAGTTTCAACTTGCAGAAAATAAAACTGCATATCAGACGTAAGACTGTGAAAGACCAAAATAACAGCAAAATAGAGATTTTCTACACCTACGACCAACGTTCCTATACTACAACTTGCTTCAAGCCCGCTCGGTATGGTGTGCCTCGCCGAAGTCAAAGTAGTAATTGACTCCCGTCTCTCCTTCGTCCAGAGTCTGCTCCTCCATCTCTTCCTCTGGCTTCTCCGGATGCTCGACCACCTGCTCTACTGATTCGTAGCCTAACAAAGAAGGTTTTATGTAGGGGATGAGTACAGAAGGTACTCAACAAGTTCATAATAGCAAAAGGTGTTTGAATGATTATTTCTGTTAGGACAAAAGTCCTCAAAGGATATGTATTTTTCCAACACATTTCTGGACAGAAGTCAAGTTTTAATTTATCTATGTTCAAAAGGCTTCACGGGGTTGTTAGAACCTCCGATGGTTCCTTTCCCGCCACGATCGCAGTTCATACCCAGAACAGTTTGCCACACTTCAATATACTCTGCAGAGGTGCGCTACTTTACCCACAAGTGGTACTTAGCCTTTAGCCGGGTACGGGACCCATTACACTCCCATCGGTGCGTGGCCAGTCTAAGGTTCCGAGTCATTTTCACCCTTCCTTTGGCAATATCTCCCCTTACGTAGTCGGTCCAGCACCGACTACCCACCTCGTCATTATAGCGTATTTTTCTGTATATTTCAGGGACATAACGCCTCCCAAAGCGTAAATTCAAGGTTTATCGCTCCCCTGGGCGAGGGACATAACGCTTCCCCAGGCGTTACTTTACATACGTTCCTGGGAGATATGCACTAAGAAGGTGCTACTTGACTCGCCTGTCCCATAACAGGTCTTGTGGTTAACGCTATCTTTACGGCGTAAGAATGCCAACTGACATTTATTATTAACCTTATGATGATACCATATGCAATGGAACCCTGACCACCCCACAAGTTCCAAACCGGGGTTCCACTGCCCACCAATATATGATTCAACGAATCATAATGCAGTCCATTTATTAATTATCACAAGTGATAAGAAGAAGGAAATTGCATATATGTTGGTAGAAATAATTCTCAACATGAACAAGAAATGAACTTGCCTTGAGATGGATAAGAAGTGAAGTGAGATGTCCCTTCGGACGAAATCGGCAAAACTTCGGGATCTGAATGGAATAATTGTCCGATAAGGACTATTTCCAAAGATAGCAATGTATATGCAGATATGCATGCTTATGCTGATGAGGTTGATTTACAGAATATTGATGTGGACTATCTTGTCGAAGACAATGCAATAGATGATATTTTATTATAACTTACTTGGTTTTTATCTGCTCTATCTTCTGAGTTTATAGAATTTACTATTAATAACTTTGCGGTGTGGTGCAGTTATTAAACACTTGAAATTGTAATTTCAAAGCACTTATGGAAAATCTTGTATTTGCAAGAAAAAAATAGATTAGGTTTTCGTTGAATGAATATACGTAATTGTACATGTCTTTTAGATTAAAAGTTTTCATGAACTATTTAGGTTGAAATCAGACTTTGAATTATTTAAATTGAATTGAAATTCATATCCTTGTTAAAAATTTAATTATGGAGGTTTTCTAACAATACAAAGAGAAAGGAATAAAATAAAGAGTTACTACCCTTAAATTGGGCTAACTACGGTCTAAATCGGGCTTAGGGCCTAGACCCGCTCGGTAACCTGCTTGGCCCACTCGGTCCAAATGGCTTAAAAGCCCATTTGGCTTGCTCGGCATCCTAACCAAACCCGGCTGCCTCTTCTTCACACAGTACACGCCGCCGCCTCCCCCTTCCAAACTCTCTCTCTCTCTCTCTCCCGAAATTCCCAAATCGCCGCCGCCCCCTCTCGCTGCGCCGCCGGCCATCCGCGTCACCTCCATGCCCGTCGGCCGCCTCCTCTCCGGCCGCCTCCGCCTCGGCTGCCTCCTCTCCGGTCGCCTCCGCCTCGTGCTGCCGCCCTTGCTGATGTGCCTCCACCACCGGCCGCCTCCTCCTCAGCCGCCTCCAGGTCGTGGGCTACCCCGCCGCCCTATCTCCGTCGCCCCCGTGTGCCTCGGCCGCCGCCCGGGATGGCCGTGGCTGGTGTCATAGCTCCTTCACCGGGGCTCCACCGCTCCGCCTCCCGCCGATGGCAAGCCTAGGCTCCTTATGCCGTCGGCTTCCCTCAAGGTAAGTGCTTTCTCCCCCATTTCCTCCCTACCTAAATCCCTAATTTCTAGGGTTCAAGTTGATTTGGTCCGGTATTAGAATTGGTTTGGTTGTCCTCTACTTTTCATCATTACTTAAGTACCTAAATCAAACTGAGGAGTGAACTCTACTTCTTGATTCTTAGCTTGCTATTTAATTTTCACTGATGTGATTGGTTATTTACCTTGAATGGTTATTGGAAGGTAGATAAGAACTATACTCGATTTGAGCCTATTCCATATTGATTCTTGTATAGATTTTTCTTTAGAAATTGATAAGAACAATCGTTGCACCTGATCTGGGCTCCTTTTTATTTCTGTGCATATGAGGTTTCATTGGTTAATTTTAATTTAGCTAGAGAACAAGTACTCATCCTAGTCATTCACTGATTGATGAATATACCAACATTTGAACATGACTACACATCCTTATATGAATACAACAACTATTTGACTTAGAGAACAGCTTCTGCACTTGATTTAGGTCCATTTAGTTACTAGGTATTTCTTTCTTTATATGTATCAGCTCACTTAACTTAATGGAACAGATGCTATTACTTGGTCTTTTGGCTAAATTACATTGATACTTGGCATTCGAGTATTGTTGGCTGATGGGAACAAGTGCATTTCTTGCTCTTTTAACTAACTTATGCTGGTGCTTTGCCTTTAAATGTTAATTGGTCAAATTGCTAAGAGTAGGTACACTTTTTGATTAATTCAGTCTATGCAATTATTGACTGCTGCTACTCATATACATTGGTTCATTTAAATTGGTGGAGCAGATGCTATTCTTGATTTTTAGCTCACTTTAGCTATTAAGAATAGATGCTAACACTTGGTCTTAACTTATCCCCTTCTTCCCTTTATCTATCTTAAGAACAGATTCTACTTCTAAGCTTGACTTACCTACTCCTTAAATCTGATAAGAACAGATCACCATACTCCTTTCCTTCCTTTGATCTACCTAAAACCTATCTTTCTTTTCTTTGTTTACTTCTTTAAACCGGTAAGAACAAATTACTATACTTGATTTTCAGAGAATGGTTTATCTTAGCCTAACGCAGATTATTTCTGCAGAGCTTAGGTACTACTTTTCTTTCTTCTAAAACTTCTATCTTCTTTGATATACCTTAAGCAAGCTGAAGCTTGTCTTGAGGTGTTCTGAATCCTTCTTCTTCAGGCTACGCCTCCTCCTCCTCGCTGCCTTGCTTGCTTCTCAGCTATTTGCTATGGATGTGGTGCTGTTTTTGGTTGGTGCTGAGATGAGAATGAGACTCATGAAGCCCTATTTATAAGAGTTTGAAGGCTGGTGTGCTAGGATTTCGAAAATGGCTTGGTTTGACACCTAATGGGTGACTCACACCAGTTTTGATGAGTATGCTGCTTTCATGGCAGCCCCAAGTTGATCCTTATCCTCCTCTTAAGCTTGAGGTGGCAAGGGCAAAGCCACCAGCAGCTTTTGGTGGATGCATCTCTCTTGGACAGATTTGAGAGTTTTGTAAGTGTTGCCTATTGCCCAAAGATGTCGGCTGTTGCTAGACTTTAAAAGTTTAATACTTATGTTGCCTAGGGCTGCTGGATTTAAATCATGAAAGCAAAACCTAACTCATTAAACTTAATTGGTTGCCTAAATGGAGGTTAGTTTAAACTAAATTTGATTAAGGGATTCAGTTTATTGCCTTGGTTGCCTATTCGAATTCAGTTGCCTATTTGAACTCAGACATTAATTTGGTGCCTAATCACTTGCTGCCTCATGATATGTTGCCACAGGGATAATACTTGTTGCCTTAAGATTTTGCTACCGGTTCCCTAACTGGAATTAGATTCCTAAGTCAATTTAAACTCATTTGAGTTCAGAACTAGTTCTCTAAATTCTCAAACTGACCTCCAAAACAAATGCATTTTCAAAAAGAAAATGTAACATTTTAATCTTGACCAAACTCTCTCTTTTGTAGTATTTTGCTTGTGTTCATGTGCAGGTTGAAGAATTGGAGAAGAGTTGAAGAAGAATTGAGGAATGAAGACAATGGATAGATTTTTATTATGAATTTTTGTAATGTTCATGACTTGTAACATTTAAATCTTTTGTAGATATGATTTTGGACATTTATAATGTATTCGAACTATTTGAATATATATATGCTTCCTCGGATTGACCTGAGATATTTATATGTATATGTGTTGAGATTGCATTACTTTTGCATATATATATATATATATATATATATATATATATTTTGAATATATATATGCTTCCTCGGATTGACCTGAGATATTATATGTATATGTGTTGAGATTGCATTACTTTTGCATATATATATATATATATATATGTGAATTGTTTATCCAAGAAAAATTTTAAATTTCTCTCAAATTTGATATGCATGAATGACGTGTTTCGAATTCCAACTCCTAATCCTATCGTTTAGTTTTTAGAAAAATACGGGTTCTCACAATTTGCCAACAGTTTAGTAATCGAATAGTTACCACCATAGGGTGATGTAGTTTATTAGGCCATTTATTGAGCAGTTATTACGATTGTACTGATGTAATTAACAAGTTGAATAATAAATATTTACCTAGCTAATCCATACATATTATGAGGCTGGATACCCTCCACATAACACGTAGCTAGAGCTAGTATTGTCTGATTTAAAACAACAACAAACTAATTAACTAAATATACCACTTATGCACAAGCACCAAGCTAAATTGTTAGACTTACCAACAGTTTTATTAGTAGTAGATTTTAGGATACCGAATGAGCAAATGCTACTATTAATTACCAGACCTAAGCACCATTCACTCAGGAATCATCGAGGCGGAGGCCCTGTGTGTAGGAATAAGAAAATCAAGGGATATATTATGTGTACTAAGAAGTTTAGGTGTACTAATGCACTAAAGACACAATTAGCATATATATTGGTCATAAAAAAGTCATTTTTTACAACATTGACCTAAACAAATATTTATACTGAGACAAAATTCGAATCTAAATTTGATCCACATACCAAAAAAGAAAAAGAAAAATCATTGCTAGCATCACTCGCTGCATATGAATTTGATTTGAAGGTGTGTTTGACCTCTCTGAGAAGCTCTGTCAAATATGCTAATAGTGGACGACGAGGTTCAACTGATTGATAACTCGTTAATAATAGGGTAGGTAACTAATGCATTACCATGTGGTAACTACAGAGTCCAAAAAAATATCATCGGAACATACCCAAGTAAGATATAGTTTTTAAGTTCTCGTCGAGACAAAGCCAATGCTGGAAACAGATTGTGAATCGAGTAGACCATTTGAGCTAAAATATATATTTTTTATTTCCGAAGTTAACTGTTAATGTGCTGACATCATTGTAATTTGTCCTTTTGCTGTGTGAGCTTAGCAAATACTCCTTGCATGCACTCACTACTATAGATTTTCCTCATTGGTTGGATGCCCAGCACATGGTTCGCCCGTCCCGCATGGTGGACTGTCCTCCATTGATCTCAGCCATGTGCTCGATTGGACGGCGAACGTGTCGTTCGCCTGTAAGACAAGTTTCAGAATGTGCTGTAGATAGATTTTCCATACATCAAATATATTCCACATCTCATCAGTGCATCATGGAAAAGTGGCAACGCTCATACAATTTCTCCCATTTACCGATGGCTGCTACTTCAGATTCAACAAAGAAAACCATGGCTGCAAGCGAGGCTAAAGACTGGAGCCCTAAGCTTGGAAGGGGAGGTGGTGGAGGTCGGGAAATTGGCTGGAGCTTGGCGATGTGGTAAGAAAGTCAAAGATGGGCGAGCAGCATCCCTTGGTGGTGGAAGGCATCACGGTGAAATGGGAAGAAGACGAGGTGCTTAGGGAGAAAGATAGAGAGAGACAGGGGCGGAGCCAGTGCTGGGCCAACTTATCTAGGGCTGCACTTTTTAGATAGAGAATCTTTTTGTGTTTCACATGATAATTTCTATGGGCTTTTGGTCTAGGCCTCAAGATAAAGCCCGAGTAGCCCAGGGTCTATCTCCGCCCCCCGAGAGAGAGAGAGAGAGAGAGAGGAGTAGTGGCACAAGAAGGGAAAGAGAGGTTTTCGAAGAGGATCCCTAGTGGTAGAGGTAGAGGCACTTTTTTCTACCGGTGCGTGTTTTTTCATTCATCGGGAGTATTTCGCAAACCTCAAGGAGCTCTAGCGGCTATTCTCAAAGAAGCCGGCAAAGTGAGCATGATCAGGTCACCTCACGTCTTGGTCTTGTGAATGAACTTACCCAGGATGCGCACACTTATTACAAACACTTCACCATACAACATTGTGACATAGGCCTCCTCCACCATTGCACCAGCTGCCACCCCTGCCCACAACATTGCCACGATGAGGGCAGCCAGGAGGGGCAACCTGAACGGCAATGATCCGATAGAGGCCTAACCTGACAGGACGGATGGTATCTCACATTCGCAGAAGGATGGAGGTGGGGGCTAGAATTTGAGCTATTTGGGATCGGGAGTTGGCTCTCTCTAGTTCTCGAGTGCTACTATGATTTTGTAATGGACATCATTAGTATTTCGTAAACGGGTTTGTCTAGTTTAAACTTCTTGAGGAGGCCTTCAGTGGGTTGCATCCATCGATACCCACGACGGCAAGGTGGTGCTGGATGCTAGGTGTATTCAGTGAGGCATGGATATGATAATGGCTTGTTGTCTTTGCAAGATCGATGTGAAGCAAAAATTTACGACCAATTTTGCATAATATGTATGGTGGATTCAAAAACTTTGGCAAGATTAGGATGAACAGGAGAGAAAACTCACTAAAACCTAGCAAAGAGAGTAGATTGGTAGTGGTTCTGAGGCGGACATCACCATGGACACTACTCCAACAATCTCCCTAGTCCAAGTACAATCCCCATGAGCCCAAGTGACCTTCATATTGGCCCACTTACGATAATGCATGCTAAAGCTTTGCAAAAAGAAGTGAATCTTCTCCTTTATGTGTTTTCCACTCAACTTGTCCAAGAATGGTATTCTACCTGATGTGTCGACCTTATGCATTCTTAAGTATGAGGATTCAATTGACATGATGGAAGAGGGAGCCAGGAGAAGAAAACTACACGTTGACAAGTCCCAACCAGAACTTCCAAGCCACAAGCCCGGAGGTCTCGGCTATGCACTTCAACCAACTAGAGAGCCTACCTGGACCCTCTAGCTGCTCTGACTCGACCCTTCAGATGTGCATTGATCTAGGTATAGAGAGCTACCAGGACCTTCGAACTACCCATCCGGATGTTACAAACAAATTGTCTACATATAATAATTTTTTGGCCTACGGCCCATGTAAGGGTTTCAGCCCAGTCTGTTAGGGTTATGGGTTAGACCACAAACACCCCTTCCCATCACCTTATGAGGGCAAGCCTCAATGTTAGATCTAAAGTAGGAGCTTTGCCCCTTTTTTGGGTTTGCTCCTAATCCATCCTAGGACTGGGAGTTCCACCACCTTAGTTTCTTGTCTTTCTTGTGGATTTATAAGGATCAGTAGCTCCTGTTGAGTGGAATTATGAGTTCACAATAATGATGACATGACCCAATGGATACAACCATATTTGTTGTTCTACAAGTTCCAATTTAGCACATGTGTGAATTCTTAGGTGTGTTTCATTTGTAGTGGTTGATTCTAATTTTATGGACTTTATGCTACTCGTTGATAAATGTGTTGCTGCATTTAGAATAAAATATGTGATGATATTTGGAGTAGTAATGTGATTCTTGTTGTCATAAAAACAACACAAAAGAGAGTGTCGATGATCGTAATGTAACACCCATCCTAGTATATAATAGATTTTTATTTTGCTTCATGCATACATGGCATCATCCATGCACAAACTTTGGCATAAACTTGAATATTAAAAAGTTAGGTTTTATAGAATATGTACATATCTCATTTCTAAAACCCAAATTTTGCAAATTCTTCTTCTTTGCGCTTGATCCGGAAGCTTGGTCTGGAACCTCCGATGCAACCTCCGGGTGACCCGAAACCTCCGGTGGGTCTCCGAGTCAAATCCGGGCGAGTCCAGAGAGGGTTTTGGTGAGTCGGTCCAAGTTGGAGGTCTACTCCTGAACCTCCGGTTGTCTGGATTCCGGGTGGACTCCGGCCAATTTCCGAGGGAGTCCAGAGAGTGTTTTGGAGATCCTGGTGCCACCGGAGGTCCAATCCGGAGCCTCCGGGATGAGCATCCGGGTGAACCCGGAACATCCGGGTGAGTTTCCGAGTCATTTTCCGGGAGAGTCCAGTAGGGTTGGGCCGCGGTTTTGTGAAGGCCGGAGGTCCCATTCGGACTTCCGGTGCTACGTCCGGGTACCCGGATTCCGAGTCATCCTCCGGGCTAATTCCGGATGGGCGCCCGAGTGTCAGATCTCGGCTGCCACGTGCCGTCGCCGGTTGGGGGGCGGTGGGCGGTGGAGCCTCCGTGGAGAGCTCGCCGGCCCCTGTATAAAAGCCTCCCCGCGGCCCCCTTCACCTCTTTTTCTCTCCTCCCACCTAAATCCTTCCATTTCCCTCCCTTTTTCTCTCCAAACAGCACGGCACAGCTGCCTTCTTCCTCATCTTCTTCAGCTCCGGCGCCAGCTCCGGCGAGCCAGAGCCACCTCTCCGTGAGCTAACTCCTCTCCTCCCCCTTCCCTCTTCCTGCATTCTCATTCTCCCCTCACCTCACCCCTCCTTCTCCTTTTTCTCAGGGCAAACCGAAGCTCCAGCAGTGGTCATTCCGGGCCATCCGGAATCTCTTCCGGGCTGCACTACCTCAGCAAGAAGAAGAGCAGAGTAGAGGTAGAGCGGGGGTGAAGCTAGCAATTAGGGTTTGAGGGCAGGATAGCTGTTTGCTTTCATTTTCAACCCTTGAGTGTTTTCTCTCAAGAGGTATATAGTTCATCTTTGAACAAGTTTATATTTTCCAATCTTATAAAATGTTCTATTGCTTAGTTCAATCTTAATGTTCCAATGAGTTAGTACAGATAACCAACATTTTATTGTATAAAGATAATCCCTTATTTGCACTAATATCCAAACCAACTATTGTCAACCCTAATATAAACTTGAACTCAATGAGTCATGCATATAACTACTAGGATAACCACTTTAATTCCTTAAGTTTAAAATGAGACGTGTTTCTTATCGCAGAACCCTAGCACTTCATGTCTAGCATCTCCATCATGCATACATGCTGAACTTATTTCTTTCGTTACTTCCTTTCCGGTGTCTCGTGTTGCTTGCGACAGAGCCCGAAGAGGAAGAACCACAGGCCGTTGAGCTCACCCAAGTCTCCGAATCCTACGACGAAGGCAAGCAGAGCTTGTTGCATTCTTTTACTTTCCGTAATGACGTATGTGGGTGAATGTTTGTTTGAACTGTATATTGAAATTGAGCTCACTAGCATGCGTAGGGTGTATCGTCGCATTGAGAACGTCCTTATTGCCCTTTCAACTAAATTGCTTAAGTGAGTTGGGAGAGCCGAGGGCGTACGCAATGGATACGGTTGGTGTTAATTGAAGCGTTGAGGTGACCAGGGGTTTGGTGAGTAGAGTTTTGTCACCACACCAACCGCATGCCGTCGTGTTACTTCCCTGTCACGCGTGGACGTTACCGAGAATCGATGCCATGGTGTAGTTGAGGTAAGTCTCAGGCCCTGGAGCCTTGCAAACTCCTGGGGGATAATGCACTCGCTATACGCAGGGTAGTCGTATTGTCGGTAACGGTTCGAGAGATTGATTGAATCTGCTTTGGTGATGAATCAATAATTTCAATGGGGTGTGGGCTACCCTTGTATGGTATTTCGATTATGTGATCACTCTGGTATTCATATGAATCTTGAAGTACACGTTGATTCTACCAATTATAATTATGCTATGAACTAGGTTACCATCTTGATTATGTATTACTTCGATGGAAGCGCATCATGTTAATTCCTGTAGTAGTGAGCATGTGTAGGACATGGAATCAAGCACGAATAAGTCTTGCGAGTACTTTGTACTCACCTAGGATATTCCTAGACTTTTGCAGGTGAGCCAACCGTTGCGGAGTTTTGTGATGAGGTTTAGGCACGAATGGTTTCCTTGGTCCACGTTCGACTCGTGGGAATGGTTTGGCTTTTGTGCAGCGGTTGATGCACCGCTGCGGGGCTTTTGTTTTGGTTCCGCTGCATTGTAAATATTTCAGTCTCAACTAAATTTACGGTTATCGCCGACTGTGGTATTGTAAAGTTCACCAAGTGGACAGTTTAGTTCTATTAACATATCGTAGTGCTTGTTATGGTATACAAGTTGTTATTCAGGCTGCCCGTGTGCAATGTGTGTATGATATGAAGCGTATGGGTATGCCGTGAAGGATTACAGTTGGCTCCCCTTTTTACTAGGTCTAGCAGGAATCGGTTGAGTGATCCGCTGGCTGAGATGCTGTGCCGGCCTGCCCGTGTGCAATGTGTGTATGATATGAAGCGTATGGGTATGCCGTGAGGATTACAGTTGGCTCCCCTTTTTACTAGGTCTAGCAGGAATCGGTTGAGTGATCCGCTGGCTGAGATGCTGTGCCGGCCAGGCATGGGTGTGGGTGGGTTCTACCGGGCTTTCGAGCGACCCACTAGCCTCTGGGCTAGGTTAGGGTGTGGGTAGAATCGCCGGGCTCCTCCGACCTTGCTTTGCGTGGTAGAAACCAGGAACGACTCTAAACCTTCACCGGACAAAGGAATCGTATGTGGTTCTGGGAAGTTTAGTCGCTTCCGGCCGGCTTGCGTTGGTCAGGTGTCGGATCACTCCGCCTCGGTGAGTACGGCGCAGGTATCGTGCCACCAGGTCGACTGGTCCTTCGGCCCTTGGCGACCATTCGTTCCCCCAATCATATGTAATTCCCGGATCGTGACAGGTAAACCGCCGATCTTATGTAATACGTGGAGAAAGAAGAGAATGCGATCGTATCCGGAAGCTGATCACAAATCGGGCCACAGGCGACTACAGGTTCGGGCCTCCTCAGAATAACAACGCTACGTCCCTGTTGGTCTATATTGATCACGAGACAAGGTACAAAAGGGGGTGTCTAGTCCTAGATGAGATCTACAACTAGTCGGAGGCGGTTGTCGAGGTTGATCTTCCCTTCTACTTGTTCGGAAGTCTTCAGGTTGTGCTTCTGGCTATCCAAAGCTGAGCTCTTACTATTCAACGATCCTAGAATAGCTTGTCTTCTCTGAAGGCCTATTGTGATCCTTTTATAGAGGGTATACTGTATCGTAAATGATACCGACTCGTCTCCGAGTAGGACTCCATCATCCTTAACATCAAGATTGACTACCTAGTTTAGGAGTCCTGGATACTTACGGGTAGTTTCTATCACCCTAGAGCCCTTCTCCAAGGTACACATCTTCCCGGGTAATTGGGGTACTCTTAGGTCTCTTGTGTATTCATATACGGATACTATCATCGTATAGTAGTTATGTACTACTCATTGTCAGAGAGGGTGTTGATAGTTCGATGGCTAGTCGTAGTAGTAATAGGCTGTGTACGGCGTCCTTACGAGAAGGTCGCCGTACACTCGACAATTTATGACATGTCAATGTTTTTTTGAATAGTTTCGGTTGCCTTGTGAGCGCGGCCTAATCCTATTTCAAGGGAGCAGCCTCATGCGGGACTCGACTAGCACTTGGGCCGTTATGGACTTCCCTAGTTCGCCCCTAGAGCTCTCCATTTGAGACTTGGAGCTCTAGGCCTCTCCTCTTGAGATTTCTTATTTATGAGATGGATTTTACATGCCCCTCTGTGGGCTTTATATAGATAAGAGCCCCTTGACAAATGACCAAGGGTGCTCTTGAGGGATTGAATGAGAGGGGAAAAATAAAAAGTGATCTATGAGTCCATGGTGGACTGGGGAGGTAGGATGGTGCATGGTCCATGGTGGACCAAACCTCACATTCACCCTCTAATGAGCTTCCCTTTGACTAGATAATTGTTTGTTGACTTCTTGACCTTGTTTAGTGCCATGTAGACGTCACATAGGGCTATATGGGCCAGCTCATATGGGGGATAATTGTACCCCAACAGGAGCCCCCTTGAGTTGTAATCATGGAATGGTTACAATCAATTTCCTGATGTTGGTGGATATCCTCCTTCTTCTAGCACTTGGATTAAATAGCTGTGTGGATCTCAGTCATCGGGATGGAGAGGCATTGTTTCTTCTGGCGAGGAAAGATAGGAGGGATGAATCCCACCTTTTCAAAGAAGAGCCAGACCCCTAGGGGTTTTGTTTCTCTCCTCAAGATTTTTCTCCCTTTTTCGTCATTTTTCTTGATTTTCTTGTGCTTTTGTAGAAAAACTTGCTAGGAAAAAGTAAAAAATGACCTAGGTGGGTAAGAGAAAGGAGGCACGACTGCTCTTCTTCTTTTTTAACCTATGAAGATGGGAGGCTATTTGAGTTGGCCCTAACAAGATCGGCTCGGCCCACCCTCTTGGCCTCTGAATCGACGGCTCAACTAGAGGGCGGTCCAAACCATCGCGCCTGTGGCAACCCAGAGCAATGGGATGTGCGTCGCACCTGCTTGGTCGAGGGCGCGTGGTAGGTATGTTGTGTTGGGTCGAGGACCAGGCCCGTTGGGGTGCCCTTTGCCAGATGATCGAACTGTGCATGCTGGCCCATGTGGCTGGATCCGGTGGCTAAAGCACATCATCCTCCACCACCTAGCTCCCCTAGGGTTTTCACCCCAAGCGATACAACCTCCCCTTTCGGCATCGACAGGGGATCCTGGTCGTACCATCGCATGGCGCTCATTAGCCACATTGGCACGAATGCCAGTGTTGTTGACTTGGGTTCATCCACCAAAGAATATCGCTTCGGTTTATGTTGTTTCGTTCTCAACTAGATATCACTGTTTATCATTCTAATCATGAAGATAAAGGCCCATCTGCATCAGTTCTTGGCCTCATATGGGATAAGGGAAAAAGGAAGGGATGCGAGTGCGCTAATGCCCTTCACGACCTAGGAGTGTAGAGCACGGTGACGCTGTAACCTAGTGCGGCAGTGATGAGCAAAGGAGAGAGGTGGGAGAAAAAGGACATAAAAATTGAAAGAAAGAACATGCTGACACGTGAGACTCTATTATAAGTATGAGTTTCACCTTCATATTTTATTTGATTTAGAAAAAATTATGGTCTCTTAAAACTCATAGTTCCAGATGGTATGACTATGCAGAGTTGAAATTAAAAGTTACTCTTATATCCCGTGTTACCGATGTCTTAAATTTCATGGTTGCATGGATTTACTCCACTATATACGTTTTTATTACAAGCACTAGTAGTTTATTAGCACAATCCATGTCAGATCCATCTCCAGTGATGAACCGGCAACCTCCCAGCTGCCGACACACTAATGCTAGTTTGCATCTGAACCAGCCGTTTGCCCGCGCCTTGATCCCCTCCGTCAATTCCCCTGTGCTTCTTCCAATAGATCTTTTACGGTACATCAAACAATATGGGATGTCTATTTGTGAAGATCTAATGGTGGAGATATATCTATATTGCAACTTCTTGTGAGCAGTATAGATATCTAGCCTGAGTAGTGTATGAGGTTTAGGGGTAAATTGAAACAAATAGACAACAAATCCCTTAAGTCAGAGGGTATTATGGGTAATCCAAATATCTGTGAGTGAACCCGTGGACCGACCATTCCATTCCCCTCTCGTACATCCATTCCGTGGGGCGGCGGGGCACTTCTGGTAGCCCTCCCCGCGTGTTCTCACTCCTCCCCCGCCTCACCTCCCGTGCCACCTCCTGTAGGCCCATGGCCTTCCTCCTCCTGCGCCTCCTCTCCGTGCTCCTCCTCACCTCCGACGTGGACCTGGCCGCATTCAACCGTGTCCAGCGAAAGCTCATGCGTGGGTCGCCACCGAGGCTGATGACATCGTGAGCAGCGAGCTGGTGAGGGAGACGACGAGGCTCGGCGGTGCGCAGGGTGTGGGTCGAGACGCACGAAGACGACCATCTATGGACTCGGTGGTGCACCAGGGACATCACAGCAGCAGACTGCAAGCTGTGCGTGGCGCAGGTAGTGGCGGAGCTGCCAAACTACTGCCCAGATCCCCCACCTCCGTGGCACCCTCGGCCCACAGCTCCACTCCTTTATCGTCTGGGAGCTGCCGTGGATCCGCTACCGTGATCTGCCAGACACCGGGCACCTGTTCCCGCTCGCCGACGACATGGACAATGTCATCATTAGGTTTCCTTCTCCTTCCCCACCCCCTCATCCATGACATCTCCAACCTTTACGGTGACGGTGATGGGCCGTGGCTCCTCTAAGTGGGTGTTCTCGACTCCACTAGGCCCCACCGTCCTAGCCCCATAAATGATGGCCATGCTAGTACCCGACAACCGGTAGCGAGACTGGATCTTCTCCACTTGCAGCGGGCAGGTCCCACCCAGTCCCAATGCCAGAGATTGGCTCACTGGTTAAGGCCACCAACGGCTCCAAGCAGCAATTAGGTGATCCCCTTATGATTGGTTGACATGTAAGAAATAGTTTGGATGTCTGCGGTGGCATTTCATTGGGCAAATTCGTAAATCAAGTATTTCTTGGTATCTCTCTTTGGTGGTCGTGACCATGCGATTTTCTTCTGCTTGACGGTTTGAAATCGTGATTTAATTATGGGAGATTGTTTTGAAATTTACGCCCTTCTAGGCAAAGTCATTATGAAATTTCATGACGCTAATTTATGTTGCTCAGAAATTACTAGCCTTAATCATCAAGTCATAATGAATGCCCACTAACAGTCCTCTTGCTACAAAATGTTCCAGTCAGAACAATTGTATTCCTAGTTACATTTATGAGTTGCAGAAGATGTATAGTTTCTCTATCTTGTCATGGCAGTATTTCACATGAACTTGAAGTACAAATATTTTAGGTCTTTTGAATAGGTTAAAAATCTCATTTACTGAGCATGTTAGGTGGAGTGGTGCATGCTTTTATAACAGAAAAGTGAACCTAAATTTTGTGGTAATATAGTGTGCTTCATGTCTGTTACCAAGAAATCTGTTTTTTAAATAGTATGTATGCAGGTAGTTGCTCTGAATGTCAAACAGAATTGATGTAAAAACTCTCTTCACTAAACAAACAAGAGTGAATCTGAAACTGTTGTATATGTAGACTCTAGAAAATTTTAAGCTGACACATTGTCATGTTATAGTTAGAGGTATATTTTTAAGGAAAACTCTTCCTCCCGGCAATACAGATCATAGTCATTCTTCGTCACACTGTAGAGCCGTTGATCTGAGCAATCCGGTGGTCCAAAAACTTCTAGGAAATTACAGCAGATTGCCAACGCCCTCAATCAACGCGTCTCTTCCACTTCTTTTGTTTCCATCGCCAGTCCTGAGTGTTTTTCCTATTCCCATCGCCAGTCTCGGAGTCTTTTCCTATTCCTTGTTTCCATTGCCCGTATCTCCTGCACGAACTCTCTCCGGCACGCCAGCTCGCCATTGCCATTGCCACCGCCGCTGACCTTCAGCCACCGCAAATCTCTTCTTGACCTTCACAGCCACCGGAAACCCCCAAAACTCCTCAAATCCCGCCCACCTCTCTCCGGCGCGAGCTCTCTCCGCATGGTGAACCGTCTTTCAGCCACCGCAAATCCCATCTCTGACTTCCACAGCCACCGGAAATCCCCAAACTCCTCAAACGCTAGCTCGCGCCATCTATCCCTGTCCCACAGGAAGTTGACAAGGAGCAGCAGAAGGACGACCCGCAGTCACGCCTGCACGCCACGAAGTCAAATCGGTGTTAGAGTACAGATTTGCGTAGTAATTCTGTGCACTAGATGTAGTAATTCTGGTTGTTTGCTTATGCAGGCTATTCTCGGTGATAGTTTTGTAGATGATCTTTGTGTAGGCTATTCCCTGTGATGACAATCAGATCGTTTGGTAGATTAAACATGCTTTATATGCTATGATCATTCAATCCGATATGACGATACGATTGTGGACTCCGATTTGAAATGGTTTACTTCTGGATGCCATCACTATACCTTGCATTGTTCTTTTCTGTTTATCCTTTTGTTTAGTAAGGCTAGATTATTGTTGCATGCGTAGATTATAATTGTTATGGAATGATACGTAGAAGTGATGTCAAAGATGTTTCACTGGTGCACTATCGTTGTTTGCATGAGATAATTAAGCGGGATGTGTTGTCCTCCAAATTCAAATAGATTGTTGTTTCCACCCTAAGGCATATATGTTGCATCCGGTGTCTATTTTTGTTGTGCAATATTATGTTCCCAACGGATACCAAAGATGTTACACTAGTTCAATACCACTATTGATAATTAGGCGGGATGTGTGGTCCTCCGAATTCAAATATATTATTGTTTCCACCCAAGTCCATGTATGTTTTATCCTGTCGATGATTGGTAAACCACCAATCTTACGGTAGTCGTGGAACTGTGATACTTAGGTGGTAGGGACCTGTAGGGCACAAGGCCAAGAGATTTGACGGCAAGGAATCACCCTTTTTATACAGGTTCGGGCCTCCCTCAGGATATTAACCCTACGTCCTATTCGTATATATTGATCAAAGAATATCTTACAAAGGATGTGTATGTTAGTGGCTATCAACAACCTTTTGCCCTTCTAGATATAATCAACAACTAAAAACGTTAGTTGTAATTTGCTTTTACTGAAACTAACCTTTTGCCTTTTTGCTCGCTTTGTCTGGGACCTAGAGGAGCGATTTGTCCAGTCGGAGCAGGAGCGGGGAACTGACTTTGAAGCGAAGAAGTCTCGAATGGCTGGACGGAGATAGCCTGCGAAGGTGTTTGCAGGTGGAACTCTCTAAGGGGACTCGACTATCACTTTACTGCTAACTCGAGTGACCTGGATTGGGTGACTTCTCCTGTGGAGCCGTTGTCCTGCTGAGGAGAAAGCCTTTTTTGCCCTGGTTCCAAACTAGTCGTAGAACCTGCTCTCCGACTTGGAGGGGGTGTTTTTGAAGTCATCGCTCGTAGTTGCGGTGGAGGTCTTGCTGACGTGGGGGTGTGCCCAGCGGCGTCGGAGTCTGCTTCCCTACTCGAGAATTAATGCTTTTCTGCGAGGTCGACGTGCTGTTCCTCCCGGCGAGACCTGGTCTTGGGATGTCGTCCTTCTCCGTCTGATTCCTCTTGTCGGAGAGGGGGTCTTTCCTCGATTGGAGCTGTGTGTCACCGACTGGAGTCGAGAAGACTCGGTTTGGGCTTGGGCCTGCTGTAGTTCAGTCCGCAGCCGTTGTAGCCACTGTACTCCATCAGGTGTTGTCAAATCTGCCGCCGGTAGTCGTGACAGTAGAGTGTGCACCTCAGCGAGTCTTCGAGTAGTTCGGGACGCATATACTCCCGTTCCCTGAGGGGTTTTGTCTGTTGACGCAGGCATATCCCTGTCCCCGCGGGGAGTAGCCATCGGGCTTCGATGCTATGAGCCCCCATGCTGATCCGGGTCCTCGAGATCTTCTCGACCGTCATGGATCGCGAGAACCACTCGAGGGTCTGGACTAGATGAGGTGTAATTCCACTCCATCGTGTCTTCCTCATTGGGAGGGATACTATGATCGAGATCTTGATCGTATTGGCAATCATAGGTCGCAGGCGACAGTCCTGGACATCGGCTGGTCACTCCTGCCTAGAATCGTCAGTAAGCACCAACGTTCCTCCGAAGGCCCTGGTGCACTCGGTCCTGAAGTGATCAGCTTCGCAATCCGAGTACTCGCCAGAGGCGTATTCTCCAAGATCTACACTATTAGTTGCCGGGTACAGATCTACCTGGCCGAAGTTGTCGTAGAAGCCCAAATTTGAGTACCCGGTACGTCGCGTGAGAGCGATCATATCCCCCGTCGAACCTGCTTCTTCCTCCTCGGGTCAAACTGAGGAGGGCTGTGCCGTCGGCGTCATGGGCTGATCGCGACTAGTTGCACATCTTGCCGATTCCGATACTTCCTTGACGGCTTGAGCCGGAGAGGTCCCCACGGTCGGCGCCATCTGTCGACGATTGGTAAACCACCGATCTTACGGTAGTCGTGGAATTGTGATACTTAGGGGGTAGGGACCTCTAGGGCACAAGGCCAAGAGATCTGATGGCAAGAAAATGCCCTTTTTATACAGGTTTGGGCCTCCCTCAGGATAATAACCCTACGTCATGTTCGTATATATTGATCAAAGAATATCTTACAAAGGATGTGTATGTTAGTGGCTATCCTAGACCTAATCGGAAGCTATTTCGACTAGTTCCATGGGGCTCGACTCCTTCGAGGCGGCGAGCTTCTCGTGGGAATCACTAGGGCTTCTGGATGGCTTCAGGCTTCTAACTTGATCTTCTGAGACTTGTCTGGCTTCTAAGACCCTCTGAGCTTTTTAGATCTAAAAGACCTGTCATCCTTATCAGACCTATCCTCCCCTATGGGATTGCTGATCCTTTTATAGGGGGCTCCCCGAGTCGTACCGGTCATGGACTTATGCCCGAGTAGAACTCTGGCTTCCTTAAATGTCGGGATTGACTTCCTAGTTTAAGGGGTGTCCTTCCTCCTCACGGGGGGTTACCTTATCTCTTGGGGATCCTTACCGGATACGTATTCTTATTCCAATAGTCCAGGGAATCGTATACGACACCTTCTCGTATACGGGATACTGTACTATTAATCGTCACATCTGTTTCATATTTTGTTGTGCAATATTATGTTTCCAACACATACCAAAGTTGTTGCACTAGTTCGGTACCACTGTTCCAAGTATATTAATGTTTTATTGAAACTTAGTTATGTCCACTAATGTATTTAACAACGTACTTTTATCAGGGTTGGCATTTGCAAACATGAAGGGGGGTGAAGCTGCTGTGGAGTTATTGAATCATTTCTGGGCAAAACGATTTAAGAAAGTTATAGACGGGCTAACCAAGGGACAAAAAGCTATTGTTCAGGATAGTGGGCTCGGAAAGCTACTTGACATTGCTTCTTACTCTATTCCTGATGGTTTGGTTCAATGGATCATTGAGCACACTAATCCAGAATTGTGCGAATTTAGGAACAACCGCAATGGGACTAGTATACTGTTCACAAGAGAAACAGTGCAGAAAGTTATTTGTCTTCCATCGGGCAATCGTCCGATCGCTGTCCTTGGTAGTCACGACAAATCGGAGTTTTGCGATTTCTACAAAAGAGACTATGCAACCACGGGACGGACGCCAATTCCTAATGCTATTGAGATGCTGAAAACAAATTTGGATAAGGAGACATTCTTGATGATGTTTTTTTTCTCATAGCACTGTCAACTTATCTTTGCCCTGGAACTAATAACATGCTGCGCTTGGGTTATCTTGGTAGCCTCAATGACCATGACAATATCTGTCAATATGATTGGAGTGAACATATTCTAAAATTTCTCATGGAAGAGGTCGCTAAGTTCCAGAAGAAACAAATAACCGGCCTAGCAAAAGTCAACATTGGTGGATACCTTGATCTTCTTACTGTATGCCTACTTCACTGTATATTTTTTCTTTGTTTCCAGTAGTTTATTATCTCATATTTCTTCACTAATTTCTTGCTGTATGCCTAATTTCAGATTATATACATGGATCACCTAGATTTTCCTCCATCAATCCTGTCCGATCATCGATTTGATTACTCTCTGCAAAGGGAGTCTCATGTGAAAGACGAAGATTTTTATTTTCTCATCAAACATGATCAGATGAAATCATCTCTGAAGCCACATTGTTTATGGCGCCCGGCCCTATAAGTGCACGCAATATCTCCATATCAATATTGTCCATCCATTATTGTTGTTGCAGCCCAATATGTAGATAACAAAAACTTAATGTTTATTTCGTAGTTCCGACCATTTGAGAAGACGCCATACTTTGATCGATCTAGGACTGATGATATTTCTGACCAACACCACCAATGCTTGACCAGCGCAGTCGAGTAACCACTTGCAAGATCCGAAGGTATCCTTATTTGTTCATCAATGGATATACCATGTTCCCATAGTGTTTATGAATGTTTCATTATGTAATAAGTGCTATCCTTTTTGGATATATATATGGTTCGAT
>JAGXJF010005066.1:0-11273 GCA_019208055.1 Stipa capillata | reverse complement strand
GCTCCAGGGATTTTAATTCTCTATCCTTGGTCTAGAGTATCTGGTTGTGAGCCCGGAGACTCCTGGATGGGACTTTGTCAATTCTCTAGCTTTATTCTGAGCTTTGACATAGCCGTTGAAGTTTGATCCCCGAAGTATCCTGTGGTTACCCAGATACTCCGACTGTAAACTTGTCTCAAATGGCTAATTTTGTGAGTGGGCTATTTATACACCCACTCTCCCATCCAAGCATAAATCTTTGCTATTTCAATGTCCTAGAAAGCTTCCCCACCTTCCTCAAGCTCAAATCTTTTGATTATTGTGAGGAAATTTTTTCCTCAAGCTCAAATCTTTTGATTATGGTGAGGAATTTTTTTAAGAGAGTGAGAGATCAAGAGTTCTTGAGCATTAGAGCATCGAGTTCATCTCCAAGCCATTTGACGTGCTTATTACTCTTGGAGATTGGGTCAGACAGATGGCGAGGAGTCCTTACGAGCTCCCAAGCAATTTGTGGCGAGCCTTAAGAAGTTTGTGAAGGTCGGGATCCACCTCTGTCAAGGGAAGGATCACTAAGAACAAATCGAGGAGACACAAAGTGCATCCTCGAGGGATAAAGGCTTGAGAGGAAGCCAGACTTGGCTATTCAACCAGCCTGAGGGCTCCATCCGAAGTTGGGGGATGCTCTGTTGCCAACTTGTCAAACATTTTGAAGGGTTCTACAATAAGCCAGGCAAGGAAGGCAACATGTTTAATCTACATGTGAGTCATGTGAGGACTTGACAATATTTGTGATGAATATTTTGCCATCTTATGTGGAGTGGATTCTCATGGTTGCATGAATTCGAGGTTTGAATTACTTATTGTGTGTTTGATAAGTTTGAGTTTCTCAATTTGTCTCAAGGAAAAATTGAGTGGACGAAGGATTTTTCTCGACTGACTTGGGTCAAGTTGAAGACTTGTGCTCGCAACGCTTTGCTTGGTCTATTGTGTGCAGGTGCGAGTTGGGTGCGGCGATGGTTCGGCCATATGGACCGGCATGAGGCTTGGAGGGCTGAGATGCGGTCAAGGAGGTGGCGACGACATCGTGTGGCTTAAAAGCATGTACGCGGAGGACAAGAAAGCGGGTGGAGACGAGACGTGAGGACCAAGTCAGTGCGAGGGCGTTTTGGTAAAAATGCGGAATCTACCGAAGCATAACCAAGAAACTGCGGCGGAGGCCGGGAAGCAGTTTAGGGTTAGTTGCTTAGGGTAGAAGGAGAGGATAGATGGTGGATGGATCACTTAGACGCTTTGTGATGCGTGCTAAGTGCTCATGCCATCTAAGTGGGCTTAAGGCCCAAGTGGTGGGAGGTATGCCTCCGCCACTACAAAAGGAGGGGTAAGAGGTGCTTATCCCTCAACCCTTTTGATTAGCTTTTGAGAGCTGCACTTTGAAGAGTGCTTTGCCTAGATGAGAGGCTTGTAAACTCCAAAGAAAACCCACGAAAATCCAATACAAAAAGATTTCTTCAATCCCTATGTGTTCTTGAGCCATTCATTCTTCGAATCTTTTTTATTTTTGTTTTCTTGCCTTCTTGGTGGTTTGATTCGTGGTATGGCAAGTAAGTGATGGGGAGATCACCTCTGGACTGATCCCATCCAAGCATATCCAAGGATCAACCCTTTTCTTTCTTGATTTTGAGTTTTCTTGAAGAAGAAGCCAAGAAATGGGGTTTTGTGATTGAGTCATGAAGAGGTTTTGATTCTGTGATTTGGGGCTTGGAATAGGTTGCTGGAACATGTGAGATGGTGCCATATTGATTTGAGATCAAGATTCCTCATGAGCTTCCTTTTCCCTCAAAATTTATCTTTTCTTCATTTTAGAGCTGATTGAAGAAAAAGGGGTAAAGGTCTTAACTTGGAAAGTTTTTATGAAGATCAATACTTGATCTAGATTCACAAGACCTTCCTACACCTCTCTACAAATTTTGGTTGAATTTGGTTGGGTAGATTTTGAATTAGCCAAAAAGTTGGATCGAAATCTCAGTTCTGAACCTGACTGTTCTTCTGCAGAATTCTTCGAAAGTCTTCAAAGTCTTCAGAAATCCCGGTGCTTCCGATTCTTCAATCTCGGAACTACCGAGATTCACTTCTGTTTTTGCTTGCTGAGTTCTTCAAATTCTTCAGAAATCCCGGTGCTTCCGATTCTTCAATCTCGGAACTACCGAGATTCACTTCTATTCTTGTCTGCTGAAAACAGTACCAAAACTCAGTTCAACCGGAAAAATTCCCGGTACTTCCGGAATTCTTCAAATTCTTCAGGCTGAAATTCTTCACTGAAAGCAGTACCAAAACTCGGTTCAACCGGAAAAATTCCCGGTACTTCCGGAATTCTTCAATTTCTTCAGACTGGGTTGTTTCACTGTTTCTGCCATAACTTTTGCGTTTCAACTCGAAATTTAGTGATCTTGGACTCATTTCAAAGCTATCGACGAGCTCCACATTACTAAAGGCTTTTGGGGGTCTTTCTGCTACATTTTCACTTGGATCATACTAGTTCTTTAAATTTGACTATGTATGTGAAGAATTTGTGAAAGAGATTTGAAATTCGACATTCACCCCCCCTCTGTCGGAAGCCACCGATCCAACACTACACCAGAAGCCCAACGAGTCACTGCGGTAGTTCACCAAGAGATTTGTTGGAAATATGCCCTAGAGGCAATAAATAAAGTTGTTATTTGTCATATTTCAAGTTCATGATAAAGTTTATTCTCCATGCTATAATTGTATTAATTGGAAACATTATTACTTGTGTGGTTATATAAACAACACCGTGTCCCTAGTGATCCTCTAACACTAGCTTGTTGATTAATTGATGGTTAAGGTTTCCTAACCATGAACATGAGTTGTTAATTAATAACAAGGTCATATCATTAGGAGAATGATGTGATGGATAGACCCAAGTTGAGCGTAGCAATTTGATCGTGTCACTAAGTTTTATTTGCTTCAGCTATCATATGTTAAATGTTCTAGTCCTTCGACCATGAGATAATGCCACTCCCTAGTACCGGAAGAATGCTTTGAGGGCATCAACCATCACGCCGTAACAGGGTGATCATAAAGGTGTCTTTCAGGTATCTCGGAAAGTACTTGTTGGGTTGCATGTATCAAGAGTGGGATTTGTCCATCCACGTGACGGAGAGATATTCTCTGGGCCCACTCGGTAATGCACATTCGATATCGCTTGCAAGCAAGGGACTAAGGAGTTAGTCACAGAGGATGTTGTATTACGGAACGAGTAAAGAGTACTTACCAGAAAACGAGATTGAACTAGGTATGGTGATACCGACGATCAAATCTCGGGCAAGTAAAATATCGTGAGACAAAGGAATGGAACATTCGACATCGTGGTTCAACCGATAAATGATATTCGTTGAATATGTGGGAATCAATATGGACATCCATGGTCCCGCTATTGATTATTGATCGGAGAGGTGTCTCGATCATGTCCGCATATTCCCGAACCCGTAGGGTCACACACTTAAGGTTCGTTGATGCTAGGGTAGAGAATGAGATATTAATATGGTGAGACCGAAATTTTGTTCGGAGTCTCGGATGGGATCCAGGATGTCACGAGGAGCTCCGGAATGGTCTGGAGATACAATTTCATATATGGGAAAGTATTTTTAGGGTTTCGGAAAGGTTCGGGATTTTTCCGGCAGAGTTCCGGAGAAGTTCTAGAAGGTTCCGGAGGGTTCTAGAGTAGGGCCCACTTATCCCGGAGGGGTCCACATGGACCAAGGGTACTGCATGAACAGTACACACGTGAATAGTGTCGTGTGAACAGTACCCCCCTTCCTAGATGGATAAGATCGATATCCCTTAAAAATAGGAGATCTAAAGATAAAGGAAAAAGGGGAACTTGGGAGGCAAGTTACTGTTCACATACTGTTCACGTGAACAGTACCGAGCCTATATAAAGGGGGGGAGGGCTGGGCGCAGCCCCCCTTGAACCCAAGCCGCCAGCCCCTCCCTCTCTCCCATCTACTCCTCTCCCGCAGCTGCTTAGGCGAAGCCCTGCAGGAATTTCTCCACCACATCCACCACCACACCGTCGTGCTGCTGGAGATCTCATCTACCTCTCCACCTCACCTTGCTGGATTAAGAAGGAGGAGACGTCATCGAGCCGTACGTGTGCACATCTCGGAGGTGCCGTTCGTTGCGGTGCTTGATCGGATTGGAACACGAGAAGATCCCTCTCGCGGCTGGGAGGTATAACCTAGCTGCGGGAGGCTGCGGGCTTCCTCGACAACGGTCAAATTCTCCGCTGCGTTGACGTGTTCGTCGAGGGTATGTAAATATGATCTGTCTCAAGATTGGATCTTGGTTTTCTAGATTGGATCTAGGTTTTCGTTTGCATCTCGTAGGAAATTTTTTTGTTTTCTATGCTACGAATCCCATCAAGATTTGTCCAGGTGTGTAACTCAATCCTCATTTTCCTAGTCAACAGGTGGTCTGTGCATTCATGGAGGCTGTGAGTTATCAGAGCTCGCCACGCTTCTTTAAGGACCTCCTCCTCCTCAGCCCTCCAACAATGATTGATGAGCTCTTCAACATGGTCAATAATTATTCCAATGCAAATCAAGAAGCATGTTGGAAGATGTGAGCCAGCAAGGGCTCTGACTCTTGCCAGGCTGCTTTATCTAGAGATCTAATCAATGGTGGTGAGAAGCAGTTTGAGTGCTCTTCAAGCAAGGATAGGAGATCCAAGTAGAAAGGGAAGAAGAGTTCCTCCTCCTGAGAGGTCGCGGTCATGGAACCATAGCGCCCTGACGACGAGCGACAGAGACCGTAGCCACCCAAGTGCCAGGGCGGTCGACCAACCAATCACTTAGGCTTTAAACCTGGGGGTTAACGGATCCCAGCAAGTGTTCGTGCCCAATGCATGGGATCTTCGGCTATGACCTCCGTAACTGTTGTACCTAGTAGCAGCAGTTGGATGACAACTATGCAAGAAAAGAGTCGATGCCAAAGCCCCCGGAGGACAATCATCTTCCAGGGACCTTAGGCAAAGCAAGGGATGTGACAACAAGCTACCTAGTGCTGGAGCGCCATGTCAACGTCATATTCGGGGGCTCCGCGGCTTTCGCCTCAAGGTGGTAGTGCAAAGCAACATGGTGAGAGATCAACCGCGTGGAGCCGCTACCACCAGGACAACTAGAGTACCCCAAGTGGTTGGGGACCTCCTTGACCGTCAACAAGGACAATTGTCTCAAAGGTACCGTCACTACCCAAAAATTGCTAGTTGTCTCACCTACAATTCTCAGCTACAAGGTAGGAATGATCCTAATAGACACTGGTATCAATGGTCTTGATGATATGTAGATACCTCATTTAAAGATGAAACCCATAAATAGCCTTTTTTAGGGGTTAATATGGGGTCCTCCATGACACTTTTAGGACAAGAGGTTCGACCAGTAACTTTCTGTAACAATGAAAATTTTCGCATGGAATTGATTTTTAGTCTGCTTACAATGCAATCATGTGTAGACCTTCTCTAACTAAATTCATCACAACTCATCACGCTTACCAAACGATCAAGATACCTAATCCCAAGTGCGTGCAAGGCAACGTGGTAGTGATTCTTGCATGTGACTGTAAATCATTGGAGCTCGTCGATCAACTCCCTCTTTAAGAACTTGCTTTAGAGGAGAAATGTGCCAAAGTAGGAAAGCCTAGGCCAACCCTTAGCCAGCTGAGTAGGTCAAGTTGTACCACTCGACCCCAACGACCAGTCGTTGTCCCCTTCATCCGGTTGCATGCAGATGCCTTTGCATGGAAGCCCTTCGACATGCCCGGGGTCCCAAGGGAGGTGATCAAGCATAGGTTGGTTGTTCATCCTGAGAAGCCTAGCAAGTAGAAACTACAGGGGTTTGCTCCACACCAATAAGAAGCCATCTGTGTGGAGCTCGATAAGCTCCTAGATGCTGGCTTTATTCACGAGGTTGACCACCCCGAGTGGCTTATGATTCATGTGCCGGTCAAGATGGCAAATGTCCTAGCAAATGTCCTAGCTCACGAACCCCTATGTCTTACAAGGACCACATGAGCGTTACCCGGAGGTCAAAAACTCTTAAATGCTCTTCTGATGACTTCTTGTAAACTGAGACATTAGTTTTAATGCCATAAGATCATAGTGTCATTCTCTTTTTCTCTTAGTAATGTCCTTTAGAACCAAGAAGCATTGGCAAGTGGGCTATTGAACTTGGAGAGTTTGGTCTCCACGTCACCGCTTGCACAGTGATGAAAAGACAGGTGTTGGCAGATTTTGTTGTTTAATTGACAAACACAATGACTCGGTCTCTGGATCCGCTAGCACTCGAGAAACACTAGACCTTATTCTTTGACGGCTCCCCACTACACGGAGTAAACATACCAGCAGCTAATCTGCCGGGAAAAGCCACTTACAAGGGCAGATCTGCCAGGAAAGAGTTTTCCCCAGCAGATACAACTGCCGCAGAAAACGCCACCGGGAAGTAGAATCCCCGACAGTTACCTGGATTCCCGGTGGTTGCATTGCCCTATAAAGTCAAAATTTTCAGCAGGTGGCAGAATATGCCGGGAAATACAATCCCCGGCAGTTACAAAAATCTATGGTAGATACTTTGCCCTCTACATTGATATCTTCCTCGGCAGATATCTCTTTGCCTGGGATATCATTCACCCTTAATTGCTAGATACAAGGACCAACTATTTTCCTTACCGATCTCCATAACTTACAGAACTTCACATTAATATGCAACCCCCAATCCATTAATATTCAGATGCAACATTTACAGTCACATGTACATGTCATACATACATTGTTTAGAAGCTGCTAAATTGGTCAGTATATAACGATTCTATTATGCAGCTTATCATTCATAGTTCTATACAGAAAATAAAAAAGTCGATTGCTGTATGGCTCCTCACTACCCGTGCCATCTTGAAGGCCTTAAGTGAGCACTTCAATCTCCTGTGAAGGAATAAACTAATATTAGCCTAGAGCATGCTAATATATAAGTATCGCATTTCAATTTTTGCAATGGATAAGGTTTTTTAACACTAAACTGCCTATTCAAATTAAAAACACATATATGCACACCATTTTATTCCTCAAATCGTTTTGGACATAGAAGGAACCGACAAGGAAACAAAAATTGTGATGATGTGAGTAGATACTGGGCACAATTGTACTCTAATCTGAAGCTTGCAAAGCTACAACCGATGTCAATAAAATTAAATTTAAAGAACCAAAAGAAACTTTCTTTATTCACGCATCATTTTGTGAATAATTAGAACTCTGTTCTAATCTTCTTGTATTACATAAATAACTGTACAACACAAATTATCAAAAAGGGAGTGAAATTTCTAAACACAAAAAGCTAAGCAAGCTATTTTGTCCAAAAAGAATCCATATACGTAGTTGCAAAAGAAGAGACTGGTTATGCTAGCAAAGGCTCACGCTCTCTGAGACGAGGCATCAAGTTCATGCATCCAACTATGGAGCCACAGACAATGAAGATGTTCCAGCCTAACTTAGTATCATTCAAAATTCTGGCAGTAGTCAAATGAGATGAGCAGACCTTTGGCATGCTCACCAAGATTCTTGAAAGCAGCCAATGATGTCGCCAAAGACTGCATGTTCCCTACCAATTTCAGCATAACATACTTGTGCATTGCAACAAGCAGATTAAACAGAGAATGAACTCTGCAAGATAAAAACGAAGAATTTCTTCAAAAGAGAAGAGAGAAGGAAAAGTTAAAAAGCTTCAGATGTGCAGTATATAGAGAGAATGCAACTGGCAGAGCTTCGTACGAATAATATATTCCAAAAGATCACGGAGGTAGTTCCAAAAATTATTAGTTGAGAGACAACGCAAGGAGAAGACAAGAATTGGTTAATCTTACCGTTCAACTTTCTAGCTTAGAAAAAGTCTTGCAGCGTGGCATTTCGAATTTGCTGCTGTAAAGTCTGCAAGTGTAACAGAGATAAAATGCATCGCACACGTTAGAGATGGATTTACCTGAGATTACATGAGAACAGGTACACATAACACATCTCAGCTTCAGAAAAGCTCACCGGTCACATAAGGACCCTATCCTTAAGATATCTGCACCATATCTGCAAAGTTCGTGTGGAAAGTTAAGTGCTTAGTTAAGCGAACAACTAGATAACTGAATAACTAAGCTCCAGAAGAATGACTGAACCATTTTGCTAGTCATCACGGTCACACGGCATTGAGTCCCAATCAGGAATTGACCTTAATATGTTACTCTAGTTTTGTTAACAAATTCTCATAGCCAGGTCCCAAGATAGAAATTCAGTGCAATTACAATTTTAATGTAGCAGAGTAGAAGTGATCCAGCATACAACGCACATCTCGGCTGATATATATAAATTAAATGAATATATCGCAACACAAAAAGTTATAAACCATATTGGTCGCAGTACAGTTTAGTCAAAATGTGAAGAAGCTATGCTGTGATACCAATGTCTTGCTCTCTTGAAATTGATTTCTTTATCTCTGTTGAGTTAGAGGTCACGAAAATACAAAGGAGTTTCCAAAGCACAAAGCACTTCAACATATATCCCATGCCAACAGGTAAGGACCATGGAAAAGCTGAAGACACACGAAATTGTGAGGTGTTCTCCAGTGAGTAGTTCATGGAATATGTGAGTACAATTCGTACTGATCTCTCAACACAGCTTAAATAACTACAATTTTTGTGCTACTATTGTCGCCATGTATACAAAGGGCCTACATGATTGTCTTGACCAAGCCTGGAAGTAAGGGCAAATGAACCAACAAATTGACTAACCTGATATAATTGTTCAGAGAAATCAAACTAAGGTTAGACTTAACTATATCCTATAATTGTATATGACATAGGCTCGACAAGTATATCCTTGTAACCCTAGCATTACTTGCTAGTCATCGTATATCCAGCAAAATATTAGGACTATAGGTTGTAGCCATGCTAAGATTTGCTATATAGAAAATCTCATTTTTATCGGATTCACATGAACCAACTATTCTAGATGGGATAAACCCTTGAGAGACATGTATTGCTTAAGGAGGATGTTTGAAAATAACTTTTGCCAAAATCACAAAAATAAAATGGAAAATGATTTCGATTCGAGTGAGAACAATAAGTGGAGATTAGGGAATGTTGTAGCATGCAAGGACATGGCTATAAAGTAGTGATATACAGTCTTGCTCGAATCAAATAAGGATCAAGCCTAAGTGCCGCTCACCCAAGTTCACTTTGTACGTCCACATGTCCTTTTTGGGAATGACTTGACTTATTACTTTGTAGAGCATTAACTTCTGAACCCATAGGCAGTAGGGTGAAATGTTCAAGAGGATGGTTAAATCCTGAGAGAATCTTCTCATAGTTGACACTGGAAGTTGTTTGACACAAATATGGGTCTATTTCTGTCATGTGTCGAGATTAGTTGAGCATAAACTAAAACTGGGTATACTTCATCTGGCGGGTTCAGTGCTAGGGCTATATGGAGGAAATGTCTCATTGTAATAACACTGCCGGTACACCTCATGAAGTGTACCCGTTAGTACTCGGCAACAAGTGGGACTTACATCTTGTGGGTAAAGCCGTATAATCTCTACAGAGTGTTAAAAATCTATTCGAATAACCTCGTTCTCGATTCAGGACATAACTTGGCCAGGCCACACACTGGTTAGATAAGTTTCTTTGCAAAACATGGGGTATGGGATTAAGGACGTGGACATGATGCGTCCATAGTGTGCAGTAAAAACTACATACGCGTAGCAGGAACTGCAGAAGTGAAACCTAGCTCGTGCTACCTAGAGGTAGCATGGGTGGGACATAAGGATTTCCAGAGGTGATAGATGGAGCTATCGGCCTTTAGTTAGCGATGGACTAGAAGGAACTACCGCCACTAGTTATGGACTCATCAGAGACGAGTTTGGTTCCAAAAATGCCTTCAAATCTATTACTTCCATATTTGAATGAAAACGTATTTTTTCGCTCAACATGCAACTTAGGCTAGAGTTACTTTCTCGAACAAGCTATGCATGAGATATATCCGTTATACTCTCCTTGTGAGATGCTTACGAGTACATTCAATGTACTCACCTGGCTTGTTGATTTGGCCAGACAAAGGAGATACCTACTCTAAGGATAACGATAGTGTTTGCGAAGGCTAGGGCGTAACCTCAATCGGTTGCCTATCGGGTATGGCATACCGATGGGCCACATCACCGCTTGATTTCCGCTGCCAGGTTTTAGCCAATGGGCTACAGGTATAAGATCTCGACCTAGACGGTCTATTTACGTATCATATACTGACATGTGCGTATTTGACAATAATATACAGATTAACTTGTGTGTACTGGCTACTGATTATAGGACCAGTAGAGGAAACATATGGATTTATCCAGCCTTAAAACTGGGTACGCCACACATTGACACCTCGAGCTTGAGAATAGATAGGGATCATTTTTAGGCTGCCACAAGAGCACCTTATTCACCAACATGAAACAATAGTCAGCATGGGAACTTTCAAGACCATAGCAATCGTAATCCATGCCTTAGCGGAGGTTGGGGAGGCTATAAATAGGGCCTATAAGAGCTCTAGTCTTCACATAGTCACCAACCAAGCCTTTCAAAACAGCCAAGGTAGCTAGAGCTCAACCTTAGAGAGGGAAAAATCAGAACCAGCGAAGGTTTGGCACTAGGAGAGGAAGACCAAGGTAGCGAGGAGGAGAAGGTGACTCTCGAAGAAGCAGGAATCTAAAAAACCAGAAGAACAAGTTTCAGGGTTCTTGCTCAAGGTAGATGAGAGGAGAAGGATTAGAAATTTAGAAAGGAAGATTAGTGCCCAATCTCCGCAGAAGTATTCTGTGTTAGGACAAACCTAAAAGGATCAAGTATAATCCTTCTGTTCACATCAGTCCAATATCTAGATATATAGTACTCTCAAACTAAAGCAAAAAAAAATTATGCTCCAAAGATATTATCATAGAGAATTAATATAGTATTTGTCCAAATCAGTATAAACATATATATGTATCCTTAGAATAAAACATTGCCACTGGAATAGACTAAGGGAAACAAGCATTTCTTATGTTCTTCCCAATTTAATAAATTTGAGAGTATAGTAACTAAGGTGAAGAGCAGTATCTGTCCATATCAGTTTAACCTAATAATTAAATAGCTAAGTATATATCAAGCATAAAATCTATCATTTCGGTACCATAAACTGATATAAAAATGTAAGGCAGATCAAT
>JAGXJF010005065.1:0-201221 GCA_019208055.1 Stipa capillata | reverse complement strand
GCCACTATCACAAATCAAGTGCACCTTCCGCGAACAATGGTGTAGAAGTTCACGGTTATGCACTGTCCTTATGCTCTGAAATGAACCACCCATTATCATTGTTCGCAGCAATCTGACCATAGTAACACGAGGAACTGTTAGCCCTCCTCGGCTTGCTGGCACGAGGACTCAGGTTTTTTCCACAACCTAGTACATCAGTCAGGTACTCAGGTCCCCACCGTAAGCTAGCTACAGATGATAGGTACTTGAGTTCAGAGGTCCCGCAAACATTCGAATAGCCCTACAAGGCCCTGGAACCAGACGGTTTACAAACATGCTGGGAAACCATCAAGGATGGCAGATATTCTTCTTGCATTGCAGCCATTCAGCAAGTCGTAAAAGTCTGCTTACTGCTGATGCAAGTGGTGTTCACTCCACCATATATACATATATAGTGTAATCAGATGATGAATCTGGAGATAAATTAACGGTTCAGCTCCCTAATCTGAATACCAACACATAGTTCATACTAGTTGATATTATATGATAATAGTTAAACACCCACATAAACATGCAGTCTACCAACAAATATAGAGCCACTGCAGTTAAACTGAAACATAGCATCCAGTTGGATTCTCGCGAGCCATCAGATCAGGAAGTGTACTTCTTCTTCTTCTTCTTCTTCTTCTTCTTCTTCTTCTCCATGATAGCAGTGTCCCTACAAGAGTCAAGATGTAGTGATCACTATCCACAATGATAATCATCTTGACAACACTTTCAGTACAGAGAAGAGTAAATATGCCAGAAAAGCAATAATCATAGAATCATAGGAACCTCAAGCACACACAACTCAGCTAAAGCAGGGCCATCACATTCTGTCATCTCATATTTTTTTATTTTATTTTGAAAAATCTGTTACCTCAATCTTGCAAGTAGTATACTTCAAAGGACTCGTAGTATGCAGCACCAATGTGCCAGCTTTGTACCTCTGTGGCTTAATATACCCCCAGGAGTTTATCACATGATAATGAACTTACTCACAGAAGTTCTCTTGTCATTTGGAAAGGCCAGAAAATTACATCTTTCAAAGGTCATAATAGCTACAGATAGCAGTAAGTTGGTGGATGGATCCGTTCTTTCAGTAAAATACTTATGCACATGCCAGTGCTATCTATTCTGCGAATCAAACTCAAGATCTTAAAGTAAGAAGATTGGAGAAACAGAACACCTAAGAGAAACCCCATACTAAACCACTAGTAAATGCTATAAAAAGGTATCTTCAAGTCAGCTTACAAATGACAAGAAACATACTGGGATTGATCTCTCTCTAAGATGAGATAAGAAAACAACACCTCGATGTTTCGATGAATACTGTTACTACATACAGACACATTGGCTACAGAAGACACAATGAAACTGATGATAATACCAGGTGTTTCAACGTTTTGTCAGAAGGGCCATCCAGGTTCAGGTAGTTAAGTACATGTTCGTGCTAACAAACCTAAACTCGCAAACTTGCGTAGGCCAAAAAGGATCAGAGGGAATACTAACAAGAACACGAAAATATCACCAGCCAGGCAAAAAGAATGAAAGAAAGAAACCTACATGAATGGGTAAACAGTTAAAATGAATCTATTACCTTGGGACGAGCTTCTTCAGGTACTTAGAGAACTCGCTGGGAAAGAAGCCACTGTTGCCAAAGATGTTGTAAGAGGCCATGCCCGCATCGCCGTCGGATGGGTATGCTCCGATACCATCGCATCGCAGGGTCGTCCTGCTCTCCATGTCGAGAGTGACTATCCATGTCTTCGCATCGGCACGGATAGGAGTGGGCCTATTGGTCAACACGAAGTAGAGGATGCGGGGGTCATCCATGCTCACAAGAGGAATTTTGGCACAAGACGGGGGAACTGATTATGATCATAACCAGTCATAGGCATAGCCCAGAGTTCATCAGCTTTAATCCTGAAATGCTCCACCCAGATATAATCACTGTAACCTATTTCCTTCAATCTCCAGACAATCATGGTGAAATTAGAACCGTGCTTACAACTGCATGTATCATTGCTCCTGTCAACAGTGATAAACATCATGATCTCTCCTTTGGTGACACACACAGTCCGGGATACCTGTGGCAATCGACCACCATTGATATCAGGACCACGGGGGGGGTTCGTCGACAGGTAACCGGAGGTACTGGAGGTCAGGGCTATCGTGGTAGACATCGCAGAACAATATACCTCTGTGGTAATCAACCCAGCACAGGTAACTAGAGAAAGGGACAACTCTATGTGTTTCCCACCAGAGCACGTCCCGGAATCTGACCTTGCTGTCACGGCTCCTTGCACGCAAAAGCTCCCACTGGCCGCCAGCTTCCCCCTGCGATGATGTCGAGTGGAGCCTGAAGAGCTCGGCCTCCCAGCGGAGAGTCATTGCCGACGGCCCAATCCAAGTTAAGCTCAGCCACCACGAAATCTTCACCAGCAGTCAGAAGGCCAATGGACTTCCTGTCCACCATGCGCCACTCGGTTCTCCAGGAACCGGTCTTCGACGCGGCGGCGACCATGATCTCATCCTCGGTGGAATAGCAGCGTGGGAGTAGAGAGAGCTTGGGACCGGAGGTACCGGCCCTGTAGAGGAAATAATCCATGGCATAACGCCGGAGGGTAGGAAGGCCATCGAAGTCCACCACGAAGCGGAAGAGGACGGCGTCGCCGTGGGCCGCCACGATGGTGTCCCACATAAGCGGCTCCCGCTCTTTCGAGCAGTAGAGGCGGAGGCCGGACGACCCCGGCAGCGGGTGGAGGGTGAAGGCCACGCGGACGAGCTCGCCGGTGGTGGCACGTAACTCCGCGGAGGTCTCGTCGTCGGCGCGGAAGGACCGGGGGTCCGAGTAACGGAACGTTTGGTCCAACACCACCCAGCTAGGGTAGTCGGGGGGGCTGATTCTGCTGCACTTCCATTGTCACTGCTTCGGATTGGACGCGCGGAGCGGCGTGGCAGATATCGATCTAGGGTTCGTGGGGCGTCAGTGCGCGACGGCGAGGAAGGGGAATGGGGAACGCGGAAGGACCCCCCCGTCTTTATATTTGGGGCCTTGTTATACGGCGTGGAGCCCCAATCCAGCACAACTCTTGTGATACAAAGAATTCGTATGCCAAACTCTCAGCTGTGTTCAGTGACACGTATCACAACTCTTTGACAAGGCCTTTGTATCAAACAAGAGGAGTCGACCTTTATTTTACAAAAAAGGTAAATCTTTTCTTATGTACTAATGTACCTTTCAGCTAACAAAAAATACAGCGACAAAAAAATGAAGATCTCAGGTAAGGAGTCGGGAAGACGTGACATATATATTCTAAGCAACAAAACGAGTGGTGGGCAATGTCTCCTTGCTACAGGCCAGAACAGACAATAAATTCAGGACCTAAATACCTGACAACAGACTTGTACAGAGTGAAATATTAAGTAACACAGACGAGTCAACCACAGTGACCAGAAAGACAGCCCATTACAGCCTATTCGGGACTATAACACAGGTATCTCGGCCCCAATTAATAGAGCAATAAATTACGGAGCTCCCGATGCTGATGTGAAAAAAAAAGTCTTCCTACCTCTTCCGCTTCCCGCAAGAACCAGCGCGTTTCCATCCTTTGCTGTGCCCTTCTCAAGAAGCGATCATTCCGGCAAGAACATTCGATCTACACCGCCCTTCACTATTGCATTTTACCTACTAAGTACAGAGATCTTTCAATACAGGTATATGCACTTTCATCGATCTTCTCCTGGCGATTTTCTTGAAGCTTTAGTTCATACATTTGACCTAGATCTTCAGGGACTATAAATTTACAATACGTTCTTCTGCAACCCATCGAAAGATTACCAGATCGTAAAAGCATCGTTCATCCATAACCATCTGTAGCTAGAAATTTAGCCTTTGTCATCTATGCTATTTTCCGTCCGGATACATTGGCCATCCTAACGATAAATAATAATGCTATAAACAGTTTCGGTCCTGGTACCTTTAGGGTCAGCATCTATCCGCAATATTAGTTTACAAGGTAACTCATCTTATCATAAAAGATCGAATATCTGTCCAGATACTGTGCTAATTTATTGGATCTAACATAGATCGAACTACAGCGCATTACTTCTATTTATATCGGATAACGTCCGCCTATTTTGCCACTATATGGTACTGATCCTACTCTGAAATTTACCATCTTAACTATATTGCAGTTCGCTAATCTCACCGCTTTCACTCACTCTACATTGTTATTTATTGATTAATCTTTGTCTAGAACATTAGATTTTATGTAAATAATTAGTCCAACAATGAACAACTTCTAATATTAGTTACCAGGTATGTTCAAGGTATTTACAGGGCAATTTCATTCATAATGACACTATAAGTATCCGATATTGCATTCACATAAATATATTTTGTTCTACTTCATTGCATTAATATATTCAATATACTCTGCAGATTTACAACTACGACAAAATGGAAATTAAGCAATCAGCACCTGATCATCCTGGTACAATATCTCTAATGTTTTATATGTTCTACATAAATGCTCCCTTTTGCCTTTTCTAGCATCTAGCGATTCTAGTGATGAGGTTATTATGTACATCCGCAGTTCCAATAATAGGCACAACACTGTAAATTTACCTCAATCCAAGGATATCATTTACATCAGTGATGACGATGGTCTGTAGAACATATCATTTCAACTCTCCACTGCTTTTTCTTTCAATGTAATATACCATATACCGCATTCTATATTCCTTTCCCATGCAGGTCCTACCCTTTCGAAGAACATGGAGAATCGCATGACTGTTCCTGTAGTTATGAAACTAGGTTTATCTAATAACCTTACTATACAGGGTAATAACATGACACTATTTGCCTATTCAACCACTGCTATCTATCTGCAAACAATATTAAATTTCATATACCTGTGTAGTGGACAGTTCCTAAGCTTGAAAAGAATATGGACAAGTCAGTGCCTTCACCTCCAATACAAAAACTAAAGTCATCAAAGAAGGTTACTAAACAAGGTAATATAATGATATTATATACCAAATATGTTCTTAATTGCCTGTAATAGTTAATTCATTTTGAAAAGACCACTATTGTATAATGCTTCTTTTCTGGGTCTTTCATATTACGGGCCTAATTCTATAGTCATTTCTTACACAGCTTCGGACCTACCAGAGAAAATCCACAGTTCCAATCATTGTCATGCAATTAAAAAACCAAAGCTGTCAAACAACATCATTAAACGAGGTAACATAACAACTGACAATATTATATATCCAAATAACAATTGCTTCTTCTTTGCCAAACTTATTCCATTTCATGCAGGCCCCTCTTGTTCCCAGTCAATTCAAGGCTACAACAATCTAAATGTCTTTGGCAATGACTTGGAAATGACAAACGATAACTTAGAGCATCTCAAACAGATTATTGGTACTAAAGAACGTATAATACCACACTACATATGTACAATGAACAAAACATTCATTGTTCCAAACGGCAGAATGGTAAAGTAAATGTTTCATTTCTAACATTTCACATAGATATAGTATATAACATAATCTTATTCTGGTCTTCATATTGCATTTCCAGTACTTTTCAGTGAGCTTCACAAATGCATATCTCAAGAACTTTTTACATGAACCAATCAACTGTCTACCTATCAAAAAAATAGAGAAGAAGGTTGCAGATCAGGTCTGTCTAAAGATAGGACAAGACAAATGAGCCACCATAACAACTAATTGGAGTCGGTTTATGCAAAGAACTAACATCAAAATAGGAGATATCTGTGTCTTTGCATACAGCAAGAAGAAATAGTGCCTGGAACTAAATGTCTACTCTATTTGAAAAGGTCAGATATGTTATCTTTTCCTTGCTATATAATATCATTTGTGACTTGCATAATATTTCTAAGTATAGTAACATATCTTGTATATTACATGCAGGTCTTCAACTTCTATTGATTGAGTACTATCCTCAGCTCAGCACGCAATCAACTATATCCTTTGTTCACAGCTATCTTATTTGTATATATAATATATATACTATTATCTCAGACCTTTCTATTATCCAGTGTTGATGTTTCATACTTCTGAACTATTGCTCAATGTTATCCTACATAATTAGTAGTACTTTATGTTATCAATTAGCCATGATCGACAATTCAATCATCTTGCCATTGCAGAAATATAAATACCTCATTCCATGCATGCTCGTATATCTATACGTTCGTGGTATTTTTTATACAGTGACCTGTAAAATCAAATATAATTTCTGTCTATCTTTTCACGTTGAAAGTTATAATTTGCACCCATACATCCCCCCAAATGTTGTACTGGACTGCGATTTACATGCCTTTGGACAACGTGGGGATGTGGAACGTCAGGTCGGAGAGATGGGGCAGGCAGTACCTCGGCCAGCAGTTCTACCTCCGGGTCTACTCGCCGGCGAACTCATGGCGGGACGAGAACCCGATCCGAAGAACGCGCTTCTCTGCGGCCGGGCTTCAGGGCGCCGGACAATGCCTCTCTGAACCTGAATGGGGTCAGTTTTCATGTCACGAAGGGGTGACTGAAACTGAGATTCAGATGAGAGCACATGATACGTGGTTGTTCAGATTGCTGAGCTCCGATTCTTTTGATAAACTCGAGATGTTTGTACTTGTAGCGCTCTATCTGTGCCATTCGTATTGTTTAGCAATTGTAGGTAAAATGTTGCCAGTGAATTCTTCGTGTGGCGAGCATCTTTGCTTGCTCACATTGTTCATTGCCGATGTATTGATATCTATTCTTCAAAGGAAAAATGATATCTATGGTTACATATAGATGTCAGACTTTTATGTTTCGAGTTATGAACATTTTCTTGAACTGGGGTCATCCTATTTTCCAGTATTTCAGTAGAAAAAAAGTCATATAGAAGGATTATAGGGATTTTGACAAAGCGAATTTATTCATCACTAAAGCCAAAGTCAGTAGTAGTACTATTATGAAAAATATTCAGACTCGGGCTCGAGGATGAAGTTTTTCTATAAAAAAAACAATGTGTCATATAATAATTGTGCTAAAGTATAGTAAAGAAATCTAAATAACCTTTAGATACATCTAAGGATTCTAATTTACGGTAAAAAAATAGAATAGAAAAATATGGAACAAAAAATAAATCCACTCGGTTTCAGACTTGGTGCAACTAGAAAACATGAAGCATCACTGGGAAACCCATCATTTGATCACGATCACTAACACAAACCACGGGGCAAAAACCTAGTACACCATTCACCCAACACGCGATCTAGGGTTTCCACCCACAGCTGCCACGCTCTTCCTTCTCGTCGTCGTTGGGGGCGGCCTCCGGCCTGCTCCCGACAGCGGCGGGGACTCTCCTCTACTCGCCTTGGTCGCCTTTGTCCGCTTGCCTTCTCATTGTGGCCTCGCTGGCCTATGTGTGGTAGGCAGCGCAGCGGCGTTGTGCGGTGGGATGACTGGCCCGAGGCAGTACGGTGCTTTTGAGACTGTGAGGCGGCCAGCCCGAGAGCAGTTCTTGTCATGTTGCTCAGGCTCGAGCCTTTTACAACTCTGCATCATAGTCTTCACGTTGTCAATGTGCTTGAATATTTTCGCCCTCTTTTCATAAGAACTAAGCATCCTGTTCTCGTATTATCAAAACATTACTCATCTTTTGTTAATACAGCATTTGTCATGCCATATTGTCAACATAGTTCACAAAACACTAGCTTTAATATGTGATGTTGTTCATTATTTATGCATGTCTGACGCTTCTTGTGCAGGGTGGCAAGTTTGGCCATGCAGATCGTCTCTTACAAAGTATTGATAGCACTTACAGAAACAGCTTATCAGATACAAGTGATGTCAAAGAGCTTATTCCTGAATTATTTTGTATGCCTGAGTTTCTTGAAAATTCAAATTCATATCATCTTGGTGTTAAGCAGGATGGTGAACCTTTAGGCGATGTTGCTCTCCCTCCATGGACAAAGGTAGTGGATAGTTCTTTTTGTCAGTTATATATGTGATTGTCATACTTGTGATCTTGAGAATGAATTACTTGTCCACTAGGATAGTTTTGTTGGTATTCTAATGAAAATTAGTTTTGTTTTGGAAAACATTGGTGGGAAAAACTTTCCTGACTTTGTGTTGCTCAGTTCCACCATGTTTGTAATCTTCACATGTTATTTACATTACAATTCTCAGTTATACAGACTTGAGAGCAGAGCTATCTTTCTAAATATAAAATAGATTTTCTTATGCAATAGTTGCCAGACTAGTCCTCTCAAGTAAATATTTATTATTTTTTTTCGAACACAATTATGCATTGATTAATTAAGCCAAAAAAGAGTTGCCCAGTTAATGAGAAAAATCGGGCAAAAATCGCTATTACATGCCCATGGCCATACATGGCTCAGGGCACCTGACCGACCTGGCCACCAGCAAACACGCCGCACAACGTTATGAAGAAACAAAACAACGGAGCCAACCACGACGTCATCATCATCACCCATCACCACTGCGACTCGACGACTCCGACTTCGCCATCGAGGGCACCGAAGCCTCGAAGCACCATCACAGACACGTGAAGATCAAGCCAACCCATGCCAAACAGCCGGCCCTCGCGTTGAGGACAAGGTAGCTCCAATTGGGCACAAGTCTCGCAGAGGGAGATTGCAAGCCTTGCCCCGACAAAACCCACCGGGGCGGCAAAGTATCGCCCACCGAAGCCGTCCTTCATGTGTCATCGTCGCCGGCCGTGTCGACCCCCGCAACATACAGCTCCGACTTCACTGCCAAAGGAGGACAGTGCATATAAACCCTACCGGCACACCGGACCGTCGACGTCAGAAGGCCATCCGCAAAAAAAACCGCGCAACACCCAAGCTCCGCTTGCCACCACCGTCGTTGCCGCACAAGTCGCAACGCCAACATCCACCAAGACCGGGGACGCCACCTCGGCATCCACTCGCAACCACTGGGACACTGACCTGGGGGCGCCGACCCCCAAGCCCCAGGTCAGCCTCCAGCTGGCTGTCCGGGTCGAGAACACCAAGACGACGCCTCCAAGGAGGTAGCGACATGAAGAACACCGCCGTCGTCTGATCCGGCATGCCGGACCCTAGGATTTCTCTCGGTGTGCAAGACCCCAAAGGAGGGAGGGGCATCGGAGCTCCACGACAACGCTTCCAACGAGGGAACGACGCCCAAGGGCGCCGGCGAGAGCCAGGCAGAGATTTCACTCGGAGCACTGCCACCCCAGCCTCCATAGCAGCCGGCCAGATCCAGGCCCCGAGCGTGCACGCAAGCGGCCGCCACCTCCCACAGAAAGCTCCCCCGCCACGGAACACGGCTGCTGCGCCAACCACAACAGCGCCGACACCACGCGCTGGATCGCCCCGATCTGCCCCACCACCGCACGGCCCAGATCGGGCCCGCCCGTGCCCAGCCACCACCGTGTGCCACCGCGCCGCACCTCCGCACAGCAACCCACACACAGCCGCCACCGCCATCTCCCACGCTGTTACCCCCGGCTAGCCGCCGTTGCATCTAGCCGCCTCGGGCCCAGATCTGCCGTAGCAGCACCGCCGCCCCGTGGCTGGCGCCATGGGCCGCACGCCGGCCGCCAGCTGACGCCCGCCGCCGCGAGCTCCCCTACTCGCAAGCGCCCGCCAGCCGATGGGTTTTCCAGACAAAAGCTTGTTGTTTCCGCCGCCACTCCCGCCTCCGCCAGGCGCCCGCCTTCGCCTGCACGCCGTCGAGCACCGGGCCGCGCAGATCTGCCGCAGGGGCTGGCGGAGATGCCGGGGAAGAAAGCCCCGCCGTCACCGTCTGCCGCATGGGCTTTGCCCTACGGGGTCCTCCGGCAGCGGCGAGAGGAGAGGAGGACAGAAGGAGGCTGGTCGCCACCCGAGGCTGCCCACCGCGACATGCCCCGATGTAGCCCTCCGCCGCACTCCTGCCTCTGCCGCATGCCCCACTTCGCCCGCCTTCACCCGCACGCCGCCGAGCATCGGGCAGCGCAGGTCTGCCGCAGGAGTCTCGGAGACACCCGTGAGAATGCCCCGCCACCACCGTCTACCGCACGGGCTTCGCCCAGTGGCGTCCTCCGGCGGCGGCGAGGGGAGAAGAGGCGGGATTTGACCATCACAGTTGACAAATTCAACTCCATAAAATTGAAATGTTGCAAAGAGCAAATTTTTGCATAGTTATGTCATTTCAGGTTTACGTGGCTCTCTATTAGCATACCTTCCTGGCTGAAAACTTTAAGTTGGTAGGCAGTTCTTAGCAACTATGCAAATTAACAGCGACAAATATTTGATTTTATGTGGAAATTGGGAGATAGTCTCCAGATCATTTCTCTTTCTGATGGAAGAATTGTGCAGAGCATCAGGCAGCATAAGGATGTGGTGGCTGTGCTGCAGGTACCAGAGACATTTTAGCGCATTTATGCTATCCATCTCTTTTGAAGTTTCTAGATTTTTTGGAAAATGGGCCAGGAGCTCTCACATTCACTAAAGAAGGAGATGGGCACCCAAGCCAGTCTAGGATTCAAACCAGGGTAGGCTAGGAGGGTTATACAGCCTCCTTACCACCAGGCCACTTGCCTATTCCCGAAATTTCGAGATTTAAGCAATTAAATTTTAGCAAATAGCAGGAATTTGCAGCTAGGGTGTGCAAATGTTCTACAAAGAGCTTACAAATTTTAGATTTAGTTACAGACTTCTTGTTGAAAGTACTGACTGCTGAATTTCCTTGAAACTCTCTGCAGGTTATTAACAGATCTTTTTTTACAAGAACTGTTTCATGCCCATGTATTTTGTACATATCGCAGAGTGAGATTCAGGGATAAGGATTCTCAAGATACTCTACTGATGATGATCCAGGAGCAGCCAATCTGACAAATAGTGAAACTAACATGCTAAAAACTGATTAGCGGAGATCCGTATTTGATTTCAGTGTAGATGCCAACATCTTCAACGTGTAGGAACTTATCAATTGACATCCATCATGATTTTACAGCGGACCACTTCTGTTGGTTTAGTGGTGGGGTACAAGCATTAGACCCACAAAATTTGCATGTATGTATTAAATGCTAGTGTTTTGTAGTAGACTTTACATTCATGGTGATCTGGTATGTAGTACATTAGCATCTTCAATCCACAATTCTCGCAATTTTCTGAAAAGATGAAAGTGTAAATTTACCCAGTTGAACGTTCATTTCTCACTTACCAAGGCTGTTCGGCACAACCAGCCTACTATCACTTCCCAGCGGGCATAATTTTCGTTTCACCTTCACTGCACTATTCGGTTTGGTTCATCTAAGATATTTTATCTATTAGTATCATTCTAATCTAATAGCTAACCAAGAGCTCACTGATCTACTAATATCTTCCCTCTGAAGTGCTGGGTCTGCTCGTTTCTGGTTATAGTATTCTCGTCACATCCACATGGAAAATAGGGCCATCTCACCGAGTTTGTTACCCTGTGGGAGATGATCAACACGGTAGTAATGAACAATGACACTCCTGACACAATTTATTGGAAGCTTTCGCCCTTCGGAGAGTACACTGTGGCTTCGGCTACATGGCGCAATTTGTAGGGGTGGTTAGGACGCCATTGATAACAATTATTTGGAGGAATTGGGCTCCACCGAAATGCAAATTCTTTGCATGGCTCATCATCAAGAACAGGGTTTGGACAGTGGACCATTTTTAGCGTAGAGGTTGGACAAACTGTGGCCTTTGTCCTCTTTGTAGGTGTGAGCACAAGACGGTGGCGCATCTCCTTTTCAAGTGTCGGTTCCTTGTTGGGGTCTGAAACTTGGTGCTCACTTGGTTTGGGATACAAGGAATTGATCCGCTTCTCTGGAATGCCAATGGTACGGTGTTGCAATGGTGGACTCATCTTGCGACGAACAGATTGTATCAGCGGAAGACCTTCTGTTCCTTGCTTATGCTCGTGTCGTGGGAGCTTTGGAATGAGAGGAATGCAAGAGTGTTTCAAAACACTTCATCCATGCCCACCGTCATCCTTGAGAGAATCAAAGGGGAAGCATTGATGTGGGCATCCGCGGGAGCTACACATCTTGAGACGATCATGTCGTGAGAGTTTGCCCTTGCGGAATTTTGGCCAGCTTTTTTACCTGGAGGTTTTGTTCCTCTTTTGTAAAAAACTCTTCCTTAATCAATGAAAAAGGTAAATCTTTTCATCGTTTAAAAAAAATAAAAAATCCTGCTGCTGCCAAACTTTTTGGTACGAGCTGGCTGGCTGCTAACTTGTTGATTCCATCCATCCCCACCTGCCACTTACCTATGGTAGGAGGCAAACTAGGAGTGCTGATGCTTGGGTTTTGGCCTTTCGTTTTGTTGTAGGGAAACTAGGTGTGTGTGGAGGATGCCGACTGAAGCATTCAGCCAACGTCAGGGTTGGGCGCCGGTCGTGAGAATACTTGAGATAGGCTAAATTATGTAGACGGGAATGTGAAAATATTCTGTTACGTCCACTACCTTGGGATTTTCATTTATCCATGCTTCCTTTCGTCGCGGATGTGTTTTAGTCTCATTTTCTGCCTATCTCGTCCTCGATTGTGTGACAAGGTTGGTTGGTTCTGACACCTTCAGTTTGCTGTGATCAAAAACTCAAAACTGATGTGTATTGTGTTAAAAATGTTTCGATATATGTAGTCGGGAATATTTTCCAACTCTCTTCATAAAAAAAGACATGCAGCGGCTCTTCAACAGCAATATGCGTCTGGGACCATGTGGTCTTTACTTGACACCTTGATCGCTTTATATGTTTATCCAATATACTCTGTTATGCACAGATCCCAGTTTTTTAAGTATTGGCATTGGAACGAGACTATTTTGTAGTGCAATCAAGTCGTAACTAACTTCACTGAAAAAGGATATAAACAATCAACGGAATAAAGAAAAACGATAAACAATCGACCGAATAAAGCGACAGCATTACATATGAAGCAAGTCAATATTTATCTTTTCTCTTCCCATGAGTAACATGCATCTTAATGCTCTTTTTAGCAAGACATGCATCCTGGAATCTTGCTTTTATCAGCATAACAAGCATGCCTAAAGCTAGCTTGATATCATCACTGTAGCCAGTCCATTAAAATCTCACACGCACGCATGCTCCTAAAATTTTCACCCATGTGCAACTCATGCCTGTGCAGCACGCAGATTATTATAAGCTTTGATTTGGCTAAGAAAGTCTCTTTCCCCATTTAATCTTCCTCTGTCAAGGAATATAAAACATATCTTAATTGATTAAGACAATTTTTTGACCAACAGTTACTCTATTAATATATTAATATATGATTTATGTGATATAAAATTCATATAATTAGATTAGTATTCAAAAGTACTTATTTACGATTATGATTTTATATCACATAAACATCATATTTACAGAGTAATTATTGATCAAAATTTTATCTTAACCAATCAAAATATGTCTTATATTCTTAGAAGTGGAGAGTATATTTTTAAAACAAAGTTTATTATCTTTGGTCAAATATCTAGAGGATACATGTAGCCAATTTAATCTCCCGCTACTCGTCGGAATTAGCCGCTGGGCCCGAAGATGATAGTGCACTACCTCAGGAAACACCAGCACTGACGGGCGAAAAAGGGCAATTGCTGATGGGTTCTAGGCCCGTCAGTAAGCTCCTGTTAGTGGAAGTGCTACTTTCACTGATGGGCGGAGGGCCCGTCAGTAGAGACATATTTTCACTGACGGGTGGATCCGGTCCCTCAGTGAAAAGCCTTCCAGCGCTGCCCGGGTGGCATCCTGAGAGGACTTTCACTGACGGGCCTACGGCTTCCGCCCATCAGCGGTAACTGTTTCCTCTGACGGGTACATGTCCTATGCTCGTCAGTGGAAGTATTATCATACTTTTTTTAAAACATATCTGAATAGACAATATGAAGCATATGTAGCAATTAATATCACAAATATTAAGTACATACAAGCTAGTTATAATGAATTAAAACGACAAACAAATGAATTTAACAATGTTTATTTTCACTAGCCCTACTCTAGGTCTATGATGCTTGGCTAGTACTTGCAGGGCGGCGGTAAGCGGGTAATTGGACTCCCACGTAGAAATCACCGCTTGGCCGAATGACTTTGTTGTTGATAATGTACGCGAATGTCTTCTGGATGCGGGCAAAGTCCTTCTTCCAGTCGTACTTATCGCTGGCCAGATCGTGTATGAAATTATTGAATTGATCCTGACTCCATTGTGGGTCATGGGATATGACAAACGCGTCTATGTGAGCGCAGACGTAGTACCCACATGTCACGCTACCTTCCGGCTGTTGCCTGCAAGAGAAGTTGAATTTGTGGATCAGCTTTTTGCTCTTGCATTCTGCTCCTCCCCCTCGCAAGTTGTATTCCCAAAAGACGGCTTCCAGAACTTTCTTAATTCCTGAGTAGTCCCGCTTGGCACTTCTTTGAGAATCAAAATAGTATATCATTCTTGAAGGCTTGTGGATGATAATGAGGATCCAGTGGTCGCTGCGTAAAAGGTAACGAACGAATATAAACAGATGGGGATACGTGCTTAAGAAAAACAAACTAGGCACGGTAGTAAGTAACTTACAGGGGGTTGGAGGGCAGGAGTATGTAGTCCTTGTCCTTATGGTATATCAATGACTCCAGAACGTAATTTATTAGGACCGGCATCGCTTCTCGTACATAGTAGTCATTCATGATGACCGGATCCATTATTCCAAAAGCACAGTTGGGCAGACGCCTACACTCTTGGGCTTGGTGAAACGCCCACAGCCTGACGAGCATGGTGTCGAGCCAAAAGAGGTTGAACAACATAAAGATATCTTCAAAATTGATGTCAAATGTGTCATGCTATCTGTCTAGGAAGAAACCGTAATCTTTTGGCACCTCAATCTTAAAGTGTAGTTTATAATCATCCCAATTCCGTGACCTCATCATGATTGTGTCATGGAGAAGTTTCATCTGTACGGGCAACATCTGCACCTCATCATCTGGGAGCAAGGGCTCACCTGTCTCATACACTACTCGTCGAGGCTTCTTGACAGTTTCGGCAGATGTCTAGAAGGATAAGGCTTTTTTCTTACTTTCCTTGCTTGCCTCCTTCGCAGCGGTGCCGCTCCGTTTGTTGCTCTTTTTCTTTTCCTCTCCGGCTCTGGAGAGGAGGCCCTCTTGCCTCCCGTCAACGCTTCGCCCACTGCGGCATTAAGCGTGCTTGGAGATAAAACATTCTTTCCTGCTGCCTTCGGGTCATGGTGATTCTTGGAGCGCCTTTCACGGAGTGGCGAGTCCGTCTTGGGTTGCTCCTCCTCCTGGGACGGAAGGATCGTTGTGTGTTGCTGCTCGGCAAGATCGTCGTCCCGATCATTGAACGAAACATGCGTACTGCACAAGCCGAGCAGAGACGAGCCGGCTCTGGTTGATGGAGAAAAGATGGTTGATGTACTAGGAGAGGAAACCCCGGGGATAATTATCTGACTCTTCGGCCATAGGATGTAGTACCCCTTGCGGGCTCCTAGCTTTGTGTCATCCTCTTCAGGGGTGACAGGGACTGCGACGTCACTGAACTCGGCGACAACGCGGTCCACCTGCACCCTCGCCATGTGGGAAGGTATAGCAGCGTTATGGCATGTCGTGCCCCCTATTGTTGCGAAGACTAGGTCGTGTGCAACCGTCTTCTTCACGCCGGGCAAAGAGATAGTGAGGTGGCATTTTGTGGGGCTCTGCATAATAAAGGTACCCATTGTTATCCACACAATGTTGTGACTTAGAACCCTCATACAAGTTATTCATGGTGGCGACGAAGCTTACAGTGATGTCGTCAATGGGACTTGGCGACTCGGGGGCGATGTCGGAGGCGATGTCGGAGGCTGAGGCGCAGCTACTCCATCCAGCAGGATAGGAGCCCTGATGTCCATGAGGATTGTCATGCCCTGATTTTCTAATCTTGCGTTCTAGCTTGAAACCTTGCATGTTAGGCATATCTCAATCATCGCATGCATCTATTTAACCTTGACCCCGTCCCTCACGCACCCCTACTAAATAAAACCCTAATGCCAAGCACCTTGAAATGACACACGAACCGTATACGTTGTTGCACCTGCGGTACCCTGAATCCGAAAGACCCGAGCCGAGGTAGATGACCCACCAAGAGATCCCATATACCCTCCACCCCTTGCCGCGCTCCGAAAACCCTAACCCGGGGCTCTACCCTAATTCGTCGCATGAGCAGTATCCGTCAACGCGCTCGCGGCACCTCACCACCAATTGTTCCCGAGTATCGAAATGAGACCCCGAAGATATCCCTACCCATTCCCCTACCCTGCCACACCCCGGAACCCTAGTCCCGACCCTCGATACCCCCTCCGTCCTATTTAATTCCTTTTCTAAAACCCTGATCGCGAAGCCAGCCACTTCGCGATTTCCCCAAAAATCCCGAGTAAAATCGTGAAGCACCCTAATGATATCTCTAACCAAAATACAACATAAAAATATAAGTGATCAATGTAAAAATATTGAGATATAAAAACATTAAATCTTAGGGCAATAATGGGCGTTGTACTGCAACCCCTATAAATACCTCTCGGAAAATTCCGATAAAATTCCACAACGCTCCCCACAACTCCAGGAGACCCAATATGTATAAATATGGGCAGGTCACATGCAGAAAGCAAGAAAGGCAAGCACCGAGCACCTTCGTCCTGATTGACGTTTCACATGAAATCACCATTAAATCTCAGCTGAAGCTACCCAAAATTTATTGAGTAAGCAGCCTCTCTGTCCTCACCTTTCCAATCGCCATTTAACTCACTGGCAACTCTTGTCTCATCCATATACAGTGGAAAGCCATGACACGTCATGCATGGCACCCACGTTCTGACCTTGCATAGTATATCATTCAACACCAATTTTTGCAGAGCCTTCAGCCATGCATTCGTGAACTTCGTTGACGTGGTTGTGCGCAACGAATCAGCTCGGGACACGCGGTGGCATGCCCATGCCGCTCTGGACGCGCCCTGGACGCGTCCAGTCAAGCCACAGCACGCACCCGCCGAGCTCTCTCGCTGCGCCGCCGTCGTTGAGCCTTGTCCGAGCCACATCCGAGTAGCCGCTGCTACCATCAGCCGTCCCATCGCCCTCCAGTAGCTGTCCTCGCCGCTGCACTAGCTCAGACTGCCATTTACCTCCCTTGCCGAACCATCGCATCGCCGGAGCAGTAGCCGCGCCAGCTAGCCGAGCCCGCGCTGGCTATAAAAGGACACCCGAGCACTCTGCCAAGCCCACCAAGCTCCCCATCTACTCTAAACTTCTCTCGGGTTTCCCCTTTTCTTCTCCAAGCCCGGCCACCCAACACCTCAAGCGCCGCCACCTCAAGCCATGGTTAGCTAGACCTCCTCCTTCGCCCAACCTGCCCCAGCTCGAGACCCTTCCAGCCGCCGCCTCGGTCCGTCAGCTACTCGAGCTCAGCTGCAGGAGGTCCGCAGCTCCCGAATACCCTAACCACCGAGCACCGAAGCTAACTACCCCAACTGCCCGCCGCCGCCCCTGTCCGAACGCCCGACCGAGAGGGCGGATTCCTCAGCACCGCTGCAGGTAATCGGTTAAGCATGGGCCGACCGGCCACGGCCCAAGAGTGGCCTGGTCTTTTGGTCAGCTAGACATGCCCCCCCCCTCAATAACCCGTTTCCTGAATTAGAAAGCGTATTTCCTGGTTGTATTGAAAGCGTAAAGCCCCAGTAAAACCGGTCCAGAACCGGTTTAACTCTAAACTGACCGGTTCACCACCCTTCCGACCGGTTCTTCAACATGTGAAACCAGTTCCGAAATCCTTGGAAAATTTCCAACCTTTTTGGCTTTGGCACTTTTTCAAAATTCGAAATATTTTGAATAGGAACAGTAGGGATTGAACTTAGGGTTACTTCTTTAAATTTCTAAAGTCCACATATGCAAGGTATATGTGCATCCATGAGCAGCCAAAAATAAAATTCCCATCATCCAGTAGCTTTAGGCATCTGTGACCTTCCATAACTCGTTTAGATATAAAGTTTTAGATTTAAAAGCTTAACAAGAGTGTTTCCCCATCTAATTATATCGTCATTTTATGTGACATCTTTCGCATATACCTGCTGCCAAAAGCATTCTTTGTCCCCGTAAACCTATACCCTAAAACCCTAGAACCTAATCCCTGACCTAAGCTCAGGTATATACATCTCCCTTTCTTTAATTGCCGTCCGGCAAACTACCGTTTAAAACCCTGAACCCTAACTCGAATGTTTCAGGGCAAGCACCTCCCTGAGTTCACCTGGTTATCAGCGATCTATTTTTTCATGCATATTGTTTGGTTTTCTCGAAGTGTTTGGGATTACTTCTTACTCGCTGTTTCTTTCGACGCGTAGTTCGCGGAGTGAAATACGTGCGTCAGGACGAACCGGAATCACCCCCACATCAGGAGCTAGAACAGGAACTGCCAGGCAAGCAAGCTCCCACTTCGACCATGTCAAATCCTGTATTTACAACGTATATTTATTTTGATTATGAAACATGCATGCTATGTTTATCACGATATTTTATGTAGACTAGTTATATCCGATAGATGCATATACCGTAGGATTGATTACCCGCTCCCTTGTAACCCTAGTTGATTTGTCGGTTGATTTTCCTACCGACAAAAATCCTAAGGTTATAGGCAGTAGCCACTGCTTAGCCCCGCTATAGTTAAAACTAAAGTTTTGTAAACCGTTCGGGTATGGGAGACTAAAACCCTCGGATAGCGTAAGTTATCCGGGGTGAACTTCTAAAAGAAATGTTGTTAAAACCCCAAAACAAAGCTGGAAGTGATTTGGGTTCGGGTAGGAATGTAAGGAGTTTGAAGGCAGATGAAGTAGCTGAAGGCTACATGGTGAATGATGATGAACTGGAGTCCTACTCGAATCAGTTAAGGACCGAGCCTAAGTGCCGCTAAACCAGTTCCCCCACCATACGTCCACATGTCCTTTATGGGAAGGACTTGACTCGGTAACCCGCCTAATATTAAGGTTCGGACCCGTGGGAAGTAAGAAGTAAGTGCTAGGTTAGATATAGAGATCCCTAGAGAATCTCCACGGGCTACATGGGTAAAGAACTTAGTGAGCTCCATTTAGACGTGGGCAAAGATTCGACACAAAGATGAGCGTTTCTCCGGATTGTGGTGTCAGGCTGCCTGGGCACAATCGGAGTTGAGATAATTCTCATTTAGCGGGTCCGACTCTAGTATTAGCGCAGGCGAAGGGTTTCGTTGTAATATCCCTGCCAATACACCTCATCAGGTGTATTAGTTAGTACTCGGCATTAAAGGGTATTATTACATCTTGTGGGTAAAGCCGTACAACCTCTGCAGAGTGTTAAAAACTATTCGAATAACCGCGTCCTCGGTCATGGACATGAACTGGCACAGCCACACACTGGCTAGACCAAGTTTCGTTTGCGAAAAGATGGGCATTGGGAATAAGGACGTGGGCATGACGTGTCCACAGTGGGCAATTTTAGGCCACGCATCGGTGGTAAGGAAATTGCCGAAGTAAAGAGTTTCTCCGTATTGCCGGTGGTGAGTGCAATACGGTCTAGAGATAGAAAGCCTAGTTACCGGATAGGTGGAAACTGCCGTTCGATGGATGGTGCCATAGATGGTGAGTGGAGCTATCGGTAATAGGTCATGAGCTGATTACCGGTGGTTACCGCATGAGATGAGATATGATGAGATGCTACTTGTTTTACCATTAATTTCAAAATGCTCTTACAATCTACTATCAGTATTTCAAATTCAGAACTTACATTTCCGCACAACCAGAGACATAGGTTAGAATTGCCCCTTTTAAAATACCCCCGCATGAAATATGGCTGTATAATCCTCTTGCGGGGATTGCTTGCGAGTACATTCAATGTACTCACCTGGCTTGTTGATTTGGCTAGAGAACGAAGAAGATCTCGACTTTGAAGAGGTTGACAGTGACTTCGAGGGCTAGGACGTTTTTCCCCAGTCAGCTGCCTGTTGGTTTGGCATGTCGATGGGTTATCCACTATGTTATGTTTATTTCCGCTGCTATTTTATTCGGCCAATAGGCCTGATGTTGAACCTCGACCATAATGGTCCATCTGTGTAATAATAACTCGGTATTGTAAGTGTATGTTATCAAGTGTTTGTGTGTACTAGCTACTGATCCAGGGACCAGTACAGTAATCACAAAAGACGTATCCGGCTCTAAGACCGGGTACGCCACAGCTTGGTATCAGAGCATACTGATTGTAGGAAAACCCTAGTTAGCATGGCCGTTAGACGAACCTAGGACATAAGTATTTTCCAAAATTCTTAAAAAAAAACAAAATTATTTGAGTATGAACTCTAGTATTCTCCTCCTCTCTAAAAATTCATCGTTCCCCCGGCAAAAACTCTAAATCTCTAAAACTCACCTTGTTTTTGATTTTGAAAATCTTGTAGATAGAACGATGGAGCTGTTCGGTGAAACCTGTGCCATCAATACCGAGGGATGTCCAAGATTGCTTCGGGAGGCATTGGAGCGTTGTGGATACAACGCCAACCCTGAGTACCATGTCTTCCAAGAGAAGATATCAGATACTGTGACTGAGTATTGGGCCAGGGTACTCATAGTTGGACTAAGGAATGCAGACAATTAGACCTACAACTTTGTGGGACCCTGTAGCTGGTAATACGTTCAAGCAGTACATCTGGTGGCCTACAAAGCACTTGTGCACCTCCGCCACGAGATGTCAGAAATGGGGGTTTTCAGAGCCACGAGGTACATTCCGCAGTATCCAATGCAGGAGGATGTCCGCTGGTACACCCCACCTCTTGCAGAGAATGACCCTGCCGTGGTGAACTTAGCTCACTACGTGCAGACCACCTTCTTGGCTTCCTCGGTGCTCGTAGGCAACACGTTCTCCTTTGGAAAAATCGTCGCAAGATAAACCAGTGTCTCATCGAAGCTTGCGTCCGGACAGTTGTGAGCTGCCTTGATCCTTAGAAGTTCTAACGTGACTGATAGATGCGTGTGCTCAGGATCACAGCTGCGATACAATGGTTTTGTCGAGTCTTCCATCAGTTTTGTAAACTTTGCAACCTCTCTTTCATCCTCGGGGTCTTCGACCACCTGGTCCGCCATGTGACTGTCCCTCAACATTTCAGCCAAATTGTTTCCCGTCTCTCCCGTCAAGTCTTCCCTACATTCAGAAATATAGTCTTCATCTTCTTCTGCGTCTTCATGTATGTCCTCTTTTTCTAAACATTCAGGAGTAGCAAAAATTTTCGCCTCCTCACCGTGACTTGTCCAATGTGTATAACCTTCCATGAAACCTCGAGTCAACAAGTGTAGCTACAACATGCCTCTCTCCCTGAATATTATCGTGTTCTTGCATACACAACACAGACAACACATCTTGTTCGCACCATTTTTCTCCCTATCTTCATCGGCCACATCTAGAAACTCATTCAAAGTATCGATGAAACTCCGTGTTGCTCTTTCGTCATACATCCAATTTTGATCCATCGATCCCTACAACAACAAACTAATTGATTATAGTCCAAATTAACAAAATAATCACAAAACTAATTCTCTTCTTTCATGTATTACATCGTACCAAAGAGATCTCGATAGCGCCATCAAGGAGCGGACTCGAGAGCCTTCCGAATAGGGTAAGGAGAGAGAGGACGGTGGAGGAAAGAGAGGGAAAAATAGGTGGAGAGGAGGAGGGAGGGTTAAAAGAGATCTAGATCTAGATTGTATATCTAGGAGGAGGAGGGAGGGAGGAGCGGAGGGGGAAAGAGAGGGAAAAGGGGTAGAGAAGGAGGGAGAGGATTGAGAGAGATCTAGATCTAGGGTTTAAATCTAGAGCAAGGAGGGAGGGAGGAGGGGGAGGATGGGGAGGAAAGCAGCATGGCTGCCGCGCGCACAGTCTAGGAGGCGCTTGCAACTGGCTGTGTGAGGCGCGCGAGCTCAACGGCCAGTTACGGGCGCCTCCCTTGTTTATATAAGTGCATAATTATCACTGACGGGCAAACAAAAGTGGACCGTCAATGATAAGTAGGCCCTCGAAGGGATTCCTAGAGCAACCTTCCGCTGACGGGCATAAATTAACCCATCAGTGGAAATCCTACATTCACTGACGGGCACGTTAGGACCGCCCGTCCGCCCGTCAGTGAAGGTTGCTGTTAGTGTAGATGCCAAGTTTCTCCTCTCTTGCCACTTCTACTGACGGGCGTGTATTGGGCCCGTCAATAGAAATTGGCTGCCTCGCATTCTACATCACAGGTACTGACGGGCCCGAAACTCGCTCGTCAGTGTTTCCTCTAATCAGTGACGAGCCTCCTCGTGCCCGTCAGTGATGGTCATGTAGCAGAAGTGTTTTCTGAGATGGTAGTGACGCAACCTTACCCGAACAGGTAATCACGAAGTTAATTAACAAACCCAGAATAGCAAACGTAGCCACGTAGGACACGCTGCAAAAACAGAGGGGCATACCTCTCACGTGCGCAAAACATTCGTATACATGCACGTGTGCCGAACTGCATTCCGAATCCAAGAAACCGGCCGGCTTTAAGAACTCCATCTACAGCTCTCTCTCTCTCTCTCTCCCCCCCATCAATCGACGACGTTCTTGCTTCTCTCTCTCTAGCTAGGATTCTTGTGAACATACACATACAATTTTGTTCAAAGGGAGAGGAGACTAGAGAAGAGAAGAAGAGAGAGATCACACCATGAGTCCGAGCATGCGCCAGAGCGTTGACCTGCCGGCGCCGGAGAAGGCAGCTGGTACGGCAATGGGCAATGGCCGCAAGGCAGCAGCAGCCGGCTGCGGCGGCGCGCGCAGCACCGAGGAGCAGGCGAGGGCGATCGTACGCATGGCGAAGAGGGCGCTGGCTGAGGATCAGGATGCCGTGGGGATGTCGGTCGTGAGATCGCTGGAGCGGTTCCTTGAGAAGAGGAGGAAGGCGACGGCCGTGGCAGGGTGGGCGCGCCGCCACCATTTCGTCGTCGTCGTCGTCGTCTTCTAATTAGCTAATAGCGATTTGTGTCTGGATATGTCATTTGATCACTGGCTGAGCTAGCTAGCCTTTCATCGATCGATTTGTTTCATCTTTTCTTCTTCTTCTAATTTCCTTGTACGGCCGTAGCTAGTACATTACCAGTGACTACCTAGCTTTTGGAAGTCGAATGCTACCTAACTGATGACATGCGCATTTCATTATTTTCACTTCAATCTTCGATATGCTTGCCTTTTTCTTGAGAGAGAGAGAGCGCGAGTGTGTTAGTGCTGTGTTCCTCCTGTGTTCGTGTGAGTTGATTAGTCCTCGAGTGTTTGATTCCTAGGTAAAGATAACAAAACTTCCAATTTGACTAGAACAAACTATTGGCGTGCGTGCTGAGCAGTTTGCCAAAAAGTTTGTCCTGTGAGCACTATCATTTTTTCTCCCAAATGCGTTTTAGTCGTGTAAGTCAGGAATGCCCAACATGGCCTGTGCCCAGCTAATCCACAACAGTTCAATGTGCTTTGAAAACCATATGCTGGTTTTGTCTTCTTTTGTCTGAATCTTGAATCTACTTTAGCACGAATGTCAATGCAACGTGTGCGGTATAGGCTTTTAGGGCACGGCGCGTGAGGGTGATGTTGTGGGTCAATATATAAGATCATTAAACTTCTATAGAACTTTAAAAACGTAGAGGTACTTTTAGAAAGTTGTTCAGTCTATAGAACTAGCTTACACATATAGAATCGTCACTAATTAGAGTTGATGTAACGTGTCAGGGTTTTAACATATTTAATTGGGAGATCTCTTCCATCTAGCTTTATAGAAAGAAACCTACATCTATCATTACTATAGAAACACATGTATTCGACCCTTCATCTTAGGCGGTTCTACGAAACCGTTACGGATGAGGGCCATCCTCGATGGTCTTGTAAATTAGATCGTCTAGGATAAAAAATTTACCACCTGAACCGTCTTGGATGAGTTTACGTTCCAGATGGTTCGTAATATGAACTGTTTGAGATAACATTCAAGTCGGTTAACACTGTGTTGAACCGTCTAAGATATATGTTATCCCATACAGTTCAAGAATCATGTAAGATAATTCTAAATTATACCTAACATATAATTCCAGATGGTGACAGAAACTGTATGAATGATAAATTGAACTATTGTAGTAGTATATCTAGCAGCTATTGAACAACAATATGTGCATCCAATATTCTGTTATGCCTCAATCACGCTGTTCAGCAAGCTCGTAACTTAAGAAACGCAAGATTCCAACCCCGCTTCGAGGAAAATATCACAATGTTGAGCAAACACACCAAAAGATCATGCCAAAATCGTAACCAGATCCCGTTTGTCGGTATCGGCATCTCATGAGGTCGATATTTTCTGGTGCAAGCAAATCATAAGTTCAAAACTACACTGTAAAAAGGGAGAAATTGACCAAATGAAGCGGCAAATTATTATGAAGCCCTTCCGGTTTTGCAATGGAAATTGGGACGAGGTTTCCCGTCGTTCGAAAAAATAACAGTAAAAGTATGAAGCAAGTTACTGTAATACTATGTATCTTCTCTCTTTTGCGATGAGTAACATGCGTCCTAATTCTTTTTTATCAAGACATCCTAGGATCTCGCTCTTTCCATCATCCAAAACGCATGCGCTATAACTAGCTAGCTCGATATGAACACTATCCGGCCCATTAACACATCTCATCTGTAAGGAAATTTTCCCACGAGCGGAAAGCCACTACTAACTCAGCTCACAGCACGAACACACGCATGCTCCTAAATTATTTACCATGTGCTCCTCGTGCCTGTGCAACACGCACATGCATGTTCTAACTTCAGTTCGGGCAAGCTAGCCAGTCTTTTCTCGGATAAGCTCCCACCATTACTTGCCGGAATTAGCCGGTGAGCCCAAGGTGACAGCAACGCGGCCACCGGCCATACCCGAACAGGTAAACCCTGGAGTTGATGAACCCAGACGAGCACGCGTCGCAAAACAAAACCCAAAACCATTGCGCCACAAGTGCCTCGCACGTGTGCCGAACTGCATGCCGAACCCAAGAAACCGGCTTTGAAACTCCATCGATCTACAGTGCCTACCGATCGACCCTGTTCTTGCCTCTGAACGTTGTTACTGACATATTTATTTTAGACACTTCATCCTAAAGGGTTGGTTAAAACTATTCGATGTGAGACATATCATAGATAACTGTTTATGGTGTGTTTTACACATGATTTTGTCTTTTTAGAAACCGGTCGGGGTAAATTGCTCCTAACTCAAATATTTTAGAAAATAAAATAAGCCAAGCCATTAATTTAAGAGGCAAAAATGGACTTTTTTGGGTACCTACAGACCCCTGTAATTTGTGCAACTAGCATCAAATTAGGCAGTAAAAAGCGTATTTTACTCTAACTGTTTGTTAATCAAGCTTGTGCATAAATCATCTTCAAACAAAGCAAGTAAATATGAGATTGGTAGCACATGCAGGTGTTTTAACCAAAGCAAGCGTAGCTCTGCATGCAGCTCTCCACTAGCTGTTCCATCGGTACATAAGTAGTAGTATATCGTCTTACACGCACATGCAGGAAAACTGCGTAGAACGGAAAACAGGAACACACATGCCACTTCGTTAATTATATATGACACATTAATTAAACATGATATAGTTAATCTGGCGCCGATGTCCTTCTCAACGTATAAATGCAGTTGTAAGGACGTGCTAATTGACTACATCGTCCGTCCGTCCACCACTCCACCTCAACAACTTTTGTTTTGTTGCGCGCCGGTGGCCGGAGCGGCGAAATGGTAGGCTGATCTTGGGACCGCGGCTGCCGCCATCGTCGTCGACGGTGCCGAAGCTGAGGACGACGACGAAGCAGCGCCGTGAAACGCGGCGACGTCGTACTGCATCATCATGCTGGAGTGGTCCTCCTCCACGATGGTATCCAGCTTCGCCGGCCACGCTGAGGCGGCCCTGCCGCCGCCGGAGATGGGCTGCCACGGCGCGGCCTCCGTGAAAACGCCCTCGCCCTTGCGCGAGCGGGACGAGGTCCGGACGACCTGGAGCAAGAAGGACGCTCTCTGGATACCGCTCGCCATCATTTCCCTAGCTCCTCACAATAACAGCTCAGCTGGTAAGCTCGATCAGCAGAAAGATCCGAGATACATCGAGCTAGCTAGCTCTCCTACACTCCTGCAAGCTTTGTGCAGCAACAGTATAGCTTGACAATGAAGAAGGGGGCTTGCGTTTTTATAGCCCTGAACGGCGCGAGAAGCGGTCAGAGAATTTGGACTGGCCCGTCGAATAGGAGGCTGATAGCTTCAAGCTGAGGGAATCTCGTTTATGAGTAGGGTGTGGCGCTGGTCGGATGGAGGATCCCTGTCTCGTTGCCCCGAAGACCAGGGCATCGCTCTTCTGTTTACGCTTGTATATCCGTGATTAATGCCGGTACTGTACTGTAATGTACATGCGTGGTTTCCAACCCTTGATGGACTTCTAGACGTAGATATGCAGGGCCATATGGCATTCAAATCTTTTTCCCGAGAGCGACGCACATCTTACTCACATTACTACATGCGCGTGCATGCGGCAGCAACGCAATATTGCTGCGGCATGAGAGCATCGCTTAGCATGACTGTGTAGCTGTGTTGTAGCGATCGGTTAGTGGGAACGAACAAACTGTATCCGGCCACCACTATGCTGCGGGTCTATTAGGATTTGAAATCCGAATACTTTTTTCAGGTTAATTTTTGAGAGGGGCAGAGCTAGAGAGCGCTGAGGATAACTCTTTTTTTGTTTGAGAAAAGGGAACGAGCCCCCAGCTTCATTAACGAAACCAGAGTGTACAAGAAAATAATTGATGAGGATAACTAGTGAGGTCACTGTCCGAAGCGAAACGACGTTTGCATGTCGCGTTGTGCGCGTGCCGTGCCGTTTACGGCATCGCAGTACAGGTCGTGATCGATCAAACCATTTCAGCTGGATAATGCCGCTCCATGCAGAAGCAGAAATCCACGCATTTGCATGGACTCGGATTAATGAGGTCGGGAGCCAGACCGCCAAGAACAGCACGGCTGCACACGTCGACCTGTCGGTCAGGGCTACCTGCGACCTGCGTGCAGTGGTTCGCACGTGGAGCCATATGTACATGCCAGCGTGTGCATGGCGCCTGTGGAGTGCACGTGAACAATGTCAGGTGAATACAGCTCACACCAGACCTAAGCTCAAAATAATCGTATTCCTCTCTATTTTAAACGAGGAATCAGTGTCAGGTTCTATATTTTTTTTATAGACATGCTGATCTGCAGTGTATAGGACAAGAACTTGTCAGAAAGATTCTCTATAGCACCGATCTAGTTACAACGCTGCGCTTGCTCTTAGCACACTGGCATTGCCGAGATTTTTGCATCAAATTTTTTTCATTTCGAAGATTAAATTTGGTGACGTCTGAGTGTTTTTTTATTTTATAAAAGAGGACAAGCCCCAGCTTCATTAATGAAATCAGAGTTTACAAGGACAAAAAACATTTAAAAAAAAGGAAAAGCAAAGTATGGTCTCTAAGGATAACGTATTATCCTTTTCCTATTACAGACAGTTGCATTATCATGCACAGCCAGCATAGGCAGCAAAGTAGCCGGACAACAGGAAGCTACAGAAGAAAACAGAGAGAGTCCCATGATCCAAGACATACAACCCGCTTCACCAGCCAACACGCCTGTTAGCAAGTGCCCATCCTTGTGATCGGCAGAAGATCTCTGAGGCCACCGTTCGCAGAAGCCTACCTCCTTGTCGTAGCTAGCAGCTTTTGAACTCCTGGTTTCTACAGATCGCTCCAAAAATCAAGCCAATGACAAAGGAAGAAGATCACCGGGGTGCTTGCTGCAGCGGCCAATTAAATTCCTCCGCCCAGAAATTGGCGCGATGCGTCCAATTTCACCCTGGGTTAGTTATCTAGCTACGTACTCGATCGACAAGTATTCACATCACCTGACTCGAGTGCCTCGCCAGGTATACGTACCTCTCCATGGTCTAGCACAGACGAGTACGTCCAGAATAACGAGGTGTATAGCCGGACTTGAAACCGATATATTTACTTCGGTGCATGCATGCATGCATACACGTTACAATACTGGACGCCGAGGATTTTCTTCCAGCAGCATAAACAGTTTAGGGCTGCCGTGAAGAGTTACGTCGATCGCCGGAAGGTTCTGGGCGCTCGCGACAGAGAAAAGTGAAGATGAGCTAGTTTTTCCGGCCTCTCCACGATCCTTGTCGGCAAGTCCACCGCTCGCTGTTTTGCGAGTAGCCTTCCACAAGGCGACAGATTCCTAGGTAAAGAATTGTGTATATAAGATATTTGTAATTGATTTTCCTGGCAAATAAATACTTTAAAACAATAATTTTATTTATTAAATAGTAAACAAACGAATTTAGAGGTATTTCAGATTATGCACCCTTCACAATAGTCAATAAGCTCAAATTTATAAACTGTTCCTAACAGTCAGGTACAAATATGACAGGTTTACTCTCACTGTAGCTTATAAGGGGTTTATCTGAACAATTAAGTTATGCACAAGTCTAATCTATTTATAAGAAAACTATAATCACTTCAAAAATATAGCCAAGTTTAAGCGGGCTGCCGCAATACCCGCAAGACATGTTTGCGGCCAGAGCTGGTGAGTGTGCGGCATCCGCTGGGCGAGCCATTTTCATCCCGTTCGAGCTTGATCTCTTTTTTAGCACGAGATTAAGTTGGGTTGGTCAGTTTCCGAGAAAAGTTGGGCTAGCCGTTCTAATACAGCTGGGCTTTGACAATAGAAAGACACGTGAGGAAGTGCCAAGTTAAGTGGCCCAGAAGCTGACGACAAGCCCCGTCCCTGCAAAGAATTCCCACGTAGACCTGGTATACCACCTCGCCGGGTGCACCATCCACGCATGAGCTTGTCGGAGTATAATTCTGGCAATACTGATTATGGGGCAGCGTGAGCACAGCAGATCTAGATGGGTGCATACGGGAGACAATGTTTGAGCAGGTTCAGGCCCTCATGGAGAGGTAATACTCTACGTCCTGTGTTTGGTGGATAGTATTGAATCCCGTATGAGAATATGAGAGCTAGAATTGCTCCGCAACTACTTGCTTAAGACCTTCTAAAGAACTTTTCCGATCTGGGGATCCCTCCCAGGCCTTATATAGACGACCGGGGTAGGGTTACAAGAGTCCAGATCGGTTTACAGATTGATTCCTGGTTGGTTTTCTAGTTGGTTACAAACAAAATCCGAGTATATCGGGAAAGTACTTATCCCTGTCTTGTACTCCAAGTCGATGAGGCGCCCCCGTGTAGAAGTCAGACTCCGAATAGTCGGCCCGGCCCATCCTATGTCCAGAGGACCGGCTTCGTCCTCCTTGACGATACCCGGGTGCCATGTCATCGTCAGTAGCCCCGAGTCCTTCACGATCTGGCTGCTGTCTGCCTTCTCCCCTGGGCAAGTTTCCCGAGTGACATTCGCTTGAGTGCATCTTCTTGTTGCTTGCAGGGAGATTGTGAGGGACTCATAGAACTTTCGTGGAAAAGACAATAATAAGCCGAGTAATATTCACCCGAAGGGCCGGAATACCATCGGTAGTGAGCTAATAGCGGGTAAGTTCTGGTGGTATCCGGTCTATCCTGATGGACAAAGTCCGGGTAATAGCCCAGCGAGGGACATACCATCAATCCCGACTGGATTCCCAAGTAGCACCTGGACAATCCTGAGTGGGCCAAGTCCAGCTAGTGTCCCTCTGAGGGAATGCCTCCAAAATTTGCGTCAGAACAAGAACCCGAGTTATGGTACATAGGTTCCCGAGTGGCGAAGCCTGATACCTGGACATTCCACTGAATCTGGAAATTCCGGATCCCGAAGCCTCCAGAGTAAAGTTCTCGGAGGGTCCGGGTGGAGAAACCGGCGGCTCCGGGTTGCTCGGCATCCGACTTGTGGCTCGCGGAAGGCGCACCATAACTGCCCTTCACTCGGGCGTATCCAAGTGATTGCGTTCCTGCTTGAGGCCAACCCTTGAAACCCTTCAACATCGTAACGTCCGATCCCGACTTTATCAGTAACCGGCTAGTGGCTTGCGGGAAGCACGTTACAACGGTTAGTTTGGGGGGTATACTCCAAACGGCTATTTAACCCCGGAAGGCTAACCGTTGGATCTCACTTTAAATGACGTAGATCGTGGTGGCGCCGCGTCATGGGCCTCGAAAAGTCGTGACGTGGGCCGTCTATTCCGTGCAACAGAAGCTGAAGAGGTGCATTGTGGGTCGTTATTCCGCACGATGGAAGCTGAAGAGTCGCGACGTGGGTGCGGGAAAATTGCGCACCTGTGGAAGTGGAAGAGCCGCGCCGCCCAAACCGTTCCCTCTTATAAGACCGGGACAATGGCGGGGTCCACCCACGTCTTCCAGTGTACGCTTCTTCTCCTTTGCGCCCAAAAAACCCCTTCGTCTTCCATGTGCCCCGTCGACTCGAAACCGCCGATGCGCACCAAACCCTAGCCCTGCTCCGTCGGCATTAGATGCAAACCCCCGGGTGGGAAGCAGATCCGACCGAAGCGGAGGAAGATGCTTTGGTGTGGAAGTTGTTGAGTGAAGAGAGCTCCCCCGGCACTCAAATGGCTCCTTGGGCGAAATCAACAACGACGGAGGCGCGGTTGCAGATACTCGTGCGGATGGGGGCGTTGCCGCCGAAGGAGTTGATCGAGTGGCGCGCCGCTGGTGGGGAGGACTTCCCCACCCCGAATACGGGTGAGATGGTCGTCCACAGCTCTTTCTTCCAGCGGGGTTTCTCGGTGCCCACCCATCCGTTCTTGCGGGGTCTGCTGTAGTACTACGGATTAGAGCTCCATAACCTCAACTCCAACAGTCTGCTCCACATCGCATGCTTCATAGGAGCTCCATAACCTTAACTCCAATAGTCTGCTCCACATTGCATGCTTCATCACGCTGTGCGAATGTTACCTTGGCATCGAGCCGCACTTCGTGCTGTGGAAGCATCTCTTCGCGGTGAAGCCGCAGCCGAGCAAGGACAACCCAACCGTAGTAAGAGGAGCCAGGTTCCAGTTGAGGCCCGGGTCGGCGAAGCACTACCTGAGTCTGCCGATGCAGACTTCCAACAAGGGTGGCACGGGAATTGGTTCTATTGTGCCAATCTCGCGCCGTCGCTCCCGGCGTTCACGGGTCAGCCTCCAGTGGTTAGGCCAAGCTGGTCTGAACTACCGTTGGATTAGGAGCAGGATGGAGTCGCGGTCATCATGGTGCAACTCGGCGAGGCAATCAAAGCTGGGGTCACCGGGGTCGTCGTCATTTCCACCTTCGTCAGGTGGAGGGTGCAGCTCGCGAAGCTAAGGGCTCACCCGATGTATGACTACACCGGCGAGCGGGATCCGACCCGGGAGTCTTCTCAAGAACTCTCAGAAGGGGAGGTCCAGAGCCGAGTCGAGAAGCTCGTGGCTCAGGGGACAGACCTGAATGTCTCCGGGCGACCGCCTCCCTTTAGCGGAGCAAAACCCTCCGAGCCAGGTAAGCAGTCGACCTCCCGACTACTTTGATTGGTTGTGTACCGAGTCTGACTCGGGTTGATCTTGTAGGTTCTCTTCGGCTTTAGTTCTGATGTCCCCCTTCCGGAGAAGGAGGTCTGGAACCAACTGCAATATGCCGACGTCTCCGGCAGTGGAGCATCCCTGCAGGGGACGGCTGGCACATCCTCTTCTGGGGCCGGGTCTTCCAAGGGGAAGGCTCCTGCCGTGGCGGCGCCCGCTGCCCCTCCGCCGAGTGCGCCCGTCCCGGAAGAAGATGAAGAAGACGATGACGACGTCCCGCTTTGCCTGACCAGGAGGCGGAAGTCGTCTGCAAGTGCTGCTCCGGGGGGACAAAGCGGCTCCTCCGCCCGTCCGGACCCGTTGGCGCCGACTGCCGTTCCCGAGGGGGTCCCTCCGGCAGTCGGAGATGAAGTGCCCCCTAGTCGGGGGGGAAAGAGGACGGCCGACGCCGCTTTCGGGGAGCGGAGCAGCTCCATGGCGTCGCCAACCCCGACAGCCGACAAGCCAAAACAGCCGGCTTCGGGGCCCAAAAAGTGCATCCCCGTTCCTCGATCTTCCAAGTAAGCTATTTTGGTGCATATTGCTCTGCTCATTTGGTCTTCTGAAACTAAGATGACCAGGGTACTCTTCACAGGACGCGGAGGACGGGGGACATCCCGAAGGCGTTGTCGAGCGCCTCCGGGTCCGGCCAAGGTGGGATCCAGCGGGGACCAAACGCCCGGCCTTCATCTCCGCCGAGGGTGGCTACGACTTCACCCCCGCGGTCTTCTCCCGGGCGGGGCGATGCGCCTTCAGCCTCGCCCCTACTCCTCAGCCGGAGGGGTCCGCTGCTGGAGCGCCCGCCCCAACTGCGTCAGGAGGTGTGGCTCCAAGTGCGGAGGCATCGGCCTCGCCCTCTGCTTCCCAGCTGGAGGCACCCCCCGCTGAGGCGTCGGACCGGACCACGTCCGGAGACGCGGGTCTGAGTACGGGGATGTCGGGAGGAGCTGGCCCGAGTTCGTCGGGAGGGGCCCCGCTAGACCGCAAGGGCAACCTCAAGCTGTCATCGATGATGGAGGAACTCAACCTCACCCGGCCTCCGCCGGGCTCCCAGTTGGCGATCCAGCCGCTTCTGATCCGGCAATCGCATCCCGGACGTCTAGGTCTGACCATCCGGGAGATCGATGATGTCCGGGAGGCCGAGGAGTGTGATGATGCGATGGGCGTTGCTGATGAACTGGGGGAGATCCTTCCGGTGCTACTGAAGGCGGCGAAGGAGGGTGCCAACCTGCTGAACAGCAGGCTGCGTCCTTTGATGCAGGTAAGATCTTTGTGTTTTTCGTAGACTTCGTTTCGGGTGTACGATTAGTGCACCTGGAGGGTGTAGCCCCCGAGCCTTCGGTCGACTAGGAGTGGTCGGGCGGAGGGTCTTTTATTTTTCTGTAGATTTCACTCTGGGTGCACGATCAGTGCACCCGGAGGGTGTAGCCCCCAAGCCTTCGGTCGACTAGGATAGTCGGGCGGAGGGTCCTTTATTCTTTTTTAATTCTACCCCGGGTGCACGATCAGTGCACCCGGAGGGTGTAGCCCCCGAGCCTTCGGTCGACTAGGGTAGTTGGGCGGAGGGTCTGACGATATCTTCCCAGGTGACTAACTTCTTTTGTTTTTTCTGTGCAGAAACTGACCCGGCGGTCTCAAGAGAAGACCATGTTCCTGCAGGAGCAACTGGAGCGCTTCAACCGACTCGGCCGTCGAAAGGCCGAGTGGGATAACCTGAAGGGGAGCCTCCAAGCAACCGAAGCGGTGGCCCGGAAGCGGGGTGCTGAGATCACCGCTTTGAATGCGGGCCTTAGACAGGAAGCTGCTCGAGCCAAAGGCAAGTAAGCCGAGTCCCTTTTATTTGCTTCTGTTTTTTCCTTATGCTGACTTGTCTTCGTACAGCTGCTGAAGACGAGGCCTCGAGGCTCAGGGCGGAGCTTGAGGGGATGAAGGCCCATGTCTAGGAGCTTGACTCTGCTGAGGATAGGGCGTCCAAGCTGCAGGAGATGCTCACGGCGGAGAAGACTCGCGTGGAGCATCTGGAGAGTGAGGCGGTCATCATGGACGACAGCTTGAGGTGGGCCCTGGAGGCAGTCGAGACGGCAAACAAGAGGGGTGCCGACTCACTGGAAGCTGCCGAGGCGGCCGACTCCGAGATCGGTAAGACTATTGACTCGAGTGTTTAGTTTGTCAGGTCCCGCCGATTGTTTTGCCCGTGTCCATGTTCTGCCTCTGTAGCCTTCCAAGTTCGTCTCAAGAAGGCCCATAGAGTTGGCCGAGTCGTTGGAGGCGGCGGGTCGGACGGCTTGTGGCGCTCTTTAGAAAGAAGAGTCAGCCCCAGACCACATGGAGGCGGTCGTGGAGCGCCTTCAGCAGGCGCCCGACCAAGTGAAGAAGCTAGAGGCAGAGGCTTCGCGGTCCGGAGCCGTGGTGGCACTGGCGGTGGCGAGGTCCCATTACCCGCTGCTCGATATGTAGGCAATCGGGGAGGGGTACGCTACTGATGTTCCGGATGAGGATATCCTGGAGCTGATGAATATCGTTGAAACCACGGCGAACTCCCTTATGGACCGCGCGGGCCTGTAGCAAAAACATTAGCCATAAGTATGTCGACTGTCCGAGTGAATGTTTTGGCTAAGACTTGTGTTTGTGAACTTGTTTGGAAATTTTAATGAATCTTATTTCCCTTTACAATTTGTTCCTATGCAACGTGTAGCTTTTGTGTGTGCCCTTGCCGACCCGTCGTAGCCCCTGTTGCACGAGAGTAGCTGTGAGCAATGTCTCGTGTGGCACCAGGTTGTGGCGTAGACCGGCGGTCAGAGACGAAGGGTTGACGTCGAGCGTTTTTGCATAGTACCGAAATGGTTTGCGGGAAACAAGAAACTTAACCGAGTGCACTGATGCGCACCCGGAGGGTACAAATGCTGAGTGCCTGCTATGTGTAGCTGAGAGCGTACATAGCAGGCTAGTCGGGAACTCCAGGGCTTGTTGTAAGTGGAGCGAAAATTTGTGTAGCTGAGAGCGTACATAGCGGGCTAGTCGGGAACTCCAGGGCTTGTTGTAAGTGGAGCAAAAATTGTTTATTCATAATTCAGAGAAATGAAGATATATAAAGTTTCTAAGCATAGAAACGACGTAGCTGTTCAATGTTCCATGCGTTGGTGAAGACGCTGCCGTCTTGATCCTGCAGTCAGTAAGCCCCCAGGCGTAAGACTTCGGCAATTACGTACGGACCCTCCCATGGTGGTGAGAGGTTGTGTTTGTCGATGTTGGATTGGACTCGGTGCAAGACCAAGTCGCTAATGTTAAACAAGCGACCGCGTACATGCCGGCTATGATAGCGTTGTAGGCCCTGCTGGTATTTTGCCGACCGGAGGAAAGCGACCTCACGTGTCTCTTCAAGCTGGTCGATGGCGTCCTGTCTTGCCACCTCTGACTCGGACTCGGCATATTGTGGCATACCCGGTTTTAAGACCGGATAAGCCCTTGTGTTTACTGTACCGGTCCCATGATCAGTAGCCGGTACACACAAGTTAACCTATATATCAAGATCATACACGCACTTATTAAAATTTGATATAAAACCAATCTTTGAGATCAAAGAATTATACCTTAGCCCAATGGCTAAAAATCTTACAGCGGAAAATCGAGCGGTGATGTGGCCCATCAGTATGCCATACCCGATAGGCAACTGACTGGGGTTACGCCCTAGCTTTCACGGATATCGTCGTTGCTTTCGAGTTGTCGCCCTTCGGTCTGGCCAAATCAACAAGCCAGGTGAGTACATTGAATGTACTCGCAAGCACTCCGCCAGGGAGTTTATCACGGATATGAGCATGCAAGGATTTATCAAGAAACTGGCTCTATCCTAGGTTTCATATTGTACGAGAAAGTAAGTTTGCATTTGAAATACATAAATAGATAGTGAAAGTAGTTTTCGCAAAGTATCTCGGCGCAGCGAGATAAGGTACCTGCTTTTATCACTCTTCCCGTCACAACGGGGAGATCATCTCTGTGCTTTCCGCTATAACGGCAAAGCATGGTAATCGCCTGATTCCTCAGGGAGACATAACTCACCCGGTACATACGGGGATATCAACGAAAGCACGGTAATCGCCCGATTCCTCGGGAGACATAGCTCACCCGGTACATACGGGGATACTAGGGTTTGTCCGAGTCCACGGGGAAATCTCTTCTTCACTCTTCCCGACACAACGGGAAATTTGCATATCACCCTGCGAACACGGCGGATCGCGTCCTTAAACCCATAACTCATTTTTGACTTTGAAAGTCAGTCTACTTTAGTGTGGCCCAACCAAGTTCGTCCTTGACCATGGACACGGCTATTCAAATAGTTTTAACCCTCTGCAGAGGTGGTACGGCTTTACCCACACGATGTAGTTCACCCTGGGTACACTGGGCCTGTATACTGACAGGGCTAGTACAACGAGACTCTTCATCGGTGCAGACCTAGCCATGAACCCGCCAGAAGGACATGTCCCAAACCTAGCTTGAGTCAGTATCATCGCTACAAGGAGGTTGGTGTTCCAACTTTGTGGCGAACAAGCCATCGCTTTCCTGCGGAAACTTTTCTCTACAGAGGCTACAACCTCATCTGCACACTGCTCACTGCCTACGGGTTCATGCTGGTCCAGGCCGAGTACTAGATCAAGTCCTTCCCATAAAGGACATGTGGACGTACAGTAAGACTTGGCCAAACGGCACTTAAGCTCGGTCCTTATATGATCCAAGAGGGACTTCACACCACTCCCGTAAACGAGCAGCGAGAACCACGCCGGGCATTACCTCGCACTTTAACAAGCTTCCTGCTTTCACCCTTCCTTACCGACCCGGATCAAAATCTTCTCCATTTTTGATTTGGTTTTCGACAAAGCCATTTTACGGTAAAATATCCCAACCCATGGATATACTACCTTCACACACCTTCGGACACGACGGTTCGTTTACAAGTTTCCACCACACGAAATATTGGGTATTTCTTCCTTTTTGAAAAAAACCTAGTTTTTCTACTACAGGACTAAGCATATACATATATAATCTACCCTAAGTTTCCGATAATCCTTCTAGAATAGGTAGTCCTTAGGGTGACAAGGGATGCAGGGTCGAGCTAGGGTTTTCTAAATGTCGGATATAACTACCCTACATAAAATAACGGGTATAAAACATAACATACATGTTTCGTAAACAAAATATATTTCGTAAACTTGGGATTCAACATGATCAAGGGTGGAGAGCTTGCCTGGCAATATTGGCCGATCCTCGAGCGGGAGTCGATATGGCGAACACTTGAAATCCCTCGCGCAAGGTCTCGCAACGTCGGAACTACACGTCAAGAAAAACATCGAATCACCAACGGTGCGAGGAAGAACCATTTAAGAACCATAATACACTCAAGCAACATTTAACCCTGCATTGATCTTAGAAAGATGCTAGGGTTTTCAAAATGACGCGATGGAATTAATACCACATGAGGCAGGGGTTTCGTATATAAGAAAACCAGGGTTTTGCTGCGTAATGGTCATAATACCTTTCAACAGCTTTTAGCTACCATGCAAAGGTTGGTTCCAGAGGAAATTATTCGTGTTTCAAAAATTTGAGAAAGCTATATGAAAAGCTTTTTAGAGTAAAAATTAAAATGGTATATGTGTATATCTATAAATACATGCCTACAAGAGTTGTTTGGATCTCCACATGTTTCTCAAATTCCCTACTGCTTCTACTAGATAAAAGTTTTGGAGTTAAAGGTGCACTGAAGTCACATGACTTACTTGATTCTATGCAAAAAGGGATTAACCATATTGAACTTGGTTTAAGAAAGTATAACATGTTCATTAAGAATTGATTTATAATTTGAAAATTCAAATATCCTCAAAAATTATAAAACTAATACTGATGGATAGGATTTGGATTTAGATAAATGTTAGGGAAGGAACCAGCCCCCTATAATTTTCTGTCGAAGGAGGGCAGTGGTGGCTCCTTACCGCGGCAGGGGCAAGGCAGCAGCGGCAGCTGAGGTGAGCTGCCGCAGCGAGGAGGGGTTGCCGCAGTGGGAGAAGGGGTTGCCACGGCAGAGGCAAGGCAGCAACGGCAGCTGCTGTTAGCTGCCACGGTAGGAACTAGGAGACTAAGGCAGCAACCGAGGGCTGCCGTGGCAGCGTAGGGTGGAGTGTGGAAGTTGTCGTGGGCTGCCGCGGCGGGAGAATGGAGCAGTGGCAACTGCTGCGAGCTACCACGGCAGGAGAAGGGCGGCAGGGGCAACGCTTTGCCGCGGCAGGAGAAAGACGGCAGCGACAATGGCTTGAGCTGCCGCGGCGGGGGTGGCTTGCCGCGGCAGGGCAAGATAGCTGTGCCAGGAACAAAATGGCAATGACAGTGCCTTGCCGCGGCAGGGGAAAAGTGGCAGCGTGGGCTGCCGTGGTACTGCCGTGGCAGGGGAATGGCTGCCGTGGCGGGAGTAAGGTAGCAGCGGCAATTGCCTTTAGTTGCCGCGGTAGGGAAGTGCTGGAGCAGCTCGGGCACTCGAGGAACTGATGAAGGTCATGGGGAGAAGAAGGGAGCTCATTGCACTGGAGCTTGGAAGCTTGGAGGAGGAGAGATGGGGCTGTGGCATGGTGGCAGCTCAGTTGCTTGGGCGCTCCAGCTCGAGGAGCTTGGGTAGAGGACTAGCGAGGAGGGCGAGCAAGGAGGGGAAAAGGAGAGCGGCAGTGGGGAGCTCGAGCTGGTGACCAAGAGTAGAAAATGAGCAACAGCTCGGGTAGAGGCGCTGGAGCAAGAGAGGGAAGAAGAAGCTTGAGGAAAACTTGGAATAGCTCGGGAGAGAGCTTGGTGTGGGGGACGAGGAAGGAAGTGAGGGTTGGTTGCTTGGCAGGGGAAAACCAGTGAAGAAGAAGGAGGCAGGGAGAATGGGATGAGTGGAGGGCTCGACTGCTTGAGTTGAAAGGGAGTTCAGGTAGTAGCAAGAAGAAAGGAAAAGAAAAACTGGGCGCCCGGGTGGGAGATTTAGGAGCAGTTCGAGCTGTAGAGTAGAGAGGAACAAGTAAAGAGGTTGAGAAGAAAAAGCTCTACCGTAGCTTGGACTGGTGGCTGCTTGTTGAGAAATAAAGAAGAAAATGAGCAGGGCGCTCAGGCTACTGCTGGAGTAGAGATAAAGAGGCACAGCTGGAGCTCAGTTTGGAGAAGTGGATAGCAGCTCGGGTAGGTGGGAAGGGAGTGATTGGCTGCTGCTGGAAATGCTCGGAGAGAAGTTGACTTTAATGTGAGTGAGTTGAGGAGCTGGCCACGGTATAGCCTGCTGTGTTGGTGTGGCGTGAGGAGCTTGGTTGAGAAAAGAATGGGGCAAAGAAGGGAGGAGACGTGGGAAAAAGAGCAAAGGGGAAGAGGAGTGCTCAAGTGGAGAGGGATAGTGTGGAGAGTTGCTTGGCAGCTATGGTGTTTGGCTTGCAGGGGATGGAAAAAATAAAGAGGGAGCAACTCAGCTTGTGCTGTAGTTAGGAGATGAAGGAAACCCAAGGGGAGGAACAACGTGATAGGGAATGGCAGCTCAATAGCTTGAGGAGTAGTTGGCATTTAGTACTAGTGCTATAGAACCACATGGGGAGCTGAACAAGTAGTACTGACGTCAACAGTGGTCTTAGCTTTAGGATGAGTAGAGAAAGAAAAAAATGCACCTGGGCAGCTCAGGCATGGCAGGAGAAAAGGGGCTGCTACATGAGGTGGCTTGGAGATTATCTATATGACATAAATAGTTTACGAGGAGCAAAACGAGTCTAGGATGAACATAGAATATAAGCTTAGAATTTTGCTCGAGTATTGAGAGAGGAAAAGAATTAGGGCTCAATATTTGATTCCAAGTTAATCGCGAAGTGGTTTGAAATATTCGCACGGGACCTCAAGATATTTTTTTCAGAAATAGGTTAGGGGAGGTCTCAGGATGTTTCTGAAATTTTGTGAGGATTTAAGGAGACGCGGATAAGCATGAAGGATGGTAAATGAATAAATGGTTATTTGGTAGAAATATATCAGGACGGACTTTTATCTCCCGGCATGGTAACATGGTAGATGTGGGAAGATATTCGTATGACATGTGTTAAGAAGAGAGAGATAACCATGGTGGTTAGGGTTTAATCGAGAAGATGAAACCAGGGTTTGGAGTGTATGTGCCCACATACTCTTTGATATTTTGGCATATATGGGATTTGTATGTGGGTGAAATGGACATACGAGGCTACGGTGAGTTGAAGTTTGATTGTTGCCACCGATATACACATATATATGCACAGAGTTGTGGCAGAGCCGAACAATGAGTTAGGGTTTTGATCCTTATCTTGGGAGGATGGATTAGGGTTTTGCATATGTGCGTATACATAAAAGCTGTATATATGAGCACATACTCATGATAGGGCATGACGAAGTTAGTGGTAGAATTTCAGGTCATTTGGAAAAGGTTCATGACATATATATGTTTAAATCTCGCAGAAGTACTGAGTGGGCACTGAGCGGCAAATGTGGGTTTAGGTTGCACCGGCTTGACAAAAGGGAAAGGGATGCCGAAGATGTATTCGTGGCGGAAAAGCAGGGGCAAGTAGCCACGTAGGGAGACAAGGTGTAGAGCAAGGTTTATATACCTTGCCGGGCAGATCTTCGACAAAGCAGAGATTAAGGGAATAGATACAGAGGTGGGAGATTTTTGGTTGACTCACTTTAGGGTTTTGCAGAAGCATGATGTGGGTAAAAGGTTGGTCTGGTGCATCTTAACTGACATTATTAGCAAAAAGTTTTTGTTAGCCCTAATTTTCAGGTTTTGGAAAATCAGGGTGTTACACATATGCCCGGATGCGTGGAGATCCATAGTCCAGGTCAATCAGGAGAACAGCCTCGACTCCATAGACCATGAAGAAAGTTGTGTAACCAGTCGATCGGTTAGGTGTGGTTCGTAGGCTCCAAAGCACCGATGGCAAGTCGGTTGTCCATTTTCCCGTGAACTTGTTGAGGCGCTGGAAGATCCGAGGTTTGATACCTTGCAAAATCAAGCCATTGGACCGCTCAACTTGCCCGTTGGTGCGTGGGTGTGCCACGGCGGCGAAGTCAAGGCCAATGTGGTAGCTGTCACAAAACCTGAGGAAAGTGTTACCAGTGAACTGAGTACCGTTGTCCGTGATGATGCTGTTGGGGACGCCGAAACGGTAGATGATGTCCCGAAAAAATTCGACGGCCTTTTCAGCAGTGATTGTGGCGACGGGTTTGGCCTCAATCCATTTGGTGAACTTGTCGACTGCAACAAAGAGGTGCATGTAGCCCTTGGGGGCCTTCTTGAGGGGGCCGACCATATCCAGACCCCAGACAGCAAAAGGCCAAGTAATCGGGATAGGCTGGAGTTCCTGAGCCGGCAAGTATGTCTGCCGGGCGAAGAACTGGCATCCCTCACAGGTGCGCACGATGTGGTCGGCATCTGATACGACAGTCGGCCAGTAGAAACCTTGTCGAAAGGCTTTCCCGACTAGCGACTTGGGCGCCGCATGATGTCCACAAACTCCCGAGTGAATGTCTTGCAGTAATCGCCTCCCATGGTCTTGAGGTATACACCGCTGGAGGATTCCAGAGGTGTTTTTCTTGTAGAGCTCGCCCTCGACCACCACGTACGCTTTGGCGCGCCTTGCGAGGCGCCGTGGCTCCGTCGGATCCGACGAGAGAATGTCCCGCAGGAGATAGTCGAGGAAGGGTGTTGTCCAGTCGGGAATGACGACTAGGACCTCCTGTGAATCCGGCTGAGTACCTTCAGACTCGTTAGGATGTGAGGCGTCGGACTCGGACACTATCTCTGCCTGGATGGAGGGTGTATGCAATTCTTGGAGGAAAACTCCAGCCAGGACGATGTCCCGACTGGAACCCATTTTGGCGAGCGCGTCCGCAGCTTCATTGTCTCGGCGGAGGACATGTGTGATCTCAAGTCCGTCGAACTTGGCTTCCATCTTGCGCACCTGGTGGCAGTAGGCTTCCATGGTTGGCTCTCGACATGACCAATCTTTCATTACTTGCCTGATTACCAGTTCGGAATCTCCGCGGGCGAGGAGCCGGCGAATCCCAAGTGAGGCGGCAATGCGTAAGCCGTGTAGTAATGCTTCGTACTCGGCAACGTTGTTGGATGCCGGGAAGTGGATTTGTAGCACGTACTTAATGCGCTCCCCTTTCGGGGAGATGAGTATGACGCCAGCCTCCGCGCCCTAGAGCATCAATGAGCCATCGAAGTAGAGTGTCCAGTGTTCGAGGTCGATGGCAGAAGGTGGAGACTGAACTTCTGTCCACTTGGCCAGGAAGTCGGCGAGAGCCTAAGACTTGATGGTCGTGCAGGGGGCGTAAACTATGCTGAAAGCCATTAGTTCCATTGCCCATTTGGCGATCCTTCCTGTGGCGTCGCGGTTGTTGATAATGTCAGCAATCGGGAAGGAACTGACCACCGTAATCAGATGTCCTTGGAAGTAGTGGACTAGCTTCCGAGATGTGATGAACACCGCATAGATGATCTTCTGTATCTGTGGGTATCGCGCCTTTGACTCGGAAAGCACTTCACTGATCAAGTAGACTGGACGCTGAACCTTCTGGATGTGGCCGGGCTCGGAGCGTTCGACTACCAAAATGGTACTGGCTACCTGGGTGGTCGCTGCAACGTAAAGGAGCAGCGGTTTATTGGGCATCGGGGATACCAGCACCGGTGGGGTAGTCAGGAACTTCTTCAAGCCAGCAAGAGCGTCTTGAGCCTCAGATGTCCAGGCAAAGGTATCCGACTTCTTCATGAGCTTGTAGAGGGGCATGGCCTTCTCGCCGAGTCAAGAGATGAACCGGCTGAGAGCCGCCATGCACCCGGTTAGCCATTGAACATCCTTGAGGCTCTTTGGAGACCCCATCTTTATGATGGCATCGATCTTCTCCGGGTTCATTTTTCAACATTTTTGTCTACCCCTTTATGGATTATATATGTGTACTTGTCGAAAATGATGTAAGAAAGAACCGTGTTGTACTCTCATAAGTAAAAGCTACTTTGTTGTCCAATTCCAGCTTGCAAATGTGTCACACCCTGTTTTTAACCAACCCGATTTTTGAAAACCTAAACCCCAAGACGTGTATATGCGTATATGTTTTCCCGTCATGTTGCGTGTTTATTTGGATTCTCAATATTCCTTAATGCATATCATTTCATGAGAACAACTAGGGTTCTCCCATCATCGCATGTCCTTGAAACCCTAAACCCTAAATTGGACACACGCACCATATACGCACGACACCACCCGAACCCAAACCCTAAGTGGCAACTCACTCATCTTTGCTCCCGACCCTCCAAATATAAACTCTAACCTCCCCCATACCCTGCCTCAGTCATGCCGTCACCCGAAACCCTAAAACCCAATCTGCCGACCTATTTCCCAATCACTCTTTTATTGGGCAGAAACCCTAAAATCCATATTGCATGTATTTTCTTTCACCCAAAAATTCTAAATTTTTTTTATAAACTTCTTGAAACTATTAGTCACCCAAATGAAATAATATTTGAAAGTCCAGTTCAAAAATCTAGGATTACATCCAAATTTGAATTTAGGTCAAATCTGCATCTTGAACTGCAACCCTTCTAAATCTTGTTCAGAAAAATTCCATAAAATTTCTCAGTGCTCATCTCAATACCAATGTTTCAAATGTGCAAAAACTTGTATACCCCAGTTCAAAAATTTTGCACAAATACTGTCGAGCACCTTGCTCTATTTTCTTCCTTCTCATGAAATCAAGACCAAACTCTATCCATTTGCTACCAGACTTCACCAACACCCTTACTTCAGCTCAGCTGTTGTCCCCAGTCTCTTATCTCCTCAGTACCTCAACCCTTCTCTGCAAGTTTAACCCTAGGGTCATTTCATGCCGGCTGTGGCATGCCATTGGCAGCCTTGCTCTACACGGTTTCCAAACCAATCCCTTGCTACTTTCCTCCCCTCTGGTCACCTCAACACCGTAGACCCGCTCAGGCACTTCCCGGCACGCCCATGCAAGCCTGTGCACTCACATGCCACTCGGGAGCGCACCCTGGCAAGGTTCTGGACGCGCTCCAGCACGCTGCAGTGCCGACCAACCGCAGCAACCACACGCAAACCATTGCCCCGTCATCAGCCGACAAGTTCCACACGCCACTGCATAGCTCTGATCAACCGCAAGCTCTGCGCATCACTGACCGTGTCCTCGCAGTTCTCCCAGCGCCGTGCATGGCATGGTCCCGTGGCCATCTCTCCTCTGCCCCGTCGACCACCTACTTAAGGGCAATGCGAGCAGCTCAACCTTCGCATTTTGCCTCACCTCACCTCTCTGAAGCTCCCACCCTTGGCAATTCCACCGAAACCCCGCTAAACTCCATTCCCGAGCCCGAGCTCCGCCTCTCGGTTCCGCACCCAATCACCACTCACCAAGTCTCCTGAGCAAATCAAACGTCGTCCTCACCTTTGCCATCTTCCCTTAAACCCGAATCAGCAAGCAATTTTGAGGGCTAGGCACCAAGACCGAAACCCCCAAAAGCGGCCGTCGACGTCACCCATCCTTCCTACTGCCGTCGAGCCAAGCACAGCTCGGTTAAGCTGCCAGGCGGGTCCCACGGGAGCTTAGTCCCGAACCGGTAAGCAACCGGGTGCACCGCTACCAGGCGGGCCCCGGGTCCGGTCAGGTCCACCGTGGTAAAGGGTGGCGCCTAGCTGCTATTCCTGCCTCCCCGCAATGAAGGTGTATTCCTCCTTAAGTAAAAGCGTAAACCACAGAAAAACCCCGGTTTTGTTTCCAGAACGGTTATAATCTCGGTTCAACCAGTTCGAGGTCTAAACAGCCGGTTCTCAAGAAGGTTCCAAAATAAAAGGTGATCCTAAAATTACTTAGAAACTTTTGGTTCAAATAGATTTTAAAAAATTTGAACTTTTCTTTACTACACAGAGCATAATTCAAATGTCCTTTTTAAACTCAAATCCTTTTGAAATTTCCTTGGAACTTTTGTTTCTTTCCAAATGTTCTAACATGTTAGATCATTAGTCTTCTGAACCCTAGCATAGAAACACATATATATATACCCAAGTTGCATGGTTTAAAAGATGAGCAGAGCATAGTAAAACCCTAACGACCCTAACCCTAGATCTCAAGCATATATATGTTTCTTTATAACACCCAAGCATGTCGAACCTTTCCAAAGATATTTCTTCAGCATCTTTTAAACCACTAAGTCCCAGGACACCTCATCCACCATGTTAAAACTAGGGTTTCCGAGCAAAGGCCATTCTAAGCATGAAATCCTAATTCATTAAGTCCCCGCATAAAATATAAAAGCATCAACTTCCCTTTTTCCTCGGCATGATCTTGCCAGCATGGCATATGTTCCACTCTGACCTTCCTTCCTGATGTTTTATGTCGTTTGGTTCTTATTGGCGTTCTTTGAAACGTGTAGTTGACGGTGTGAGGTACGTTCCTCAGGAGGAATCCGAAGCATCCCCGCGTCCGGGTCAAGACCAGGAACTGCCAGGCAAGCTCTCCACCCTTGATCATGTTGAATCCCAAGATTTCAAAAAGTTATATTGTTTACGAACCATGCATGCTATGTTCTACGACTCGATATTTTATGTAGGGCAGTTATAACCGATGATTAGCAAAACCCTAATCCAACCCTATATACCTTGTCGCCCTAAGGACTACGTATTCCGGAAAAGATATCGAAAACCTAGGGTAGAGTATGTATATATGCTTAGCCCTGCAGTAGAAAAATTAGGTTTTCAAAATAAAAAGGGAAATTCTCCCATATTTCATGTGGCAAATGTTTGGAAATGGACCGTCGTGTCCGAAGGAGTATGAAGGTAGTATATCCATGGGTTGGGATATTTTACCGCAAAAAGGTTTTTGTTAAAACCTAAAAACAAAATGGAGAAGATTTTGATCCGGGTCGAAAATGAAGGGGGAAAGCAGGAAGCTTGTTAAAAGGGAGGTAATGCCCGGCGTGGTTCTTGCTGCCCGTTTACGGGTGAGGTGTGGGGTCCCTTTCGGATCACATAAGGACCGAGCTTAAGTGTCGTTTGACCAAGTCTTACCGTACGTCCATATGTCCTTTAGGGAAGGACTTGATCTAGTACCCGGTCTAAGACTAGCATGAACCCGTAGGCAGGGAGAAGTGTGCAGATGAGGTTGTAGCCTCTATAGAGAAAAGTTTTCGCGGGAAAGCGATGGCTTGTTCGCCACAAAGTTGGAACACCAACCTCCTCGTAGCGATGATACTGACTCGAGCTAGGTGTAGGACAGGTCCTTCTGGCGGGTTCATGGCTAGGTGTACTCCGGTGAAGAGTCTCGTTGTAATAGCCCTGTCAGTATACGTTGCAAAGTGTACCCAGGGTGACCTACATCGTGTGGGTAAAGCCATACCACCTCTGCAGAGGGTTAAAACTATTCGAATAGCCGTGTCCACGGTCATGGACGAACTTGGTTATGCCACACTAAAGTAGACTGGATTCTAAATCAAAGTGGTTATGGGTTTAAGGACGCGACCCGCCGTGATCGCAGGGTGACCTGAAAAGTTCCCGTTGTGTCGGGAAGAGTGAAGGAGGGATTTCCCCATGGACTCGGGCAAACCCTAATATCCCCGTTGTAACGGGTAAGCTGAGACTCCCCGCTGAAGCGGGTAATTAAGAGACTTTCCTTTGTAACGGAAAGCACAAAAATAAATCCCGTTGTAGCGGGGAGGAAAAGATGAACAGATGTTCGTCTCGGAATACCATGGAAATTTATGAAAACTGCTTTTAATATCTATTTACTTATTTCATGCAAACTTACTTTCTCGCACAATATGAAACATAGGTTAGAGTCATTGCTTCAAATACCCTTGCATGCATTTTTATCCGTATCCAACTCCCCGGTGAAAAATTTACAAGTACATTTAATGTACTCAACTGGCTTGTTATGTGGCCAGACGATGAGGAGGAGTACCAGTCCAGAGATAGCGATAGTGATTTCGAGGCGTAGGGTTTCAACTCCCAGTCAGTTGCCTGTGGATCGGCATATTGATGGGCTATCTACCGCATGTTTATTTCCGCTACAGTCTGAATTCGGCCAATAGGCCTGGTTTATACTAAATAAAGACCAATTATGGCTATTTGTGTAATGAACGATGTATTGCATGTCTATGCTATCAAGTGCTTATATGTGCTAGCCACTGATTATGAGACTAGCACGGTAAACACAAGGGTTTATCCGGTCTCAAAACCGGGTACGCCACAAAATGTCACCTGACAATTCATAAACTAGAAAGAAAAGCGAAAGGTCAGAGGAATGGCCTTCCTCCATAACTACTTACTTCCTCCGTCTCAAAATATAAGGCATATTTTAGTTTGTTAAGACAAGACTTTGACCAACAATTACTCTATTAATGTATGATTTATGTGATATAAAATCATAATCATAAGTAAGTACTTTTGAAGATAAATCTAATGATATCAATTTTATGTCACCTAAATTATATATTAACAAAGTAATTGTTGGTTAAAATCTTATCTTAACGAACCAAAATACACTTTATATTTTGAGATGGAGGGAGTAATATTAAATCCGTGACGTCGTACTAAGTAGTTGGTTTGAGGAGACTCTTACAATTCACAAAGTAGGATTCAACAAAAATAATGAGGTTGACCATGAATTGCGGAGGCGTTTGGTGGAACGTGAGATTTGATTAGGACACGAATTTATTATGTCAATGCTTTTTCATAATGCCATTAAACATCGTGAGCAATCAATAAAAAAATTATACTCCTTAGAGAAACTATATAACACTCCCCAAGTCTTTTACAGTGCATTTTACTGCTGTTTAGAGGGAGTAGTATAGAATCAGATCACCCGTTGATTTATAGGGGCAATTTAGATATTTGTTTTGCTAATTATTTTAATCTAAGGATGGTTTGGTAAGATTGGATCGATAAAACTGCATCGCTATCCAATGGATCTTTCTTGAGCCTATCCACCGCGTCTGTCTGCCCCTGCCGCCGCCGGCGGTCGGCCTCGCGCGTGAGCTCCTCGGCCATGGCAAGGACCGTGTGTGCAGGGGAATTGTTTTATTTCTTTCTTAGATTTGATTATGTCTACATCTTAATTACTACAAGTTGAAACAGAGGATATATATCATCATCAATTTTTGGCGCATCGATTCGTTGTAATTACCAGAGTGATCGATGGAGCTTTGCTTCGAGAGATTGATCGATGGAGGTTAAACTAATCCTTGACTAAATTAAAGAACGAATTCATATCGACAAATATCGACAAAAATCTTTAATTCCATACGTACATAAGCACAAATTAAGGATGCATCTTCTTTAGCTAGGTGAATTGAAATGGGTGAAGAAGGAAAGGTAGTTGGTGATGAAGTCGTAGTTGAGCTCGCCGGCCCTGGCCATCCTCTGCCACATCTTACCATGGATCATCTCGTCGGTGAGCTCGAACTCCCTAAGCTCGTCGACGGTGTGGTGCACCAAGAGGCTATACCTGCCCTCCTCCCCGGTCTGCCTTACCAACACGCTGCCGTTGTCGAGGTTCGCTAGCCCCTTGAATTGGCGAACCGTACATACGCAGGGTGAGGCCGTGTGACACTAGCACCAGGTTCATCCCCAGCGCCGATGTCAATGTTGGCACACAACGTCTCCTAGAACCCCGTGATCTAATCGTACAAGTTCGCTGCCGACTCTCCATGAGGAACCTATAGAAGAAGTGATCATAACGCTGTTGCGTCTCCTTCTCCACCCGCATCTTCTCTAGCAACATGCCTAGCGCTCTCTCCTCGTCAAGCCGAGCCACCTCCTTCGTGCTACCCAGAGCTCCACCACCACTCGCCTGGACTCTCTACTAAGCCTAACCCGCAACCTCGTTGGCTCGCCGCTTGTCACCGCGTGACCCCGCCCAAACTCTGCGGGTCGCCTGCTTCACCGATTGTCGCCACTTGCCCAGACTCTCTGCGCCAGGCTGTCGAATCCGGCTGCCGATTGCGGGATTAGTATCTAATGCTTTGCCCCTCAGCTCAATGTACCACCTCATACTACTCAAATTGGATCATGTATACTACTCATAAAATCAACAGTATAGATTGATCTCCACCAATAGATCTATCAATATGGACAGTCTATTCTCGCTGGGTACCATAAAAGACCCTCCACTCCCCTCCTGGCGAGATATTTACCTCAAAACATGCAAAAGAAAAAACATGTCTCTCGTAAAGGAAAAATGATAAATCTATCTACAAGTTGTAGGTAGCCAGAACAGGTCAAAGATCAATTCATACGTTTGCGTACAAGAATGCATAACCCATGGGTCCACGACCACCGTGTCACAAATTACAGTGGCCGTGGCAATTCCCTGCCCCTGCATTCCACGACCTCACGTGGCAGACCGAGCGCGTCCACGTACGTAGCCCCCATGCCATGGAACAACCCCCAAACAGCAGGAGCACGCCGCCCTCTTTTCTCTCTGCCCCTTCCTCCTCTGACTTTCTCTCCAAGTTCAACTCCACCGCCCCCATCCCCGATCCCCGGGAGAGATGTCCTGGCGGTGGGCTCTCGCGCGGCGCGTCGCCACGCTGGTCGGCGCCGGTGGCAGCGGCGGCCCCGGCGGAGCCGCCCAGACGCAGAGGCTCTTCTCCTCGTCGGGCGCGCTCCTGGGGCGGCACCCTCCGCCGCCGCCGTCCCAGATTCGGAACAAGGTCCCCTCTTTCCCCCACCCCCCCCCATTTTCCTCCTGTCCCTGGCGGTTCTCGTAGTGGGTACCAGTGTCTTGTTAAGGTATTGCTGCGGTGCTTCAGCTCGTCTGGTTCAGGTGGCGGCGGGAGCTGCCCTCGATGTGTTTGTATTTATGCCCGACTATGTGTAGCGCTGCAAAAGAACCCTCCGGGATCGTACTCGTAGTTGCAAGGTGCCGGTGTTCGCACTAATTTTCCCTTGCTGACCATTACCATTTGTCAGTTGCATAGTTCTTCGATTCATTGCAAAAGGTAGAGAAAATTAGGAGGGCCAGGACCAGTAATCGGTCGACCTGTCAGTTGGATTAGTTGATAGGTGACCACGTCTTATTGAACTGTATATTGGATTAGCCTTTTGTTATGCTGATTGGTTCTGTACTTTTGGTATGGATTAGTAGGTGGTGGGTTGCAGAGGAGCTGCTTTCGTGAGCTCGCGATGGTTGCATGATGCACAATACCAGACTCGCCAGGATGGGGTTTCAAGGGCAGAGGTAGGTGAAACCCTTAACTGTGTAATGATTTGCTTTTGGGCTACTCGTTAATTATGTAATAATCTTGGTCAATAATCATACCTTTTTTGGTAATGAAATGTAGAGTCCACCTTAATAAAGAAACTTTATAAGCATAATCACTTGCTGAACACTAAAATATCATGCTAGACATCTAGATTGCCTGCCACATGCATACAGGATCATGATCCGGGAACATGTCTATCAATGGAACAAAGATATGAAAAGCGCCCTGTTGCGAAACAGATTCGTAATTCCACACGTTATTCTTCAGGTGCTCCTTACTTTGCTTGATTGACAGCTGCCACTTGACTGCGTTGCATTAAAACATTCTTATGGCCTTCATTTATACCATGCAGCATTTTGCTGATACACTTTGTCACTTGAGTGTCGTCTTATTTGATGCTAATCTTTGATCACTCTGCCTGTGAGTTATCATAGACATGGGTAATCACACATGAAGATTAAATACCCCCAAATTATGCTTTATGATATACTAGTAATTGGTACATGCTACGCATGTTTGAGACTCAGGGTCATAGTTCATGTACTGTTTATGGGGGTACTGTAGATATCACTGCTTATGGTCACTGTTCACTGTTTTATGATCACTGTTCACTGTTCATGCTACTGTAGATGCGAATCCCGTGGCTCTCATCGGATCGACCCTCATCAACGGCTGAAAGTGCTCCTTAGTTATGAGATTCAAAAATTCAAACTTAGTACACTATAGTAGTAGAGATATGTAATTTCTCCATCTCCAAATTAACAATCAGATGACAATGCATCTGCTATAATGGTCCTTCAATTTTTAGTTGACCAATCCACTTGCTATGCAGCCAAATATGTTGAGCTATGGAATCAGATCATTATATAACAAGCAAATTAACAAGACAACCATGGATTATGCTCTACCTAGCACTTGAAACTTCCAATTATTTTATGTATGTGGTCAGAAATCTATCACTGTTGTATAGAAGCTGAAGGAACTTTATTTTTTATTATGGGAATTTGAATAAAGCTCATATATGTTGTCAGGATTAAGGATCATGCTGATCTAATTCTACTACTGAATAATCAATCAAAACCATTTTTTTGTTTGTTGTTCCATAGGAAAGCTAATTGTGGAAGTATAGTGTATTGTTGTCCCACTTGGTAAGACAGTCAGAAGAGTCTTAAGAGTTATCATGTTTTCAGGAACAGCAAGATCCATTTGAATTGGTTGCTGATGAGCTTTCTATTCTTGCAAATAGGCTAAGATCCATGGTGGCTGCTGAGGTTAGTAACAAATTGGTCCTGCTCATCTCATGTATACATGTCTGTTTAGCTAGGCTCTAATGGCAGGGTGATTGGATGTTCCGTTGATTTAAAGACTACTACATTGTTAATTTCAAAGATACCTGATTTGCCTAAGTGAGCACTATTTTTTGCTTTTGCAGGTCCCAAAACTGGCATCAGCTGCTGAGTACTTTTTTAAGATGGGAGCTGAGGGAAAAAGATTCCGACCTACGGTAACATATCGATCTCTGCATTTATGAAAGTCATCCTTGCAGCATCGTTTTACTCTTTGGCAGTTGTCCTACCCTTTCGTGCTTTTTGCATTTTGAATGTTGTGATCTCTATTGGCAGGTTTTGTTGCTGATGGCATCAGCTCTGAAATTCCCATTGTCAGAATCAACAGATGGTGGACTTTTCAGTATATTGGCAAATAAGCTCCGCACGCGGCAGCAAAACATTGCCGAGATAACTGAAATGATTCATGTCAGTATAGTGGCTGCCCTTCAGATTCAGACCCATTTTTTTTTAATTATTTCTCAAGCTGACAACAACTACAGCTAGCTAGTCTTCTGCATGATGATGTTCTGGATGATGCTGACACTAGGCGTGGTGTCACTTCGTTGAATTGCATTATGGGCAACAAGGTATTTTATGTCACACTAACTGCTCATGCAGTATTCTAAGTGAATCAACTGGGTCTCTGCACTAAGAACTAGTCACTTAACAGTTACCACCCAATGAAAAGCTTTATCTTCGAGGCAAATAAAGGCTTGTTCATTTGGTTTCGAGTTAACACAAGGACAGGTTTTTTAGCATTAGATTAGTTTATGTTTTTTCCCTAAGTTACCATAAGCACTTTTTAGAAGTTACTTGGACATCATTATTATTAAAATATGTTCTCAGAGGTACTACAATTGTAATTAACTCGATATTGGTATTCCTCAAATTGTTATGCTTGCAGCTTTCTGTTCTGGCTGGTGACTTCCTCCTGTCTAGAGCATGTGTGGCACTTGCAGCACTTGGGAATACAGAGGTACATTATATTATTTATTTATAGCAGACAGTGTTGTTTTCTGTTAAAGGGGGGGGGGATGGGGGTGGAATTGAAGTGGTTACACTTTATGCTGGTAGCTAAATGCTAAATGTACCTTTAGCCTTTTAACTCATTCTTTCGCCTGTTTGGATCTCTAGACATGTACTTGTCCTGAACTAAAAAGCTATTTTCTTCAAGATGTTTCGTAGGTATCAATGTCGAAATAAGTTTGTTCCTGTTTGTAGCTTGCACTTGGCATAATCATTGTTTCCTTGACAGCATTTGCTAGCTGAGCTCATGTTCTAATTCTGGATTGTCAGCGTAGTTTCTTAGGGAAGCATATTTCTTGGCCTTCCCCATTCTGAGCTTATGCATCATAACGGTTTATCACTCTCAGTAGTTTCTTGCATTTCTTAGCAGCATGTCCTAGCTGAGCTCATGCTGTGGTTCTAGATTGTCCCATGTGATTGCAGTAATGGCCTGCTCTCTTGCTTGTAAGTCTTCTATAGTACCAAACTACCAATTGACCAACCTAATTTTTGCAGGTGGTATCTCTGATGGCCACTGCTGTAGAACATCTAGTTACTGGTGAAACTATGCAGATTTCAACAAGCAGAGAGCAACGGCGAAGGTTAAATATTTCTCTTTATCATGAGTTTAATTGCTTGTCACATCTAATACCTAAAACTAAGATATGCAGAGTGAAATGCTTGCACATGTTTGCTTCTTTATTTACTTTAGTATCTCCATTTAATTCACTGCCATTGTCTGCTGGTTCTAATATGGTTCTGAAAAAAAAATCTGCAGTATGGAATACTACTTGCAGAAGACATACTACAAAACAGCATCATTGATATCAAATAGTTGCAAGGCTGTTGCTATTCTTGCAGGGCACACTACTGAGGTCTCATTGCTTGCATACGAATATGGTCGAAACCTGGTTTGTGAACATCTTACAATTTTCTCTTTTTAATAAACTAGATTTCCTTCTGACCTAATCATGTGGACCTCGCAGCAACTTAATTAACTCAGTATCCTTGCAGGGTCTAGCCTTCCAGTTGATCGACGATGTTCTTGATTTCACGGGCACCTCTGCATCACTTGGGAAGGGTTCATTATCTGATATTCGTCATGTAATAACGGCAATCCCTTGTTTTGATTATATTTGATCATCCCGGTCTATCATCTGAAATATCCATTTAACCTCCAACAACTTAGAATATAGCATATTCTTTTGCCAGCCTTCATTAGGGCAGGTACATAGAAATTTTGCTGGCCTACATTGGCTGATAAGCATAGACTGCATCTTGTCTGACACGAAAATTCATGTTGCTTTAATTGTGTTAGCCACTGTCTTGAATTTACCATCCTCATGCTAGACACGCAGAATACTTCTCACAAGACTTAAATTTAGAATTTAACATGCATGTTGCTTTTGTGTAGATCTGAAGTGTAATCATTGTCAGTTGCTGATTTTTGTCTTATTCTAGCTTTCCTTGACCTATCAATTTCACATATCAGAACTTCCCCGAAAAAAAAAGAACAAAACAAAACAAAAAAAACTTCACATATCAGAACTGATAGAATGTATTACTGTGAACTTATATAATAAGGATGTTCTGAACCATATTGCTTATAAGAATAATTTTGTGAGTGACTATAGTAAAGCTAGTGAAATTAGATGCAGTCATGCAGAATGTGGTTAGCAAAGAGCCCTTGTATCGACATAAAAATTACTAATTTCTGTTATGGTCACCTACTTCAGTAATTTCCATCATATCCAGTTAAGGAAATGTCAAACAAGGACCACATGCCTGCTGATTCTCTCATTTACTTGAAGGTAGTGCTTATTTTGTCTATTACATAATGGCATTCATGATGCAGGGAATCATTACTGCCCCAATGCTATATGCGATGGAAGAATTCCCACAACTACATGAAGTTGTTGACCAGGGTTTTGACAATCCTGCAAATGTTGAGCTTGTGAGTAATTATTTTAAGTCGAGAATGGGTGTTGTCTGTTTCATTGTTCACTCTACCTGTAGGGTAAAAATAAACATTTACACACAGTTTGCAACATTATACTTACACCTCAGGGCAGATGTCCGTCATGTTACTGATGCATAAATGCCATGTTTCTTGATACCAGAGCATAAATGCCATGTTTCTAGATACCAGAGCAGACACTTAAAAAAGTTAAAATAATAGGTTTTGAACAAAAAGAAACCTGTCTTTCATGATTTTACAATTTAGTCGTACGACCAGCAGTATTAATTATGATTGCTAACCGAGTAGCCATCATATGATTCATATCCAATGGTGAGCAATTTGTGGCAACACAAGAATTGTACTGACTTAACGGTCTACACTTGCAAATTACAGGCCCTGGAATACCTCCAGAAGAGCCGTGGGATTGAAAGGACAAAAGAGCTCGCACAAGAACACGCTAACCTTGCAATCAAAGCCATAGAAGCTCTCCCGGATAGCGATGACGAAGATGTTCTGATTTCAAGGCGTGCTCTTATTGATATCACAGAGAGAGTCATCACGAGGACAAAATAGCAACAGTACACATTCTCAAGGGGAAGACAAGGCTGAACTTCACAGGTGTGATTCCACTTGGAAAATTTTGTACACATTGGTCATTGCATTCTTTTTATTGCCGAAGTTTTGTGTAACAACATCCGTGAAATTTAGGATCAGAAAGAAAGCATTTTCTCAGAATCATCCCAGCCGTGGATGTAGTTTTTTTAGTTACACAAGTGGCAGCTAAATCTGTGTATTAGTATGACCGATTGCAATGATCACCTTGATCACCAGACCGTGTAGCCATATAGATGGAAGTACGCACCAATGATATATGAGAAAAAGAAATCGGCTTGATGCCAAGTAAGCACGATATTTGCATCTGTTAACCCCCTTCTTTGATGTGATTTATGTAATGTTTTCCCTTCATTTCTTGAACTGAATTCTATATCTCAATCTTGCCACATTCTGCAAGCTTGTATGCATGCTTATATTCGATCTGATATGCAAACTAGAATGTATCCATAATAAAGCATTACAATGGAAATGTTGATCATAACACATTATCGCTATCCACTAGGCACCTAAGCTAGAGTTGGGGCAAATCCCTTATATGCCACTGGATGTTTGACTGGCATGCCGTATATACCACTTGTCTCACTGACGTGTGGGTCTAGAGCCACCTTGTCATTGTGACAATGGGGGATTGCGCAAAAAATAACAAATCGTAAATTAGATCCAAATTCATCAAAACTAGACGTTCTCGAGGATTTGAGGCCTAATCATGGCCTTGGCGTGATGATCCTGCCAGTTCACTGGGCTTGGCTCCAGAACCTCTCCTTGGCCCATGTGATCGCCTCGTCCACCGCGGCAGCGCCCACGCTGTCAACGTCGCCGTCGTCCATCAGCAGCGGCGCCCGCTCCCTCACCTCCATCATCACCGCATCCTCCAGCCGCCGCGGCGTCCTCGGCAGCGGGTTACCGAACAGCGACGACGACGCGGCCGACGACGGCGGCGAGTAGTAGTACCCGTAGTTGTCGGCGCGGGAGCACTCTGTGGCGGTGTCGGACGGTGGCCGCGCCCTGCCGCGGCGGGTCCGCCGGAAGCTGGGCTCGTGGCTGGTGGTCTCGGGGTTCGACGTGAAGCAGCAGAAACCGCTGCTGCTCGCGCGGTGGTGCCGCGCGGCCGAGCCCTCGGCGGCGGCGTTGCTGCTCGCCGCGCTGCTGTGGTCCGTCCTCCGGGCCGTCTTGAAGCCGCCGCAGTCGCCGCCGCCGCCGCCGTAGTAGTAGCGGCACGCCGGGTACGCGGCCGTCGAGCACGTGAAGCTGCTCTGCTCCCCTATCGTCGACATCGTCGACGGCGGCGACGAGTCGTACCGGCGCGATGGGATCGCGATCGGCCTGCAAAATGATGGCATGATCTATCAACGTTTCATGCATCATCAATGATCCAACAACCAGAATGTGATTCTACGTTTTGTGATGAACAATGTGCATGTGCTTTCACGTGAACTGGGGTCCAAATGCTTCGTGCATGCATCTTCTAGTTCTAGCTAGGCACAGGTGTTTGATGATTTTTTTACCTGAGTTTGGAAGCGAAGGAGGAGAGCGTGGCGTCCCCGCGGCCGCTGCGGCAGAAGGCCGGGCCGAATTCCTCGGAGCTGACCGCCGACGAGGACTTCGTCGACTTCGACCTTGACGACCTCCACCGCATGTGACGGGTGCCGAAGATATCGTCGAAGAAGCCCTCCTCGGTGGGCACGGCCGCCGACGCCAGCTTGCCCCGGCCGTCGACGTACGGCCGGCGGCCGAACGCATCGGCAGCGCCACCGTAGGAGTACGGGTGCTGGCCGCTGTGGCCCGTCGCGGAGTGGCAGTCGGCGGCCTCGCCGTAGAAGCTGCTGAGGAGCACGGTGCGCGGCGGCCCGCCGAACACGTCCCGGAAGTCGTCGGGGGCGAGGCTCTGGTGGCCGGCGGCGGCGGCGGCGTTCTGGCCATCCGACGACCGCTGCCGCGGCAGCACCGATCCCATCGTGCACCTCCATGACTCGTCCATTACCACTCGGACCGATCGATCAATCACACACTACTTCACTATCTAGCTTATGTGTGAGAGCTTTGTGCTTCTTGCTGTGAGAAGAGATGGATCTCTTTATATTTATACAAAGACAAGGCGAGTAGCTCGGAAAGCTTGATGCTTTTGTGTCACTGGAATGCCTATATATATCCATGAGTAGTACTGTAGCTGTATGCAGGTACAAACAGTACGGACAAGTACTGATTAGCATCGCATTAGCATTCATAATCTCGCAGTGAATTTGCTGCAGAATATTTCTGAGCTAGGCCATGCTTGGAACCGATGCAAAAAAATTCAGAAGAAAGTCTGGAGAAAAAAGTTCAGACCCTTTTCTTTTTGGGGAATTAAAGCATAGTATCTGTTCTTATCAGTTTAAAGTTCAGACCTTTGGTGACTTATTTTAGGAATCCAGAGCCATAACTAGCTTAGCCAGCTCGTATTAATTTCTCCAAGAGGTGATTGTAGTTTTTATTATGCTTGGTACGATGTAGTAATATTCTAAAATGCATATCGGTCAAATGTTGCAAGCCTGCTTGATTAAGTAATCAATTCACCATAATCATGTGTAAAAGTTTCTAATCCTACCAAATGAAGAACATTTCTATAAGTATAGTAAAATAGAGGCTTGAAAGTTAAACCAGTGTATAGTTGTCAGGTAAATTGACAGCTCTAGTGTTTGTTTTGCTTAGCTGTTGTAGTAGTATCAGATAAGATAATTGATGCAAGAGGAGAGTAATCAATCAATTAGATGATAATACTTTATGGAGAGGAGGAGGCATGTGAGCTGGGATGATTATGTTTTGCCATCCTCTTTGCAGACACGGCATCGTGGTAGTTGATTCATTGCCTCAATCCAATCTCCTCACTTTTGTCACACACAAATTTCCATTGCCTTTCCCACTCCAGACTAATCTCCTTTGTGTTCTTTTTAATTATTTCTTTGTTTTGGTGCTTTGCACACAACTATGGAAGTAGAAATTAATTGAGACATCAATAATTACCCATTACAGAGCTCAAAAAGTCCAGGATCAATCCACTGGTCATGGAAAAGCTACCAGGCAGAGACAGATCAAAGCTTGTTAATTACTCCAGTGGCATGCACAATGTGCGCTAATTAATCTCAGCTGTGGGCAAGTTGAAACAATAGCAGCAGTTGAGACACTACAACTCAGGAGCAGCTCATGATCAAGCTACAAATCATGTGGAGTTTGCTTAAAGCTGTAGGCTATGGGGCTAAAAGGCTCTACAAGTTGTGCACTGCAGATGCAACTATCATGGTTAAACAAACCCCAGAAAATCTTTGGCAGAATCACAACAATCTTTAATTATTTTAACCATGCTGATGCTGAGCAATATTTCAAGATCCACATCCTAGTGTGCCTCTCTGTATGATCTATGCAAAACATATAATAAATACAGCAGCTTATTATCTATCTGAGATTCTAAATTCTGAGTATCTATCAGCATCAGAGCTAAGCAAAGTAGAGCTTAAAGCACGCTCATTACACTCATTAGCTACACATAACAGAGTTGCTTCCTTCTCAAACAATCTTTTCTTTTTCTTGGGGCCCTTCTATTCTCATCTGCTGATCTATGACGGATCAGGTTTGTCTGCCTATTCATTGGGCATCATGGATCTGAGTCAAATGTCGAGCTTGACTGACTCCATGAGCATGTCTGCACGTTGCAGAGCAGATTCAGATAAAACGCATCGATCCTTTACGAGTACAGATTCAGACAGGTGAGTGAGTGAGCCCCTGGCTGCACGCAAGAACGAGATAGTTGGGGGCACCTTCTTGCATGCAGGGCGTGAGAATGTGCGATGGAAGAAGCAGACAGCGAGAGGATCATCCGAATGATTCGGTGTCCCACAAGGCGCGAGCAGGCTATGCAAGGCAAAGGTACGAAATGATCGGAGAGAAGCGCTGCTTTGCACGAAATGCACAATGATGCCCATGATTTGCTGCTGTCCCCTTCGTCTCCGGCAAAGCTCGCAGCGCGCGCTAAACATTCTGCGAGTAAAGGAGGAGCACTGCAGCAGCTGGGTTTTATCTCGAGCGATTCTAAAGAAGCAAAAGCTAAAAAGGGTGCAAAGAATGAAGAAGAAGAGCAATTCTAAGGTGTAATTTATCTAGGCAAATCTACATGGTAGTTTCAGTAACATGTGGGTCTTCTTGAAACAAAAAGGAGAAGAAAAAATCGGATGCACCTGTAGGTGAGTGACTATATGAAGATGCATGCATAGTCTGATTGAGTTGTAGTGCTTGGAGAAGATATAGAACAAAATGATTCTATAAGTATCTTAATTTGGGGTAATCCCGAGACAAGCTCATGATGATGCACCACAAATTAGCAACATACAATGGTGGTTGAAGGACATGCATAATGGCTTTAGGTTTGTTATGCATTGCAAAGAACATACATGTGGACCACCACAATGTTCATTCAGAAGGGGCACCAACCCAACCAAACCAACCCATGCATGCAAGTTGCTAAGCTTTACAGGCTTTAAAAGAAGCAAGCGCTCAGCTTTACACACAGATGCATACATGAGACCAAATTCCACCTTTTATTTTCCTTTTCTACAAGTACTACTGACCAGAAAAGAATCGGCAGCCCTGACAGAGCAGCGAGTGCGCCTCATGCAAACCAAACGAAGGTTCATGCAAGATAACGCAATGATATAAAACTATGTATAAGGCAAATGCTATTTCACCATTATTTTCTCCAGATATCTTGTGCATGTTTGCCTATTCCTGATAAATTTTCTGAAGGTGCTTTAACTGGCTGCACAAAGCAAAAGATTTAGAGGCAGAGGCAGATTTTGTCTTTAAACACTGTGTAAATCACTTTAGTTAACTTCACAACTTTTACTTCTTTAATGTTGTCTATGCAAAGGTGACACAGGATTATAAGACCTAGCGTAAGTAAACTTTATAAAGCTCATGTCTCGGCAAAAGGGAGCACGAATCTTTCAGTAGACTACAATAAAAAATAGGAGGCCATGTACATCTATATCTATAATCTATAATAATATAAAAAGTACAAATTTGGATGGAATACTTTCCGTCTAAGTCGCTCGAAATTTTTGATCTAATTTTATAAATTTCCATTCTATGGTTGTACATAGACACTACCCTCTCATAGGCACCCATATATTTATTGTCTCCTAATTATACTTATCATTACCTAATTACTTTTAAGTTTCAATTTGTATGCCTGAGAATGGTTGCCTTTCATTTTTAAAACTTTGTGTTTAACGTGCTATTTCTTTATTTAAATATTTTTAATGTTTTACATTTTTAACACATACTCAATGCAAGGTCATTTTCTTTCGAGTAGTTTTGTATATATTTGAATACCTATTCGTTGCAATATACATTGAGAAAAGCGTGTATTGTATGTGCACGATTGTTAGTCGATTTCTAGTGTTGCACTACAGTTTATAGCCTTATATTAAACCCCTTTTTTCTTTTTGAGAACTAACCTTTATACTAAATCTCATCAACATCATGTAAACACGTTCCCATAAATATGTAATGTTCTTGTTTTTTTTGGTGTTTAACTCTTTGTATTATGCCGCATTCGTTGTTAACTAGTAAAAGAAATGGAAGTAGGGTAACATGCCCTGCCCAGGGTCCTAAATGGGCCTTTTCCTTTGGGCCCACTGGGGTGAATTGCCATAGGCGAGAACTCTTTGACTCTGGATGGATGGGCTTTATGTGCTGGTGAAAACCAAAGGTTTGCTTCATGCTTTCCCTGCTTAGATTAGGCACATCAGGTGCCGGCGAGGCCCACGCTTAGTTATGGGCTTGTCATGGCTTGCCATTCCAATGGCACGGTTTCGAGCACATAAGTTTATTCAGATCAATTTTTCTAGCACATAGTGTAGCTTAAGTCTTCGGCTCAAAAACAAGAAAAAAGCTAAGTCTGCTCTATATTTAAGTGTCGGTAGTCGCGTGCGATTTATTTCACCAGCATACATTGCATTTCTACCTTTTGAACATTTCGAATGGATGAAATCCTTGTCGGGTGTTCTAAAGAAACGTGGTCGTTTTGATAGAATGACTAGCGGAATGCTCAGTCGTTGCTATAGAAATAATAAAAATAAATTTTATTATGTGTTATATCAGCCTTTATATAGACATATGACCACAAAAACAGACTTTGAGTAGTGAAAATAAATTTGCTATTTCTAAGTTGTCTAAGACATAGTTATTTTTCAATAGACTGAACTACACATTATCAAACATATAGTTGCATAAAAAATTAGGTGCAACTTTAGTTCTAGAAATGTACAGCTAGATAGTTACACATCTTTATACCTAAAGTTGCACATAATTTCTAAAATGTGCAATTACTACTCAATTAACCGCTAGATGAAAAATTAATGTTCAAGATCGTCGACTTAGAAATAATAATTTCTCAGTCGACTTAAAAATAGACGCTCCCTTATAAAAGAATAAAGCACTTATAAATAACAAAATCATCAAATAATTATATAACATATTTTGTGAATTTTAAAATAAGATGGTAGAAATCATAAAGAGGTTGCCTCATGAGGAGATTACTTTTGTGGAAAAAGATAGGATAACAGATGACTATAAAATTAATTTAAATATTTATGAGAGTAGAGATAAGAGGAAAAGGGAAAAAAAAAGAGAAATAAGAGGAAGAGATCGGGTCCGATTCCTCAATGCCAGCACATCCCAAGAAAATATGCCACGGCATGCAGATGATCGAAGCTGGCCATGGACTTTTTTTGAAGATAAAGGAAGCTGGCCGTGGACATGGATGGATTAGCTGGGATCTGCGTATATGTATGTACACTTTGACTGATCCTAGTCAAAAAACACTCACCTGAATCTGAAGGGAATCTTTGGCCCAACCTGACCACCAGCATGTAGCCACGCTCCCCATTAGCTTGTGCACGCATGGGCGCACACAACGCAACAGGCACACCCCACTGAAGCACTGACCATCACCAAACACACTGACATACAGACACCCACCAGAACAGACATTTTTAGCTAAATAAAGAATTTCGTTACTTCCGGTCTTTGCATAACAAGATGTACATAGCCAATAAACCGAGAACAAATTTGAACAATAATCAGTATCACAAGGAAAACAAAAAAATCATAAAAGACGTCACAAATATCCAAACGTCGTCTCCAAAACTAAACAAAAGAACACCAGTCTATGAAGCAACACCATCAGTAAACATGGGTTGTTGCCTCCACGCACTAGACGAGAACAAGTGTAGAACCACCCGTCTCAATCTGTCGCTCCCCACTCCACCATCTGGAGCGGTATCCATGCACGCAGAAGAAAAACACATAGGAACACCACCTGGTTAGGATGATAGAAAAACTTCTTGTCAAAAATCACATTATTATGATATAATCAAATGGCTAAACACATAGCGAGGGCTCCAGAAAAAAGACAATCTCTGAACATAGGTTGAAAAGAATTACGCCAGGATCCCATTATACGAGCAATCGACCGAGATGCTGTGAAATTAATCCATACCTTGCATGCTTTCTGCTGCCTTCTCACCCTACCTATATATCTACGAGTATCTCACAGGAGAAATAAATAAATAAATACTGCAGAGTTTTGCATGTAAATGTATATATAATTCTTTTTAATGGAGCAACAGTTCCACTGTTCACGCCCATGTGCATGGCACACACAGGCTCACAGGCCCAGCTGAACAGTCCAAAGATCTCCAGCCTGCAACAGCAGTCGAAGCACTCACTGATCAATGCAATGCAGTGCAGTCATGGCCGGCACGGGGCACAATCGCAGGATATACAAATCGATAAGTACGTACGACACGTAGTGCAAAGGAATAGAAAAGAAAACATATCTTGCTGCCTCCTGCATGCATGCATGGTTCCTTGTGCAAACGAGAGAAAGCCTTTTGTTCAGCTGCGTGCATTGCTGAGGTGTTTGTGTGTGATCTGACCCTGATTTCTTGTTTTCTTCAGTACTTTGCTTGCTTTTTGTGAGTGATTCTTTAAGCATCTGCGTGGCTGCTTGTCTGCCTAGCTAATTCACTGCCTGCCTGCCTCGCTGATCCTTGTGTAGCTGTGTGTTTGTGTGTTAGGTAGCTGCGTCACCCCTGCATTGCGACCTACTGTTTGCTGTGAGGATTTGTGGAGCACACCCCGGACAACACGCAGAAGCTTTAATTTGCGCGCCATTTCATTAAGAAGAGAAGAAATCTTACAACAACAATCAACATTCCATCTCAATGAAACAACCACGACAGCTACAATTACTACTTTCCATTCATGCCTGTGTTAGAGCATCTCCAGCAGCTGATCCATATCTCATACTCCATATTCCCATATGGATCATCATCCATAAAGATTCCTCCTCCATATTATCCAACCCCTCCAGCAGAACATCCATATCTCATCTTTCATATTCTCTTTCATATATTTTAATAATATCCTATAACTACCAACATATATCAATTTGCTATATCTGCAACGGATATAGTTCGAACGGCCATATGTTTAGCGGTGATTTTTACGAGATGTTATTTTGTAACGACTTTTTTGCAACGACTATATTTTCAACGGCTATTTTTCTGAATGGGAACTTTTCAAACCGCTAATTTTCAACGGCTAAGCCTAAAAACCCTCTCCAAATCCTGCTAATTTCTGCTAATTTCTTCAAAAAATAAAAACCCTCCCCAAATCACCACCCAATCCCCTCATAAACTCCCTGTGCAGCTTCTCCCTCCCCTCCCCTACTACCCGGCGGCGCATTCCCTCTCACCGCCGCTCCCTCCCCTCCCCACTAGACCAGCGCGCCAGCAGTCCCCCTCCCCTCCCACCTCCCCAGCGCGCCGCTCCCTCCCCTCTGCCTCCTAGGCTCCCCGCCGCCTCCGCTCTCTGCAAAGCCGCCGCCACCCTCGGCTGGCTGCTCCCCCTCTCCCTCCTGCGCTCCCCGCCGCCTCCGCTCTCCGCAAAGCCGCCGCCACCCTCGGCCGCCAACGCCGGCGCGGCTCTCGCTGCCCCCGCGCCCCTCTGCCGGCCTCATCCCTCACGCCCTTCCTCTCCCCACCCCGCCCCCTCCCCTCCCCTCCCACCTCCGCAGCATCGCGCGGCGCCGGTCCCAGATCTGGAGCGGCTTGGCTACGCCGCCGCTCCCAGATCTGGACCGGGCTGGGCTGTGGGAGGCGGGCCTATGGGCGGGCGGCGCGGCCAGCGGGAGGGAGACGGGAGGGACCAGTGCGCCGGCGCGGAGCTCACCTCGACGGGGCAGCGGCGCGGATGAAGGAGATGGCGCGGGAGGGAAGTGTCCGGAGGAGCGGTTCGGGAGATGGCGTCCGAGATCGCGTACGCCAAATATGGCGTCCGGCTTGCCCCAGATGGAGGACCGCTAAAAATGGAGTATCGGATGGATCAGCTGCTGGAGGGCGTTTTTTGCTCGGGAGTAGCTATTTCAGAGATGGCGTATGGGATGGATCGACTGCTGGAGATGCTCTTAGTACATATACTGGCTAGAGCTGAGAATCTTGGCCAATATATCCTTCTCTCATTCAGAGATGCAGATGTGAGACATCGAAGAACAATACTAGAAATCAAGTGGTTAAAAATTAAGGGAGCTATATTTTTCTTGATAAAATACAAATGCCGATGCATAATTCACAAACTGTGGGGCATGGTCCTCCCATCCTCCCTGGTGTGATCATGAATGTGCAAGACACTGCCGTTACAGTTTATCGGTATATGTGAATGCACCACCATCTGCAGGGACGACCATGCTGAATGCATATATGCTGCCGTGCATGAGGTCGAGCAAGATACAGCACGAGATCGATGGAACCTAACGCCTCGGTCGGGCGCAGAGACCAAAAGCAAAGCTAAATCTGACAGCTCTTCACCATGCATGCGTACGTCCTGGCTGCATGCTTCTGCGCACAAGAACAACAAGATACGACATGTGATCACTGATCGAGAGGTGAGAACGTACGAACGCGCGCGCCATGGGAAGTGCAGGACGAAGAAATATCGTGTGCTTGCACGCATGCATGCATGGTGGAACACTATTATAAATTAGGTTTTTTTAGACTCCTCATCTTAGCCGGTTTTAGTGAAACCGACTGCGTTAGAGGAATCACAGCCGGTTAAATATATCTCAGTCGGTTAGAAAAAGAAAGCAGGCTGAAATAATATCTACCTCAGTAGGTTAGAAAAGGAAACAGACTGAAAAGGTATCTCAGTCGGTTCAAAAACAAAAACCGACTGAAATATTGTAAATACTTCAGTCAGTTTTTTGCACAAACCGGCTGAGATAATTTTGCACAAACCTATCTACCCTCTCGTATCGGTCTCATCCGGCCCCTTAATCCCGTCGCCGCCCCACCCTTTCTCCGCCCTTCTCTTCCTCTCCCAACCCTTCCTCCAGATCCGCCTTCTCCCTCTCCCCATCCTTTCTCCAGATATGCCGGTGAGGGCTGCTGCCACCTCCACTGGCGAGCTCGCGCACCGCCAGCCCAAGCCCCGTGGGCACTGCTCCCCGCACGCACGCCCGCGCTATGGCCTCCTAGCTGCTCCCCGGTGCCGGATCTAGGCAGCCTGGCCGCCACCGGCCACCTGGCAGTGCAAGGCTCTCCCGCGGTCCCGTCTCGCTCCCGATGAGGAGGAGGACGAGGCCGACCTCGCCGTCGTCAGCGCCAAGCCCAAGTCAGTCCGTGCCACCGTCAATGTCAACGCCCTCGTGCCGTCGGAGAAGGACTCGAAGAAGAAGGATAAGCGCGAGATGATGGCAGCCGCGACCGCCAAGGCCGCCAAGCAGGAGGCGCTCCGAGACTACCGTGACGCCCTCTCCGTCGTCATCGGCGTGCCTGTTACCGGATCCGCCGGGTCCGCCGAGGGCGATGGCACCGATGGAAACATCAGGGACATCGTGCTCAAGAACTTCTCCGTGTCCGCACGAGGAAAAGAGCTACTCAGAGGTGCCTGAATCTACGAAGGACCAAACATAGGTACAAATCATTAAATTGTTGAATTGCAATTGTCCAATTGACAAAGACAATTTCTGTGATTCAATAAGTTACATGAGTTTAACTGTATATCCAAAAGAGCAAAATGATATGCACTATATACCTTCTTTGCTGATTTTGAACTAAACCACCTCCGCCGCGATGCGCTCCCTGTGCGCCTACTTCCCCGCCTACCTCGACGCCGGTGCCAACGCTGACCGTCCCATCGGCGACGTTGACATTCTGGCGTGTACCGCGTCCCCAAGGCCTCCGTCCCGTAGGCGCTGCACGACCCCGGCCACCTCTTCACCTGGCAGTTCGTCGCCAACGTGCAGCACATCGCATCTTCCCATTCCTCTCTCTTGCTCCTCGCGTCGCAAGGGAGCAGCGATGATTTGATTGTTTGTTGTTTGTCACAACCGATTTGATTTGCGGTTTGACTGTTTGTTGTTTGCAGCGGTGAGGAGGAGAGCAGCAGTGCGGCGGCGAGGAGAGGACAGCGACAAGGAGGAGGAGAGCAGCCGACACGATTCGAGGTGCGGATCCAAATTTTTCTATGGTGAAATGTTGATCATTTTTTTTGTTTTGGACATGAATTAGTGATATGGTCTGGATCTGATCTAGTTCTTATTTGCCATTTGGTTTTTCTTTGCTAGATTTCATAATGCAGAAGGAGGATTTCACACGATCATCTGAAGAATTGGAGGAAGGCATTAAGAATTGGATGGTTGTGCGTCGCAGACTTGTTTGGCCATTTTCCATCGCAGAATTGTGCAAATGATTTTGCGTTAGATTGTGCAAATGCTTGTAACTTTTAGGTTGGAGGAAGCCAGGACTTGTGCAAATAGTTAGGTTGGAGGAAGCCAGGACGGGTAGCATCAGTATTTTTTTTAATTCAGTAATTAACATCCCAACCGGTTCAAAATTTTGAACCGCCTGAGGAATATTTTCATCTCAGACGTTTTGCTGGCTGGAATCGATTGAGATGATATCATATCTCAGTCGGTTTTGTTTATACAACCGGCTGAAGCATTATTATCTCAGTCGGTTTTATAACCGGCTAAGATAATTCGTATTATTAGTACTCTTTCTCTACAGCCAGACGGTAAATCAGTTGAGAAAGTAATTTTTAGCCGACTGTAATTGTGTGTTTTGTAGTAGTGGGAGTACGCAGCAGCAGCTGGCCAATACTGACTCCATCGTGTTGGACTATCGGTGCTATGTGGATCTGTGAAAGTTCAGTCACCAATTGGATCTCGCTGCCCTTCTTTTCAATCCCCTTTCGACTCTCATCTACTAATGCGCATGCTTGTCCAGCAGGTAAGGCCTTCAATTCAAAAGTAAAGATTGGCCGTTTTCCTCTCGACAAATCGGTCAGGCTGGATGATTCAGTTTTGCTTCTCTGGTGTTCAACTTCAAATGCTTAATTATTGCTGTGCACAAGTCCAATTTGCCCTCGAATACTGCTAGATTACTAGCTCATGATCGCCAAGGATAAGGACAGTGTCTGTAGTGACACATGCAATTGGCCAATTACTATGTATTATACTGATCTGAGCTGAACATGCACGCATGCATGGATGCATGATGTAACATATAGTAGTAAGGTTAGCTTTGGACAAGCTGCATGTTTGCCTCCTGGAGAGTGGCATCAAGAAACAGGATCAAGACGTGGGGGCAGGCAGGCAATGGCATGCCTGCATATTGCGTTTTGCATATGGCTTTTCTCCCTTTAACGGCATGAGGTTTCCATAATTAAAAGCCCCACGGGGAACATTGATTCTCTCCTAATCATCATTGTCCCGCTTTTGTGCTCTCTAGACCACTCCAACTCAGGGCAAAAATATAATACTATAGTATTTTTCAAAGTAGCTAGCTTGTTTTTCTTCAGACAAAAATGAAGTACCCCTAGCATATCCTGGTGCTTATCATCAAGATTGGGCCCACCTGATGTATAAATACTAGGGCACTGGCTCTGTCATTAATGTGATTTGCATTTGCTGGTGGCTTCTGTCCTTTGTTGTTGTTAACCTCTTAATTCCTCCTGAGATAGAGTGGTCCAAATTGAGGTTACATGTTTTTAATAATAAAACTATGGCCCACGGTGTCATTTCATATTGAACTATATATGATTAACTGGACTTGAGTTTTACTGATGTGATCAGTGCTGAGAAGCTATTTGTAGAGTTCCATAAGATTGTTTGTGAATTTGCATTCAATATCAATTAATCTGACCTTTTGCTGCTTTCAGATGATTAGGTACTATCATTAAGTGGCATGTATTCCTGTGAAATTAAGTACTAGTTGATTAGCACCTGCTCTGCAGTGAATCAAGGAACCTAATCTGGAATTAAGCTGGAAACTGTGTAAGGACAGAAGCATACATGTACATGTTATCCTAGATTTAATTGCCTAAAGTGTTCATTCCCAATTGGCCCATGCATACTTGTTTGTATAACTTGCAATGATGGAGCCAGCTCTTTCAGAGAGATAATTTGAGGTGATGGACTATTTGTTGATCAGATCTGAACTTATTTCAGATTTCAGAGAAGTGAAGCTTCCCATACCGCAAGTGTGTAGCTGTATTCTAGAATTTTTCCATGCCAGGTGAGATGAAATTAATCCTTGGTATTTTACTGAACAAATGCATTATTGTAGTCATGTTCCTTTCACTTTCTCAACAGCCATGCATCCAAGTAGAGTGAAAACTCGATACAAGTAGTATTTAATTTGTTCTCCTCTTTGACATTGCATACTATCAATGCCTTTAAAAAGCTCCATTGTGAGAGAAAAGCCAGTGGCAATACAGTACTAAACTATTATTGTTTCAGTAAAAACCGTAGATGAATGCATGGTTTTGTGTTCAGAACATACACTGACATAAAGGATCAAAGGTTGCATGTCGTGCTGAATTTGGTAATGATGAGTGCAAGTGCTACTTAGGTCATCTAGGCCTAATTAAACAAACCTCTGCTAGTAGACTAGCTATTTCAGGCCATTGTTCATTTGCTGCATGCTTTATCCCACTGATGATACCTAATCTCACAATCCTTTTTATTCTGGTTCACCCCACAGTGGAAAAGGTGAGCCTTATGCCCTAACTTGAGGAAAGAATAGGCCGTCTTGGGATCATTGGATGCCTTTCTTGACTACTTTTAACACTGTTCCTTTCTCTTTTCAGTTCTTTTTCTTCCTTAGATGAAAATTGTCATGTCATGCTTTTGCCACCACATGCACTCTCACATCTAAGAATTGAGTGACCTAAGGACAGAATTAGTGGGCCCATTCCCTGGGCCCACCCATGAATTAAGAGGACCGGTGTGGGTGAGGGGTTTCCTTCAAGAACACTGTTTTTGTTGCCACTACACGTATGTAGGATGCATCAACCCTTCCCACAGTACAACGTTTCTTGATCTGCCAGACTATTCAATCTTTTGACGTGATCGGCAGATCGAGGCATGCCTGGATGCTCTTGGTTTTGATCATAGGATAATGTAGTACACCCTTTCCCTGAATTCTATCTCTGATGTACATTGAGTATGTACTTGAACTTCACTTCAGCTGCTTTCTAACATTAGAAACAACTATTACTTGAACTTCACTTCAGCTGCTTTCTAACATTACAAACAACTATGTTATGAATATTCTTCAGTTTAGTTCGAAATAGTAGTGTACTAGTACACACTTACTCAGTATTCAGCAATCAGAAACCTAACTGTTAACTTAGTATCCTAGGAGATAAACCTTACCATTTGTCATGATAATTTAGAGTCTGCAAGGCTGTGAAGTCTTGATTGCATCAAAATACAGTTACATAGTCGGTAGAGAGAGAAAGAAGAGAAGCATGTCCCACGTGGCATCTCCTGGACCTTTCCATCCAGCTCGGCAGGCACTTGATGCTGATCGATCAGGAAGAAAAGCATGGAGTAACTGTAAAACAAGCTTCCTTCCTTCCCCAGCTCATGTAGAATCAGCAGAGATACTGAAGTCTTACTCAAGACATGACTGTAAGAAGGGACTTTTCACAGTTCTTCAGTCTATTTACTGCAAGAAGCCTGTGTCTGATGAGAGAGATCGATCTCTGCGAAGAAAGCAGCACACAGTTGCAAGTATGAAAGCAGCTGCTGCTACTACATTGCTTGCACATCATTTCGGGAGATTCCTAGGATGATCAAAAGAAAGACTTATGATGCAGCAACAGTGCCCAATCATAGATAAGAGACCTCTTTTCCTTTCTAGTACTCCTAGTAAAAAAAAATTCCTGTGGGGTTTTGTAGTGTTAAGTCCCTTTACACTTATTTGTTTTTTAAAACCTGCACTTGGTTGGTTTTCTAAGAAAAGTCTCTGCTTGTACTGATTGATTATTGAGCATGTATCCATAGCTAGGTTATAGGCATATGTGAACAGTGCCACTTTTGGGCGATTGGTGTGTCAATTTATTTATTTTTCCCTGGATTTAGTTGGTGACAATTGTACAGTCCTCTAGTGTCACCAAGTCACATCAAGCACAATCATACTGTTCTTTTGACACGACAAAGGAGAAGAGAGAGAGAGGGAGAGAGAAAGGGAAAGGGAAGGAGAGAGAGAGAAGGAATGAGACATCACGTACACAGTACTTGAGTGATGAGAGTTAAAGCTGAGGATGGTACAACCGGGCAAGCAGTCCAATAAGAAAGCTCTAGTATCTAGCGTTGCAAAAGTTCATGGCATTGTCCTACTAGCATAGACTCCAGTGGGCACTGGATCTAGTTACTCATACCTTCCTTCGAATAAAAGGACTGAGAAATTAGCTGTGGTTTCTCTTTGCTAATTAGAACAAAAGGCATAAATTAGCTGCAGAAGTGGCACTGTGGCTCTAATGAAGACACCAGCTATATAAGTACTAAGAAGTTAGTGAAGGAAAGAAATAAAATAAAAGCTGCATCTATATTAGCTTCACATATAAGAAAGAAATCTGAAGATGTAAACTATAGATAAACAAGAATACTGAAGGGATAGGCTTTTCTTTTTGATGGACTTGACAGCCATCAGCACCACCACTATGGCTCTACTGATCAGAACCCTAGCCATATGAAATCGCCATCATCATTTCTTCCAAGAGGAGGTGGGCCTCCTGGCCTGATGAATTGAAAATTTCCACTTTTTTACTATGGATGTGGATCCCCTCATTTCTTTTCATCACAAGCTCCAAAAAAGCTAAGCACAAAGGAAAAGGTTTGCACAGAAGAACACTGTAGTAATAAAAGAAAAAGGGAAATTCAAACTTCAACGAGATAGCTCGGGAACAAGGGAGGGAAAGATTAAACAAGCACTTTGCTTTGGTACTTGATATATATTCTTTTGGTATTTCTAGGCTTGGCTTCCACCACTTTCCCCACCCTGAATGCCTTTGTTTTTGTGTTGATCACAAGGCTTGTGGTTCTAGCTAACCCCACCACTCAATAGCCTCCTCACATGCATGCTTTCGTTTAAAAAAATTACTTTTTTGGTACCTTAGTACTCTCAAAACAAGGATAAAAATACTAAGTAAATCAAACCATTCATTTATAAGAGTAACATAGATTTTTTATAAATAGTAGTTTTGACTTTCATGGAGTACCCCCATAGATCACATGCCACCGTCATGACCTACCCCAACACTGCACCCTCCTACCGCACCACCGCTCCCTCCTGTTATCGTCCCACGCCATCCTGCCCCCCCACCGCTCCCTCCTGTTGTCGAATACGAGATATTTCAACGCTGCGCGGTGCAATTAGGGATTAGGGTTAGGGTTTGAATGAGATGCAAATACATATTACTGAAATACCCATATGAGAAATAAGTAAATTACTCCCGTTATTTCAGTTTTACTCCTAACATCAAGATACTCCCTAATTTTTTAAGTCTTTGAAGGTGGTACTCTTGAGGTCTAGTATTGAAGTACCAGATAAAATTAGCCGTTAAATTAGAATGAATGAATCATTCATACTCATTATGGGTACCTAAAAGAGTTCTAGAAAAAGCCAAAAGCAACTTCGGAGCTGCTTCCAACTGGATTTCAGACCAACATTATGATCCGTTTATCAAATTGAACCGCTGCATGAGGCATCATTCTTTGTGCCAAGGGATTACACATTCCTATTTGGAACGCCGAATTTCAGTACTGTTGTAGAAAATGATTCGATTGGTACAAAAGCCCAGAGAAAGTATCGTGTTCCAAAGGGCTCAAGCGAGGAAATAAAAGCTTTGTAGACACCTCAAAACATTCACTGTAAAGTGGGACCCACACCGGCTCCAGCCCCAACTACTCCTACAAGCAAATCTTCATTTCGAAAAGACTCCTACAAGCAAATTAGTTGCAAGGTGAAATTCAAGAACAGGTCCCATTTGTGCGAAGAGGATGTGCATATTCCTATTTGGAACGCAGGAATTTTAGTACTGTTAGAAAAAAATATTAAGTTTGTAAAAATATATATGAAAATTATCGTATTCTTGTAAAAATCACTATTAACTGAGACCAACACCGGCTTACCCCTCCCCCCGGCTACTCGGAGAAGAGTGAGATTCAATAATCCTGTTGTTTCGAAAAAAAATCAAGAAGCATGTCAAGATGGGAGTCCGACGATTCAGGAGGCAAAGACTACTCTGGCCCTTTTCCCCGTAGGTGGAAGCGCGCCATGTTAGAAGGAAGTGCAATTGAGCTGCTCATGATCTTGCTAAGCTAGCAGTTTGGGATAATCAGTGTGGTGTATGGTTGTTGCAAGCAGCTGCCAGTATTGAGCTCGTTATGCTTAGAGATCGTCATTACTCTGATTATAACTCTTCTCCCCTCAGCATCACGTATAAGATACACATAGCTTAATTTATTACAAAGTAGCTTGCTCAGAGACATTACGAAGTAAACAAAATAAAGCATACCTTGTAAAACTAAAAAATAAAAAATTATAAAGCCTATTACATTGTCGCCATCCATGTCAGAACATAAATTTCCTAACAATAGTATCCAATCTAAAGGTGCCAGCCGTCACGAACTTTTTATGATCAAATCGTTACAAGAGCGACTACGACCGCAATCAGTTGGTATATAAGAATACAAACTATAAAGAATTATAAAAAATAACTTTATTTTATTAAAATAATATTATTTTATATAACTAATAGACTAACACAATGCACTTGTCCCCCACAAGAATCTGTGCCACCGCGCCCATTGCAAACCATTTAACCAGGTACCAAAAATGTGTGCTGTATTACGGGGTAACAAAGCACTTCCTTCCCTAAAACAATACATCAAGAAGCGTGTCAGATGGCAACGACAAACCTAGCCCATACTGGGGCAGTAACAGTCTGCCCAACGTGCGGTCAAAAAGTCAAAACCCTGCACCTGCTAATCTACACCATACAGAGATGCTCGTTTGCAGCACCTAGGGCAGGCACCTACATTTTGAGATGTTGCCCCATGGCCATGGGTATGCTTTGCTTTGCTCCGCCCCAATCCCCAGGGCCTCCTCTCCTAGGGCAACCCCCACTCTACCACCATTCCAAAAGCTAGTACAATATTATTTTCTTCAGCATTTGGCGCTCTCTCTCTCTCTCTCTCTCTCTCTCACCCCATTGCCCAATGCATGGAAAAAAGGAGGCCAGTGTTTGACCCTCCCCACAAAGAGCCAGTCCTTTCACACGCTAGAGAGAGAAAGAAGAGAAAGATGAGAGATGATGAGAGAGAGAAAGAGATGGACCATTGTGGTGAGGGGTCCAAGGGGTGGATGCCCTACATGCCCGGCCCCTAGCTATCTATCTCTGCGCCGTAGCTCCGTGTGTGGGGGTCTGTACACTCACTACACGCGGGCGTCGTCATGGCTACCTTTTTTTACTGTTGCAAACCTCCAAGGAATCCATCGTCGTGAGACGCGCACCGGCACCAGGGTCACGGAGAGAAAAGGAACAGTTTTAGGCCACTACCAAATAACAATAGCAGATTTAGCTTCTTAATTCTAACATCAAATTTGATCTCACGACGCAACAGATAGGTACATATGACATGTATCACGTCTAGAAAACGTGAGGATGGACATATCACGGTTTAGAACTGCGATAAGGCGTCAACGACACAACAACAATGAGACAGGCCACCTGTCGCAGCACCAACACCCTGTCACGCCTCCAGATCATGACATGTCCCTATTGCACCCTCCAGATGTGATACGTGTCACTTATTGTTTCTCTGTTGCGTTGTGGAATAAAATTTGACTTTGTGTTTTAAAGAGGACTGAATTTGAGGGGGCTAATTTGGCATTTTTCTAGCTACGGAGATAATCGACATGATTCACGAGAACAAGCAGACGCCGATGGGTGGGCCCCACGAGGGGTTTAATGGGCCAATGAGTGTGGTAGGCATCACAGTTGGTAAGATCGGTCACGACTTGACCGACCGACAACTCTTGTACTCAGTTCCGATAACTAGCTAGCTCTCCTACTGGCGCGTAATAGTACGTGATTTACGAGACTGTAAAAACGCAACTGGGCAAGCTTCGATCTGAGCTCGGATCGATGCTTCATGAACAGTGGAGTTCGTCGACGTACTGACGTACATGCGCAGGGCGTGGAGATCTATCAAGGGCAGGCCCAGCGCACGGACGTGTATGTCATGATAACAGCTGGTCACGATCAGCACATGTCGCTTGGACCAGCCTATGCTATGATATGCCTGGGTACGACACATCGGCAGGTAGGTGCATGTAGTAGTTGTACGTAGGTCCTCTCGCCACAGCACCGTACCTCCGCCCTGCGCAGTACGTACTGGCCATATCGTACGAGTACGTGGTACCACCCCGTACGCCACGGCGCACGTCGGACGGACGGTGCCGGCGAGGCAGCAAAACAACCAGTCAAAACCTTGCCGGAACCGCGCCATCGAGGCGCCAGATTGACATCGATCACTGTCTCCGCCGGCCGGCAGCGAAGAGTCGATAAAAATGGCGCCATTCCGTTCTCCCCTATTATATCGTTAATCCCGAGCTTAGTTCTTGTGTATCAATTAGTTGTATTTGTGGTCTACACTGTAACAATGGTCCTTAAAGTAGGAGTGTATAGTTACTGGAGCTAAGAATTGGAGTTAGTTACCAGGGGATTTATATCTCATATTGAGTGGCGTTTTAACAATATGTTATGTAATGAATGATTTCTCTTATTTTATAACTTTATTATATTAGACTATATATATCTTGGATACAGAGGTCGGAGTGTTTCTCTTCCATTACTAAAAAAAATTCCGGGCTTAGTGGCAAGTGCTGCCTTCCATACGTGCGCGGAGGATTTCGTCGCCACCGTCGGGTTTAAGCATGTTTAGTGAGCTGTAGGTGTTCACTGCACTATGGGCTGGATGAGACAGGTAGCTGCAGCGACACTGTGGATTCGTCTGTTGGGTGGTGTGGCTTTACATGGATGGATCGATGGCGTACGTGGGCACCGACCTGTGATCTGCAGGTTTACGTACAAATCGGCCGGCCGTACGTTCCTCGTACGCCATGGAATTGGCAAAATGCTTGTCCTTTCCAAAGGACCAAGATGGATCGAGATGGGCATGTGACCCGGACGGCACGACGCGGCCGCAGCGCGCGCTCCCGAGCACAGCACCATTCCCACGGGTGGGCGGGGACGAAGCACTTTCCATGGACGCCTCCGCTCCGTGCGCGGCGTCGGCGTCCCAACGTCGGAGCCTCTGCCATTGCCGCCGCCGCCGCCGCCGCGGCGACCCGGGAGGTGTGAAAGGCGTGAACGGCCGAGTTTGCTTCTCCCGGCACGAGTACTCGGCGAAGCGACGTGAGGCGGGTCCCGTGCGTGTCGGCCGATCGATGGAGGCGAGTCGCCGTCGATCGAGTCACGGGTGAAGCTTCTGTTTTTTCCTTGGGAACTCGAAGAATAAAATGCTATTCTAGCAGTACTAGCACAGTGCTGGCACGAAATCCCTCCCAACGCACTGATTCCTGATACATGCTAGAAATAGCATGACCCGAGGATTAGGAAACCTCTGAAGAAGGACGCAAGTGCTGCCTACACTATTCTATTTCTACCAGAGACAGGTCCATTATATATCAATTGATCTCTAATTATTTCGATGATTGATTTTTCATATATACTTACTTCCTCCATCTACAAATGTAAGACGTGCACGAAATTTAAAATCCAACTTTGACCAATAATTAAACCAATAATATTAAAGTATATAATATAAAAGTGATACCATTAAAAATACGTTTAAATATGAATCTAATGGTGCTACTACTATGTCAGATAAGTTGATAGTATTGATTTAATTGTTGTCAAAGTTAGACCTTAAATTTTGTGCACGTCTTACATTTGTGGACGGAGGAAGTATTTGTGGGGAGATGGACTTGTTGTTAAGTGTCTAAAACCTATAACTATTAAACTAAACGCGCCTCCCCGATTCGAAACATCTCCTGTTAATTATCACACGGCCGTGGATATCTGTCGCCTTTCCAGTGAGCACGCACGCACGAGAACTCAATTAATCAAGCGGGCGCTAGATTAATCGTGTGGAAGTCAGGAACCTGTCGAGCTTTCGTCCGAAAGCGGAGCCCGTTCCTGTCGTCGGAAAAAGAAAGAAGAGGATGCATGTCCTTGTCCCGGCAATACTGTATTAGTAGATAGATCCATGTATGCGCTAATGTATGCGCCCAAGCGTACGTATGTGTGTGCGACGGAGATGGGCGTCTGATAAAATGCTTCCTCGATCAACAAACAGTTCATGGAAAGGAACTGTTCTACTTTTTCGTGCAAATGGATCCACCTATTAGAAATATCCATGTTTTCTGGACCCATCTCCATGGACATCGCTGCATTTGTGAGGCAGTAGAATATATACCCCATTTGGAGCCCTGTATTATTTTCCTGTTCCCAAACCGCTCCTGCGAAATTACTGTAAAATTCTGGCTTTGCGAACGCAAATAGTCCTGGACATGTGGCTAGTCTTTGCTCAATTGACTTACACCAAGGCTTATTCACTACCAGAAACTTTCTTATCAGACAGTTTATCTTAGATAGTTTTTTATCAAGACACTCCGTTATCAGACAGCTTATCCTAGATAGTTTTCTATCATATTGCTTATACCAGGATTAAGTTTATCATAGATAGTCTCATAAAAATATCACATCCGAGACTCTTTTTTTATGTCTTTACCATCGTAGACGGTTATTTAAATCCTAGATGGTTTGTTACCACAATCGTCCATATTTATTGGGTTACCAGCCCAACCTAACAAGCATCAGTATGTATTCTCCCACCCTTTCATTAGCTAACCCTAAGTCTACACCTCGACCCTCGTGCCACCTCCCTCTCTATATCTAGCCGCATCGTGCCTCCCTCACCCTCTCTAGATCTAGCTATGCCTCCCTCTCCCGATCATGCTTCAACGCGTCGCCATTGTGGCCGTTCCTGAGCCAGCACGCCCGTCGCCGAGCCAGAGGGTACAGCGGTGGTGGGTTTCGTGGTGGTAGCCGGAATCAACCTCAACCAAGCCGACATCGAGGGTACTAGCTGGCATCGCTCCCGTTGGGCTTCCTTTCCTGAACCCAGCACTCCTCCACCTCAACTCCAACCGTTTCTACAGGGTCGACCTCAACCACGTCGACTTCAAGGACGCCATCCCGCCGACGCTCTTCGACCGCCTACTCGATGCTATCTCCCTCAACTCCAACCATCGAAGGGTTCATCATACTATTGCCACTGTCGTGCCCCACCACTCCTCTTCGTCGTACCACATGCCACCAGAGGGCTCCAGTATATTGTCACCACCGACGATAGTGGGAGGTAGGTGGCCACGCCCGTGGCCGCCGTAGCGACCGCTAATTTTTATAGATTGAAATTTCATTGTTCTAGACAAGAACCACCTTGGATTTTTGTCCATCCCACCAAAACTATGATTTTGCTATCCCAGACACTCAATTTCAAACGGTACAAAAAACCATTGGGATACCAGTTTTGAACTGTCCGGATGTGATTTTGTGCAGTAGTGATTTCCCTTTTTGTATGGATTTTATTTTTTACTTTTGCTAATTCTTAGTGCCTAAATTTTTCTTAAATCTCTGTAACATCAAATTATATATTAATCCTAGTTTGAAAATTTCGCAATCTTCGTATAACTATAAAGCAAATTTGACCCTTTAGATTATATATGGAGTAGAGTCGAGACGAAAATAGTTAAAGTTCTACATACTTAAAATGTAACTAAGATCTAAGAAAATAGATATTAACAATCCCTTTCTTTCTTGACTTTGGAAGTGCATTTACTCCATGTGCTGTTGCTAGTTACGTCAAATATGCTCAGACAATATCGTTAGTGTAGCTTATTTAAGAAAAGAAGGAAAAAAATGTTAGTGTAGCTAGTTTGACTGCTACAGCATGCAACTGCTCCAATCAAATTAGAACAGCCAAAAAGTATCGCCGGAAATAAGTTGTGCGTATCATAAATGAGCATGACATGAGAGGTCAAAATGCAGCGCAATCTCAGATGGAGTGGCGTCACTTTTGTTTCGGAGCAGTTTACTCATAGTTTTGTAGCAGGAATATCTCAGAACATATATTCGCAACAAATTGTACTCCCTCCGTCCCAAATTATAAGGCGCGCATGCATCCCAATAAATGTAATTAGGACTATAATATGTTAGTTATATAATACAAAAAAATATAATTAGAAAGTACTTTTAAAAACGAATCCAATAATATTACTTTTGTATCACATAATTAAAATATTATAGATCTAATTGCGTTTATTGGGATGCGTGCGTGCCTTATAATTTGGGACGGAGGGAGTAGAAAGAAAACATCAGACTTGAAAATAAGCATTGTAGTAATTAGTCTCCACAATACACGGTAATTCACTTGAAAAATACTATTAATACAAACAGGGCGCAAGCATAAAAAAAGTTGTATTACCATATGTTCTCTTAGATATATCTCCTCCAAAATCTCGCTGAAATAATACTGTTTCACATTAAATTCATTTAAAACTCTTGTAAATATATTGTGCTCTAAACTAGACCTAAAATACGAATTCTGTTCCGTAGTGAAAGATTAAGCGCATGCATTGCACACACAGCACACGGACTATTAATTTTGTAGAGGCTCTAGAATCATAGAAGTAGGCACGTATACTTTCCTACTAAGAGCCTCTTTGCTTCAAATAATTTTTATAATAGTCCCAGAAGAATGTAATTCTTAAAATTTTTGTTTGATTTATAGGACTATAATTAATATGAGTATTTTTATCTCTTAGATAATGGAGAAGAATACATACGAATATTTTCATTGACTAATATCTCTTAAAAAAATATTTATATGATTCTTCTATAGTATAATAATCATTTCTATAGAATTAAAAAATGAAAATACAATACTATAATTTTTCGAATGGTGCGTTTCTAAAATCCCACGGACGAAAAAAGCTCCAGAGGCCACACCAGGTCACACCTAAGACAGAACATTTACCCGTGTACAATTGTTACGTCGCTGTGTAAAAACGAAGGGAGAGGAGGGGGGGGAGAGAGAGAGAGAGAGCTGAAAAGAGGAGCACCACTCGTGGGGTTAAAACCCCAAGGACAACTTGAGCAGCAGGAGGCACATAAGCAGCAAGAGGAGGAAGAAGAAGGAAGCAAACCAAGCTCCAAGCAAACCAAACCAAAGCAAGAAGCACTTGTAGCTGCAACTCTCAAGCTCCAAAGCTACAAGCATACGAAAGAACCAAGAAAAGGAAGCAGCGACCGAGCAACAGGCATGCTCCTATCCTCCCTCCCCGGCGGCGGCTGTCGGATCTGCCGGAGAGCGGCGGCTGGGGCGCGCGGAGCTCGGAGCTAACCGTTGGTACCTCGCGGCCTCGAGATCTGACGACGGGGCTCCTCGGATCGAGCGGTACCGCCACTCGAGCGGCATTTCTTGGCTCTGGCAGCCGCAACGGCGGCGCTCTTTGTGCATTTCCGCTGCTTCCCTCGCCCAAAGATCGCAGCTTTTCGCTAGTTTGTGCTGGTCTCGGAAGTGAAATTTTGGGTTCTTCGATTGAGAAGCCTACGCTTCTGCGGTAATTTCCGGGGAAGCGTAACAGCGAAAGGGTCGGGTGAGTTGGCGAGGAGAAGCCAAGAAAGCGATGGTTTTTGGGAAGGCGCTGTGATTTGGCCTAAAAAGGAGGAATCTTTCCTTCGTTTTCTCCTTCCTTCCCCGTTTCGTGCACGCTCTTATATCGCCTCCAGATCGTTCCGTCCTCTGATTGGCCTTTCGGTAGGGGAGAGGGAATGAGGCTCTCGTCGCCGTCGGGCAGCGTCCTCTCGACTCAGGTGGCGGCGTCGCCGGAAGGTATTTTTTTTTGTGAAACGATAGTTCTCTGTGCTCCGTCGCTTGCTCATAAATGCTCTCGCTGTTCGTTTATTTACAGCGTAATTTGAAGTTTACAGGACTAGTATTTGGTTGTCCTCTGTTCGTATTCCTTGCTTCAAAGATGTCTGTGGATTATGGTCGTGTGATCAGGCCACAACCCAATGCGGCAAAATTTGAGTCTTGAGTAATATTTGGATTTGTCATGATTTTTCCTTTTGGAGGGGATGTTGCAATCGACATGAAAATGCTTTTTGTGCGTGTGGTTTGTGGGTTCTTTGTCCCCACGAAATTTCAGTTCTGTAATCATTCATATGCCGCCTATTTCCCATCCAATTCTTGCTTTATGCGTTGATTCGTTTTGATTGCTCTTTCCTAATGATAAACTGATTTGTATTTCCATCTGAATAATACCTTGTTTTTCTGGGAAAATGCAAAAATAAATAAATTCATATGCCGCCTATTTCCCATCCAATTCTTGCTTTATGCGTTGATTCGTTTTGATTGCTCTTTCCTAATGATAAACTGATATGTATTTCCATCTGAATAATACCTTGTTTTTCTGGGAAAATGTAAAAATAAATAAATTCTTAGACTAGTTCGGAAGTTCATTTGGTTCCACACGCACCTTCTTAAACATATGAAGTCGGAAATTTTACAGCTCATGCTCCCTAATGCTCTCATTGTTTATTAAAATCAACATCGTTAACTCTTTTGCTCAAATGCTTTTGCCATTTCAGCTGTGGAGGAGCACAAGTGCCTGAATTCAGAACTGTGGCATGCTTGTGCCGGCCCGCTTGTTTCCTTGCCTGCAGTCGGTAGCCGGGTGGTGTATTTCCCACAGGGTCACAGTGAGCAGGTTAGTGTAATTTCGCTCGAGTGCAAGCTTTGCATGACCCAGAATCCTATATTATGTGGCATTTTCATTGCCAAACTGTAATCTGGCTTAATTCTGTCAGAAATCGTTTGCTTTCTTTGTTATATAGATTTACTGGGTGAATTTCTGTCTCAGGTAGCCGCATCGACAAATAAAGAAATAGAGTCTCAGATCCCCAACTATCCTCACCTGCCTCCACAGCTTATATGCCAACTGCATAATGTGACTATGCATGTAAGTATGGAGCTTTGGAGCACATTTTTTCCATAGCTAAGTAATCTCACTGCTATCTTTGTATTTCAACGTCTGTGTTATACTGTCATTACCTTCAGGCTGATGCGGAACGGATGAGGTCTATGCGCAGATGACGTTACAACCTCTTAACCCGGTAATTCATATTCCTGTGCCATGTGCAAATTCCACCCAGTATCCAAGAGAGTAACTTTAGTTTGCTTTTCTTCTCAGCAAGATCTCAAGGACCCGTATCTACCTGCTGAATTAGGTACTGCCAACAAACAGCCAACGAATTATTTTTGCAAAACATTAACTGCAAGTGACACAAGTACGCATGGTGGATTCTCTGTTCCCCGGCGAGCAGCTGAGAAAGTGTTTCCTCCGCTGGTCTGTGCTGCTTCTCTACAATTTCCAGCTCAATTTTTGAACTGGCTTGGTTGCATAAAGTGAACTGAATCATCAACTGTTCTAACTTGCCTGTAACTTCTATAGGATTTTAGTCTGCAGCCTCCAGCACAGGAGCTGTTTGCAAAAGATCTTCATGGCAACGAGTGGAAATTCCGTCACATCTTTCGCGGTGAGTAATTTTCTTAACTATCATTAGTTCTCAGTTGTCATAATAACCTAGTACATCGGTCTCTAGTTGCAATTGTAGATTAATTTATCTTTGTGGCCGCAAATAAAAATGCATCTCCTCAATTTTCTCATGTAAATAGGAAAAAGGCCTGTGTTGGGGAAAAAATATCAAGCATGATGGCATCTATTTGCTCCTTTTTACTTTAGGTGGAAGGTTTATTAGTCTATGGCAAAAGTTATCTTAAGATAAGGAAGAAGCTTACTTATAATTCTAATTCTTGGTGCAGGTCAGCCAAAGCGGCATCTTCTTACTACAGGATGGAGTGTCTTTGTTAGTGCAAAGAGACTTGTTGCTGGGGACTCCGTCTTATTTATATGGTATGTTCATTCTTCCAGCATTCAAGATGATCATTCGGCATCCTCCTCTCATTTACTATCTCCTTTCCAGCAAAGAGTCTCTAAATGGTTGAATTTATGTATCTCCTTGCCTTGTCAGGAATGACAACAATCAGCTTCTTCTGGGAATTCGCCGGGCAACTCGGCCACAAACTGTCATGCCATCTTCAGTCCTATCTAGTGATAGCATGCACATTGGTCTTCTTGCAGCAGCAGCTCATGCTGCTTCAACAAATAGCCGGTTTACAATCTTTATAACCCAAGGTAGAATTGTTGCATGCATTTATTTATTTGGCATTTGTACTTCAGAATTGTTTTAATTCTTCTTTTTATGCAGAGCAAGCCCTTGTGAGTTCGTTATACCGCTTGCTAAGTATGTAAAAGCTGTGTATCATACCCGTATATCTGTGGGGATGCGTTTCAGGATGCTTTTTGAGACAGAAGAGTCAAGTGTTAGGAGGTATGCTAAATTTTGTTTACCTGGCATATTTTGGCTCTGAGCAAACTTGGCCTATCTAGTGTCCACTGCATGAGCTTCTTGTACTTCTTTTATTTGTCTTGATTTTTCTTAGCCATCAGTTTCCTTAAGGTTAGTGAAATGAGGTTATTGCCTTGTGGGTTCATTCTCCAATTAGATCTCTGGCTTTGGCTATGTTTTGATTTGCATCTCACCTTTAAACTAATCAGAGCCATACATGGTATTAACAATCTGACCATACCAAATATTCTTATTTTCAGATACATGGGGACAATTACAGGAATTAGTGATCTTGATGCTGTTCGTTGGCCAAACTCACATTGGCGTTCTGTAAAGGTATATTTCCAGGCTAGCACTTTTATCGCCTCTAATCTGCAGAAGAACTTCGCCTGTTGTTTACCCATGTACAATGCAAGTTTTTGGTTAGACAAGATGAAAATTCCTTTAGAGATTGCTTGCTCTTGCCTGGTAGTTGGTACCACCTTTGTGGTTTAGCATGATATAGTAGTTTGTCTATGAAAAATGCAGGTTGGCTGGGATGAATCAACTGCTGGAGAGAGGCAGCCAAGGGTGTCACTTTGGGAGATTGAGCCCCTGACAACTTTCCCAATGTACCCATCTCCTTTTCCACTCAGACTTAAGCGTCCATGGCCAACAGGCTTGCCTTCTCTACATGGTATGTGGGACAGTTGATCTTTAGCTAGCATTTGTAGATAGATATGCTTAAATAATTGTGTAGTATGCTTTTAATACTGTGAATTATCTTTCGTATGATGTCGTTCTGTAGGTGCCAAGGATGATGACTTGACTTCCTCTCTCATGTGGCTTCGAGATAGTGCAAACCCTGGTTTCCAATCACTGAATTTTGGTGGAGTGGGTATGAGTCCCTGGATGCAGCCAAGGCTGGATGCTTCCTTATTTGGCCTACAACCTGACATGTACCAAGCGATGGTGGCGACTGCTTTTCAGGATCCAACAAAGCAGGTGTCGCCCACGATATTGCAGTTCCAGCAGCCGCAGAACATAGTTGGTCGAGCTACGCCACTTCTGCCAAGTCAGTTTTTGCAGCAAGTACAGCCTCAGTTTCAGCAGCAGCCATACCTTCAAAACATCAATGAGACCATGATCCAAGGCCAGGCTCAGTCTGAGTTTCTTCAGCAGCAGCTCCAACGCTGCCAGTCGTTTAATGAGCAGAAGCCACAGCTGCAAGCGCAGCAACAGCAAGAATTGCAGCAGCAGCAGCAGCAATCCCAGCGTATGCAAGTCCCTCAACATCAACAAATGCAACAACAGAATAACATGGTCAACTACCAGTCTGTATCTAATGCAATGTCAGCATTTTCTCAACTCTCCGCGGCTCCTCAGACTTCGCCTGTGGCATTGCAAACAGCCTTACCATTCTCTCAGTCCCAGAGCTTGCCAGAGACGAATATGAGTTCATTGTCCCCATCCAGTGCCTCCCCCATGCATAATACACTGAGGCCATTCTCGTCAGAAGCAGCTTCACACCTAAGTATGCCTAGACCTACTGCGATACCTGGCCCTGACCCATGGTCGTCAAAGCGAGTTGCATTGGAGTCTTTGCTTCCTTCTCGTCTTCAAGTTACGTCGCAGATAGAGCAGTTGGAATCAAGACCAACTAGTATACCTCAAAGCTCTGCATTGGCGCCGCTTCCCGGAAGAGGTTGCTTGGTGGATCAAGATGGGAACTCTGATCCTCAGAATCACCTCTTGTTTGGTGTTAACATAGACTCGCAATCACTTCTAATGCAAGGAGGTATCCCTAGCCTCCACAGTGAGAATGAGTCGACTGCAATTGCCTATTCCACCTCCAATTTCTGAGCCCTTCTCAAAATGATTTCTCCTTGGATCGAACACTAAATAGTTCAGGCTGCTTAGATGAATCAGGATATGTGCCATGTACACAAAATCCTGACCAAGTGAACCGAACACCTGCAACCTTCGTGAAGGTGAGTGACTTTTCAATAGGATAGGCATTCAATTTACTTCTTCCATGGACCCATCTTGTTTTTCCACCTTCCTTTGCACGCCCTACATGAGATTTAAGCTACTGACTATTTTCTTCATTACTTGACTATTGATAACTGCGTAGTAATACACACCCCTTTAACCAATAAACTAGAAAAAAAATGATAATCTTGTGATTGAACTTTTGGAGAAATGCTCTGATTTTTTGGTAACTTACCCATAGATCACTTTTAATCTGTAAATTTGCTTCTGTGTGAACAACAGGTCTACAAATCTGGAACCTATGGAAGGTCGCTTGATATCACTAGGTTTAGTAGCTATCATGAACTCCGTAGAGAACTAGGGCGCCTATTTGGCCTTGAGGGCCAGTTGGAAGACCCTTTGAGATCAGGCTGGCAGCTTGTATTCGTTGACCGGGAGGATGATGTCCTTCTTGTTGGCGATGACCCTTGGCAGTAAGTTTTGTAACCATCCTGATATTTGATTTGAGCAGTTCTGTGCTACTTTTCCGTGCTCTTCCTTACAGTGCTGCGCCTTGCAACTTGCAGGGAATTCGTGAACAGTGTCTCCTGCATAAAGATTCTCTCACCACAGGAGGTGCAGCAGATGGGCAAGCAGGGCCTTGAGCTTTTGAGCTCGGCTCCTGCGAGGAGGCTAGGTAGCAGCTGCGACGATTATGCGAGCAGGCAGGAATCAAGAAGCCTAAGCACCGGAATAGCGTCCGTTGGTTCAGTTGAATTCTGAAGAGAGGGTGTTTGCAAGCCCTCGGCTTAAGGCTAGCCTGTCGCGTATGTCTCTACAGTTCTTTTCTAGTTTTTGAGACGTGGAACTGAAAGCACATAGATCATGCCTAGCTGTAAGTTCTGTACCATCTAATAATCATGACGTGATATCAACTTCTAAGTAGGAACTACCACCTTTTGGTAAACATGCCAAAACTTTGCTCCATGGAATACTAATCCTGTGAATGTAGGCTCTCTAATTATCAACTCTATCGTGTAGCATCGTCGCACATGCCTTTCTTGTACATGCTCTGCATAATCATGGCATTTTTTGTTCCACATGTACCATTGGTGGCAGCACCCTTAGAAAAATAGGGTGTCCCTTAGCACAATGGTAAAATTTCACTTGCTTGGAAATTTAAGACAAAGTTCAGTTCAGACTACTAAATTCATCTCATTAGTAGCACTCAAGAGTTACTACTACTGCTACTGGCATGGTCAAAGCTGGTGTTGCCATTATCAGCAGAAAGCATTTATCCCATGAGGATCATGGATAGACCCAAAGGCAGAAGTCTACTTGGAGGAATTTAGGCATCATCCCTCTGGGGCACTCACTGGCTTTGCAGAGAGCTGGACCAGCAAGCACCCCCACCATGTGAGGCTTGGGTCCCCATCTGACTCACTGACCCTCGTGCCAGTTGCATTGCAAAGAACAAGAAAAAGGAAGATGGCCTCCCCTTTCCAGTGGTGAGTGTGGGATGTGACGCCCCTCTCTCTCCATCCATCACACTCATCCATTTCTTCAGGCCTTAATAATTCTCCCAGTCCAAGTACCCATCTCAGTCTATCAATATCTCATGTGCAAATGCCGATGATCTATTATATGCTTCTGTTGTGCCTGGCTCAATGGTCCTCCCAAGAGGTGTGTATGTGACCATCACATTTGTGTGAATTGCATTGTGACAGGATTAAAAGTTGGGAGCATGTGGAGTGCAATAACACGGACGGCACCACCACCCGCTCTTTCCAGGGATTTGGGCATCTCGCTCGCTCTCCCCCACATTGAAATCGTGATGATTCCTCCGTCTCGGTCAGATCTTTTAGCCGGCCCCATCCATGATCGATCACCTTGCGCCTCTGCCTCAGATGATCAGATCTCGTCGTCTCTGAATTTTCGCCAAGAAAGAGAGGAGGTTGGAGAGTGAAACACGCGAGACGAGTGGAGACGTACGTGTCGAGTTCGTCGCGTCGCCGTCGGCGACGGTGCGGCGTCAAAACTGGGAGCTTGTCGCCGGCCGTGGCCAAGAATCCGTCTTTGATCTGCCTGCCGCACTGTTGTTCTGGTTTCAGGAAGCAGACACGACGGCGATATATACCTGGTGCTAGCGTTCTTTTGTTCTTCAGATTCCGCTTCGCCTTGTGGAACCTGACGAGCCAGCGCGCTTCGCCTCGTGGAGCGCACCGACGGACCGCCGCACGTACGGTTCGCGCGCCGCGCCGCGCCGTGCCGTCGGCTAGCCAGCCACCGACCCTACGGCGGCCGCGCGCGGCGCGCCCACCTGCGCTGCAGCGCGTGGTAAACCGTGACGCCCCACATGCCGCCGACGGCCTCGCGTCAGGCGGTCAGGGTCATGCGGGGCCTTGTTTGCGACCCAGTAATTTCACAGCAACTGCAAACTTTGTGACTGTCAATTAAACGGTAGCCTATATTTTCTACTCCCTCGTTGTTACTATTTTAGAGTTGAGCACATAAATTAATGGTGTAAATAAAGTACAGTTTATACTGTTCATTTTTACAATTAGTAGTTCTCCAATGCATGCAGAATTAATTGCTCTGCTGGATCAAGGGCAAAGTAGGAAGAAAGTGGACAAAAAATCAGAATAGTAAAATGACATGTATTTTGACAAAACTTAAGAAACCTAGAATCACATGTATTATGATACGGAGGGAATACATCAATCATGGGCAAACTGTCTTCTCTAACCAAACTAGAGAACCTTAGCCTAACTTTCCTAGACGAGTGATGGCAAACTGTCGTCTCCAACCAAACACTGTGTTAGTGACACAAGGTGCGTTGGTGCGAACACTATAGACAACTTCAACGCCCTGTCAATCTGTCATCTACCCAAACGTGTGTGAATCAATCCATATAGAAGATACGGCGGCGTACTGAAATGTCAGACAGTGTCGCTGCATGTGTGAAAACGCTCCCTAGCATGTTTATCATGCGGCGCCTGTCTATTTAGCCGTGCACTTTATTAAACTCTGCGACACGAATGAGCTCGCTCTCTACAGCGATACGTAATGTCTTCCTTTTTAGAATTTATAGCAGTTTTCCAGAATCAGGCACAGACGCACAGTTTAACCCGAGTGGTCGAGTACCACTGCAGCTATCTAGGATTAATAAGATTCTTGTTGAATTTGCAATTCGCATATAAACCATCAGACACGCATATAAGCAGGACAATGCAGACAAAAATATCGGCGAACTGAACTTTAATCATGATTCTCGAGTCCCCTCTCCTAACAAAATATAGCACACACAACCTGACAACCATTGAACCATATAGCTCATCTTTACCATGTCATATGTTCTAGAAAGCACAGACAAAAACACGGGGAGATTCTTAACATTGTCACAAAATGATATAGACCACATAACTAATCTCAACTTGTCACAAAATGAGATCGTGTCTTGCCGGCTGAGTAAAACTCTGATGGAGAACATGACTGCCCCACTACTCAGTGTTACAGAATAGGTGATACCATCTAGTTCTAGTCTGAGCAGAGAAAATAAAAATAGACAACATCTACTGTAACTGTTTGAACTCAGTTTTCAGTTTTCTCAGGTAGCTCTCTCAGCAGAGAGCACAAAATCTCCATAGATCAAACTTCAAATGAGCTCTTTGCCCTATCGTTTCCTTGACCGCCTAGGCGCCGCTTCCTCGTCACTCTCACTGTCATCATCTCGGAAAGCGCTTCTACCATACCTGTCCCCAGATTGAGACCTGGTTCCGTCTGCTCCAGAATTCCCAGTAGTGTCATGGCCCCTGCTTCCCTGGTCCGACCCTGTTTCATACCTGCCGCTCCTGTCACCGACTGGCCTTCTTTGCTCTCGTTTGCAGCACGGCTGTTAGTTGGAGGTGGTGGGGGCATGAATGGAGCCATGCCAATGGGACGATTTGGTCGTCCAAGCCCGCCCATTCCCATGCCTCCCATGAGCGGTCCACGACCAGGGCCCATCATCATCTCAAGGCCCATAGGGAAGAGGCCACCAGGTTGCGGAGGCCTACCAGGGAAGACCATACCAGGCATAGGACCTCCTCTAGCGAAGTCACCAGGAAACCTTGGGCCGCCAAATGGTGGAAACCCACGAGGCATCCCAAATGGGTCAGGCATTCCAAAGCCACCGCCGAAACCAAAACCATCGCCCATCATGTTGGGAGGAAAGCCGCGCCCTCCCATCATTGGTCCAACACCGCGTGGCATTGGCATTTGAGGCGGCCACATCATTCCCCTTCCTCTTCCCCTTCCTTGAGTTTCTTGGCTATTGTTTTCTTCTTCCTCCTCACTTTCCTCTTCCTCCTCTTCTTCATTGTCGTCAAACAGCACAATATCTTGATTGTCAGTTGCCTCATCAGCACTAACTCCCTTTGCCTTTTCTTCTTCTCTCTTGACCTCAGCTGCAACTAGCATAGCCTAAACCCCATATTCAAATATCAGTCGGTGCACATGACATCACCTCAAACAGCGAAGGCAACATGTGATTAACAAAACATATTGAACCAAGAAAGTACAAACGGGTAAGGCCTTTTAGCAAAGGAACCAGCCATATTTCATTAAATCATAAACAATTATTCACTTGTACGACTATATTTTCAAGTAAAATAGTACTGATGACCATAAAACTGTAAGTTGTGCATTGTTACTTTTACAAGGAGTGCATTCTGTATGAACCACACTGATAGCTCCAATCTGACTAAGAGTTCATAATACGCCATTATTAATATTTAGTCAATCTAAAACATGCAATCGGTATCATCTTTCTTTAGTGTTAATTATCTCTACTGTAAAGAAAGATTATAAATCTTGGTCATATATTCCATCTCTTTCCAAAATCATCCTACCAACTTAAATCCCATATGTGCTGAAGGTATACAGTTAAATTTGACTAGAGCAAATGGTGCTACATTGTGGATGGCGCTTCTTCTGCAGTTTAAAATCATGTTCAGTATGCAGGAATACTAGCTCAAAGCAAAGCCATTTGTATTCCCACAATAGTACTTGTGATGATCTAAGCTGATACGCCCACCAGTAAGAAACAAGCCAGCTAATGGCAATGTCCATCATCATGGTAAATAGGCAAGAAATGCATGGCCTACCGTAAGTTCGCTGTCTGGCTCCAGATAAAGCAGAGAAGCCAATTGCTCTCCAATGAAAGGTTCTAATTCTTGGCAATCTCGGCTTATCTGCACAAGTAAAAACTGCATTAACTAGGTCGAATATTTCAAGCAGCCAATGCCACCACACATTTGAGACAAGGTGATGCACTGTACCTTAACAGGGAGATTGTCATTGTATGGATTGCGCAGATGATGAGTTTTCTGAAATGACAATTCACAAAGCTGCAGTGCAAAAACTATTGTAAATATAGATATACCAAGATGGTAGAAGAAAGCCTGGATCAAAATTAACACATAAAATATTTCCACGTGGCATGACGCGGATTCAGAACCACATATGTGCTTATCAGCTCTAAGGACCTATGTTCCATAATCTGGAAAGGACCAAGCTACAAAAAAAGGCGATAACAAACACAAGCACACAATGGATAAGAAAACATGTACCTTAAGCCACTGTAAGGAGAAGTTCCGACCATAATGTGCTGTTCCGTTAGCAGATTTCCAATTTCCACCACCAATGTAGCCACCAATCCTAGAAGTCATCTTTGCACAGCCCTTGAAAAGTATAACATGATTAGAGTTAAATAAGTATCTGTTATTTAATGACTTCAAAATAGCATTCCCAACATGAGTTCATTGATGAATAAATACCACAGTCAGCATTCATAGGAAAGATGAAACCTCTACTTTACCTGGAAATGACGAGTTCTATTGATCGAGAATATTAAAATAACATTCTCCATGGATTCAAAAGCTTCATTAAGTTTAGCCTCATTACTCCTTTGAGTAGCCCAGATGCCCTGCTGAACTGATATTTCCAGATTCTCCCGATTGCAACTCTTAACAATGAAGTACCTGATTTTTAAAATTTACCAATCCGAGACTAAATTAGAGAATCATTATAGTATCAGAAGACACCTCATAATATGAAACATCAAACAGAACTTCTAATGGAGGCATTATGTTGTGGGTGATGGAATTACAAAATATGGGTGCATGATTATCCCTTGACTATAGCAAAAGGTCACATAATAAATACTGAAATCGCTCATCCATAAGGATGGGTAGCAACAATTGAAAATTGACTATGAAGCACATCAACAAATAGAAGGTGCACCCATAGTACTGTTATTCATGAATACAATAACCCCCCAAATTGGGATTACTCTTGTAAGGTTAATAAAACAAATGGATTTTTTAGGTGTACTTATCGAATACTTTTTTTGGAAAAATAGCACTGGTGGCTTTTTTTAGATCATATCACCTGTCATTTTGTAATCATAATATCATCATCGCACGGAATGTTGGCTCCTTAAGTATTATAGGACATCATCAAGAGACCAAAAAGAAAAAAAAACTTAAAACAACATACAATATTGAGTCCATTATGTAGTAAATAAGAAACTACAGTTTGTTCATAGAAAGCATTCGAAATAACTAAACAGATACAAATTGAGTAATGTGTAAAGCGTACATTCCATATGTCCATTATCATGTCTATTCCCTCCAGGAACTCCGAGGCACGCTTACTACCATGCATACACAAGCTATGTCTACCATAAGATAAAATCGATCATTCATGTAATTTTCATGTGCTACTCTAATTTCCCATCATGAAATCATTTTGTACAAACAAAGTCATGACTTAGCAACCATGTAGATTGATAAGTCGCACAACCTTCTTCTGCTGAAGTGCTAAATATTGTGGAACCAACGTTGAGATAACCAGCTACCACATAACCTAACTTCATAATCCAGAAAAGCAAGAACAGGGCTAGCTAACAACTTATGTAAGGAACCGAAATATGATTACAACATTTTGCTATCAGTCAATCTAGGAGAATCCAAACAAGACTTGGACAAACAAATACACTTTATACCAAGTGTCAGAAGGCTGTTTTATGATATATGCTATGGTAACTAAGACTATGTATATTGTTTTCACAGAGTATGCTAAAAGCTTTACAAGATTGACTAGAAACTCCACACACACCTAGATGACCCTTGTGGAAGGGGTGTTGCAATTCTAGTGGCTTGATTAGGCAAGCCATTCGGAACACCTTGAACCTGGTCATTTGTATTTGGTTTTTGCTGCTGCTGCTGCTGCTGTTGCTTCTGTGGTGGCTGTTGATTCATCGTCTGTGCTTGTTGTCCAGAATCTGCCTTCATTGTCGCAGCAGTAGCATTTTCTGTCGAATTTTGGTTAGGTAAGCCTGAACCATGTGAAGGTCGAGGTCTCTCCCCCTGCTGATTATAGTTATTGTTTCTATGCTGATTAAATTTGTTGAAATTGAAAGAGCGCATCTGCAGAATCTTCGCAAGAACTTCCTCAACAGGAGGTGGTGGTCCAGGTAGCTTGACATGCTTGTACCGGCAATTTGGGCCATTAGGGCAAAATCCCATCTTGTACCTGCAAACCGCCATAAGATAACACACGTGTCAGATATAATGAATGCCTATAGTTGACCTTTTCTTTTACATCTTAACAATACATGACTACACATAAGCAGCTCGTTAGCGTGACAGTGCATTTGCATTAGCATCTTGCATCCTACCAAGCTCTATAAGTCATGTGGTCATTTTCTGTTGCAACAAACTATCATGTGCAAGGCATTCCCAGTTTCCACCATATCTTGTCAGTAGCTTCTATCAACAGCAATCCAAAACCTTATAAAAGTCCTAAATTTCACCAAATTGAATTGAACTATAGGATACCAATCGAAGACTGAGACTGATCCAGGGGATTATGGTCGCAGAAAACCTCAGGATTTAAAAACCCAATCACCCAAGAAAGAGGGCATCCAAGTTAGCAACTTTCCCCGAGTTAATAAATCGTAATCTGTAAATTCCACCAAATTAATCAACCATCTCACAATAGCTAGAGCCAACCCACCACAATGACAAAAATTAACCCACCACAATGACAAAAATTAACTATTTCCCGACCAAATGCCAAATTTAACATGGAGGATCGGAGCGAATCGGGGATCTCACATGTTGCACTCCTTGACGTCGTCGTAGGAGTGCTTGTAAGCGCAATCCGGCTCGCGGCACTCGCCGAAGTCGCGGAAGAAGCGGCACACCGGCATGCGCGCCTTGTCGAACTGGTGCAGGAACCCGCACGCTTCTCCCTTCATGCACAGCCCCCGCAGCCAGTGCCGGCACACCGTCTGCCTGTAGCTCCCGCGACCGCGCCCTCGGCCGTGCCCGGCACCGTCGACGGCCCCGCCCCCGCTCGCACCGGCATCGGCTGAGGACGGAGCTAGCCCCCCGGTCGCGGGGGGCGGGTCGAGGCCGCCCTCGAAGTCGAAGCTGAGGCCGCCATCGCCGTCGTCCATGAGGTGTTAGGGTTTGTGTTTTTTTTTCCAGGCGTGGAAGTGGTACGTATGTAACTGTGTTCCAACCCAACCAGCACGCCGAGCACCGCAGCAGCCCATCATTCCCACGAGCCAGGCCACGCCGTCGCACACCACGCCACCGCAGCTCCGCCACCACCCTCCCTCCCGGCACCGCCCAGGGGCAGGCGACCGCTTCTCCCTCCCTCCCCGTACCGCACCCGGCGCCTGAAGGTCGCCGCCCCCTCTGCAGCGCAGCTCCTCCCCTCCCCGCGCAGGGCCCGGGCCGTGCTGCTGCTGCTCCGGCTCACTGGAGCTTGGAAGGTCACCGCCAACCCGCCACCACCGCAGTCCGCTACCTCCCTCCCCGCGCCTACAGCCGTTGCTCCCTCCCTCCCTCCCTCCCCGGCCCCTTCGGATCCCGTCAGTGTGAGTGCCGTGCCCCTTTTCCCTTGTTCATGCGTTTTTCGTTTATTTGCTGATCTGTTAATGCTGGATCGGGTTCCAACAACACCAAATTAGGGCTAATCTGTTCGATTCGATCCGATCCCACATGTCATGCTTCTGTATGATCTCCGGTTAGTTTTCAGGCACTGCAGGATGGTTAGTTACGGTGAATCTGGTACAGCCTCCTGCTTAGCATTAGTGATGAAGTGATGCGTTAATGTAGCTGTGATGAGGATTCACCATAGTTCCAACGAGATTTCTTGAAAGAATTGTCTCGTTGGTGTAGACTACGATAGTTCAGGTTTCTTCTTCTGTTGCCTGCTACTGACAGTGGAATTCATCTCTAGCACAGGTAGTCGGCCTTGCATAATGGAAGGTCCGTCTGATGGCCAAGTTATTTTGAGCCCTGAGGATGCTTATCGCAACAGCTCAACTACATCCGCGGATACCATCAGCAGCAGCTCGCAGCATGTCTCGAAACTCCGGAAGCTGCTTTTTCGGAGGATGCTGATCGGGGTGAACGACGGTCGCTATTTCCTCGGGTTGTTTCACTGCATCGACAAGCAAGGGAACATAATCCTTCAGGACGCGGTGGAGTACCGAAGCGCGCGCCATTCTTCCTCGCCTCCGACAGAACAGCGGTGCCTCGGGCTCATCCTGATTCCAGCGGCTTGCCGTTCATCCTGCCATGTTGATTGCTTTATTGACGAGAAGTTGTCTCTGCTGTCCTTGGACAAGTGAATGTTGCTTCTGAATTTTTTCTGCTTTCCCAAGCTATGTAGCTTAGATGAATCTATGTCTAGAAACATTCTAGTTGCGATTTAATTTGTAATCAATTTCTGTCATATTGGATATTCCCTGCATACTTCTGTTATTTTAGCAGGAATATTTTAAGGAAGCTGATAGTCATATTTCAGTTCCATAGAACAAAACAGTGCTGTACTGCTCCCGCTTACATCTTCTATAAGTGTCACTGGCTGTGAACCCCTCAATCTACAAGATTTTGTGCAATAAATTTGTTATGGGATTGTAACTGATGCTATACATGTTCGTGCCCGTAACTTCCATGTAGTCATCAATCGAAATTAATCCTGGCTGAGGCATATAGGATTGCACAGGGGCAGACAGAAAAAGAAAGGTGACGCTTAATGTTTTTGTGTGTGACCTTTTTAATCTGCCATACAAGACGGGTTTACAAAACTTTGCAGTGCCATACAAGGATTTTAATCCTGAATAAACATGCTCAAATTTTTCGCACATGTTCACGGGAAAAATGAACTGCTTGGTGGCTCTGAATAATACACATGCAACAATCAATGGCTGCTAGAAAAATTAGTGTAGAGCGTCTACTTTGACATCCTATGGAAGTTTTTATTCTCTGACGATAACCATTCAGCTAATGAACACATGCTCCGTCAAGCCATTTCATACAAGGACTGAGTGTCATCACAACAGTTTTGAAGTTCTCCTTGTTGGCGACTGCATTTCCTTCGATGTCAAGCTGTGCCAAATTCACGGATTTGAAGAACAGTATGGCATCCCAGAATTCCTCGACGTTGACGTTCCTCTTTCGGCACTCTTCAAAGGCTTCACATGGTTCGACTTTGTGTGAAAACGGAGATGAGCAGATATACCGTGTTGTGTCGATTGAGTGAGCTCCAATCTCATTAAAGGATAAATCTAGTATTTTCAGAGAAATTATCTTCGTTAAGGGTTCAAGTGATGTGAAACTACTAATCTGGTTGTTGCTGACGTTGAGGCACACAAGCTGTTGCAAAGCCTCCAAACCTGAAAAGACCGAGAATTTAGTTTCTTGTAGCTGTTGCACCCTAAAGCTTATTTTTCAGGTATTAGCGTAGGACTTGAGAGCAATTTATCATTGAAGTTAGCAATTATTTTAATGCAACTGTTAATTGCATTTGAGAAGCTATTTTGCAGGTCCGGTAATCCCATTGCACTGATAACTATGAGAATGCTTCTGAAGAGACACACGAGTTACAAGATCTGAAAATGATCTAACCTTCAACTGATCTGAGACAGTTATGGCTTAGGTCCAGCATTTGAACCCATAGCAAACGTTCAGGAAATCCAATGCGCGTTAATGACAATCTGCAAAGTTGCACATGGTTTAAGGGAGATACATTTGATTGAAATTGGACTGAACAGTACTTCATGAAAGTCCCCATGTTGCATGTCAACTGCAAGAAAAGGACAAGTTAGTAGCAGCACATTGTATGCTAAAAAATGAGATCCATTAAATGATGATAACATGAAGGAAGCATCTCCTGCGTAAAATTTGGAAAATGTTCGACCCTTTCCATTAACACTATTAACCTTCTAACTTGAGTAATCATAATTAACAGAAAGTGTTAAAACACCAGATGATTGATTCAAACTGAGATAAGCTCAGAGTATCAAGAGGTTAAAGTCTGAATTAGTTTACCTGGATTACTCGATAGTTTCAAGGAGCATGCAGATGATTAGCCTATACATTGATTAATTGGCTTACAACAACGAAGTTACAACACCAAAGGTGATCTATCAAACTTTCTAATGAACTAACATGTAAAAGGTGAGACTTGTAGTTATTTCACCTTAGCGCCTCATTAATATAAGTGGGAAAAGGGAAGGCATTAGTTACACATCGGACATAAAAAAATTCTTGTAAACTTTCCCAGTAATAGAATAGATTTAAAATGCCAAAATGGTGATGTTAACACATGTTTCTAGGTGGGTGGGTCCCAGAAATACTAAAAGTTAAAAAAAAATTGTAACAACCAAGTAAGCTGAGCAATACTAAATATTTTAGATCTCTTTTGCTCAAACATTCTTCATGTTACCTGATCCATTAGGACTAAGCTCCGCTCATCCTCATAATACCTTTTATGAGATGGATCCATGTAAATCAAGTCACTGAAGAGCCCTAGTGCCTCTTCACAGTATCCCTTCCTTTCAATGAGAGAACTTCCACGGGACTTTATTGCAGCGCAAGCAAGCAATAGCCGTGCTAATGTTAATTTGGCGAACTTGCTGTGAAAGAGAGAGTATGATGTGAAAATGGAGGCCAAATTCATTAAGGAACTATGGCAAAAGTAATGTAGATCCTAACCTGTTCTCATCAGGCAATTCTCTGAAAAGGTCGACTTCATCAGATAGTCTTTCCAAATGCCATTTTGACTCCTCTTGAACCAAGGAATTAGTGATATTTAGCTGATCAAAAGGGATGCAACTGGGCTTTCCATGAGACTGGACTGATTCTGAGAAATCCCAAGAGATTGGGCCATGAGACGGATCAATATCCTGTGCTTTATCATCATTGTTGCACATTTCAATGGTAAATGTAAAATGCACGGGACAATTGTAATGAGAGCCATTTCTAGACATAATGTCATCTGAGCAGGGTATGCTTATTTCAACAGAAAATTGCTGTGAACTGCTACATTCTTTGCTTGTAATTTCAAGATATGTGGCCCAACAGTTAGAATGTCCAGAGTCCGTTATCGAGAGGGGCCTCCACTGAATATCCTTACCAATCACCAAATCAGAATTCAACTTCACACTTGATGGATTTAATCCTTTGACAGGCTCATTGAAATAGAGAACAACGGGTATAATCCGTTCGTTCAGTGAGTAATAGTGAACGGAACTCGAGGAAGACACTATGTTCTGGTCACCTTTTTCCCTGGCCGAAGATAAACTGAGCTTTGCACCATTACATGGCCATGAAGAAATCAGCTGTGGGTTCTCTGGATTAGATGTCTGAGCTAAAAGCCAGAGGTGATAGAACCATCCGCTTTGGTCATCTGGGTCTGTAAAAAGTGCTTGAGTTACAAGATCAAACTCCTCTGAAAAAATCTTCTGCTTTGACTCAAAACCCTTGCTCTGTTGGATTAGCAGATTGGACAGAAGTATACTGAAATACACTGAGTGAGACATGGTGGCATATAACACAACATATCATAAAAGTTAATTAGACCAGTGAGTAAACATAATACTACACAAGGAGATAACTAAGACCAATATAATACAATGAACTCAAATACACACACCAATTAAGGAGAGTAAGCATCTGCAGGTACCAATATCCAGTCCGAATCATAAGAAACTAAGACATCAAGTTCCCATTCACTATTTTACATGATATGCGCTCAAGTTTCTATAGATCAAAAGTCACTCCAGTTGACCAGTAGACTTGTACACCTTTAAGTACAGGCAAAACATAATAGGGAGGACATTAAGTTCTCAGTTCTCATAATAGGGATTTCAATGGACATGTGCAAAGAGATTAGACAGAACAACTGCATACCTACGATTATGCCATGCTGAGTAATTACTGAAGTTGTCACTGATCTTATCCATTGTGTACTTAAGCTCTTCCTCTTCTGGCACCTCCATAAATCTTGCAAGGAACCTGTGCGAGGGGGAATTAATCCAAACATTTTCTTGGTCTGAATTTTCAACAAAAAGAAATTTACCTGCGGTAATTCCATCCATGGAAATTCCTCGCATCCACCTTTAATAGTTTATCTAAGAGGCCAAATTCACGCTTGAAATCCACTGGGGCAAGCTTTTGATTTAGCAACCACTTACGATGATACCATGCTCCATAGGACTTTGGATTCTGCCTCAAAGCAATCTCCACCTTCAAAATTGCACGATTGAGGATCATCAAGCAATCGACTACACATGCACTTGAAATAACTAAAGGATGAAACACAAGAGCTCTTTATTATTTGCATGCTCTAATTGATATGTTTTCTCTGCCACTGAGTTTTTTCACAAAGATGAGCCAATTCAATTTCTTGAGATAGCACAACTGAAGAGCATAGAACAATCTGATACAAGGTCTATGGATCAGAACTTACCACTCTGAGCTCATCATCAACAGCAGACTTGACGGCCTCTGGGTCAGAAATCTCCCTGACGTTGTGCTGAAGCGCAAGCTTCCGGTAGTTCCACGCGGTGTAGGCCTCTGGATTTATCTCGAGAAGCTTGAAGCTCAGCCCGAGCGCCTCCTTGGTGTACCTATAGACCCCCGGTCATCCAAATAAATTCATTGTGTTATTAAGCACAACTGCTAAAACCTGAATTTAGTCTTTTCTACTACATTTTTGCTCCCATGTTATTGAGGAACAACAAATGGCGAAATTTACAAAAGGAGACACGAGGATCTAATCTCCTTTCATTATGCTTGATCGAGCAGCTCGCCAGAATTTGATCTCTCGGGAGGGTTGGGAGGTTGCAAGGCAAGGCCCTACATTGAGGAACAAGAGGAGTAGTAGGCTTACGTGCGGGAGTGGTGGTTGTGCAGGACCTGGGCCTGGAGGTCCCGGAGCTTGGCGGCCTTCGCCTCTGCCGCCGAGGAGTCCTCCGGCTTGTCCGGACGCCGAGGCCGGCCGTGCATCGTTCCTTCTCCGTTGGATCTCAGGGAGAGAAGAGTTCTCCTACTGCTACGACTCCCGGAGATGAAGGCGACGGTTGTGGTGGCAGGGTGGGTGGCGGTGGCCTGCTGGTCGTTAGACTCGAGGGGCCGGCGCCGGTGTGACGGAGACGGGGAGGAACGGCAGCGAGGAGGTCGGCGAGCGGCGAGACCGGGCGGAGTGGAATGGATCGAAATCGAATGCCCATCAGACTGGTATACATCACGTTTTTTGTTCTGAAATTTACACCTCACACATTTGCTTCCAAATTTTCTGGATAAATACGAATTACGAGTTCACTGGTACACGTTTTCAGATTATACATCATATGTCAATTTAATGGATCATTGGCATATCTTCAATTTTTCCTTAGCTCCAATAGAAAATAATTAAGTTACTAAACCATAGAAAACACTATGAAATCACCTCTAGCATTAAAAGAATTCATTAAAATCATAAAAATTACAAAACACATAATACTAGTCATAATTGAACATATCTACTATTTACAAATTCATCAAAATCATAGGAACTGTAAAATACATTGGATGACGGTTCAGATTTTTTGGACTCCACGTGCTTGTACCTTTTATATTGGTATAAACTCAGATTGTTCGGATCTCATAAACTCGTAAAATTTATAGTGATATAGAAATATTCTAATGTGAATTAAAATTGGATATCTATTCAGTTCGATCAGTGCGAATATATCCTCTAGCTTTAATGGCAAAATGGAGTAGAAGAAGTTTAACTGACATGAGCATATAACAAATGCTTAGACTGGACATTAACTCAAAAGTGTTTATGATTGATTGAATATGATGTAACAACTTAGAGTCTTTTTTATTCAAAGGAATTTTAAAGGATTTTGGGAGAACTACAATCCTTACAAAATTTTTCAATGCGGGCTATTTGATTTGTAAAATTATAATCCATAGAAATTTTTCCTAAAGATTTATATGCATTACATTTCATAGAAATTTTTTTATTGACTTCAACCTTTTAGAACGATCCCTACGTTTTTCTACAAGCAATCAAACATCCTTTGAATCCTATAGGAATCAAGATGACACGACAGTACAATCCTATGTTTTGAAAATCCTGTGAGTCAAAGAGGCTCTTACATCCATTGTTGAGGCTCTTACATCCATTGTTGCATCGTTTGCGCTAACGCATTCGACGTCCATGGGTTGGGCCATGTAACATCCCCAAAGTTTAATCTTATAATTGTGCATCCTGGCTCAAAAAAAATTGAATTGAAATTTGAATCCTTGAAAGGGGGCTTGAACTTGTTTAAATTTGTGAAACAAATTTCAAAAGAAACAAAAGAAATCAGAAAAAGAAAAGAAAAACAACCCCCCGGATGGGCCCTCTCGGGGCCCATCTCCTTCTCCTCGCCTCGGCCCGTTTCTCTCCCCCCTTCTTTCCCCTCCCCGCCTGGGCTCCGGCCCAGCTCCCCTCCCCGCTCGGCCTGCCTCGGCCCGCGCCGCCTCCCCCGTCCTCATCCTCTCTCTCCCCGCCGCCACGGAGCTGCTTCGGTGGCGAGCGCTGTTGCCTCCCCCGCCACCTCCTGCTTGGGTTTCGTGCCCCTCCCCTTTTCTCTTCCCCGACCGACCGTCTCTCTCTCCCTCTCCCTCTCTCTCTCTCTCTCTCTCTCTCTCTCGCTCGCCCTCTCGCCTCCGCTCGCGTCCGTCGCCGCTCGGTTCCCAGCTGCCCTGCTCCTCCGCCGCCGCTCCGCCTCGCCACACTGCCCCCGCCACCCGAGCCGCCGCTCGCTGCCCCTCTCGCCTCGCCCCGCCGCCCCTCGGCCCCGCCCCGGCCGCCCCTCGCCGCCTCATCCCCGCCTCAGCCCCCGTTTCTCCCCGCCTCCTCCGTCGCCCGCCCGACCCAAGCCGGAGCTCGCCGCCTCGCTCCTCCGCCGCCCGGAGCCACCCCGCCGCCGAGTCGGAAGATCTCGAAGCCTTTAATCCCGAGCCAGAACAAGAATCAATAGCTGAGCCGCAAGGCAAGCAATCCCTTTGATCATTTTTGCGGTTCTCCTACTATTTGCAAGTTATTAATTATTTTCAAAACCCTATCGCATGCATTCAACTTATATTTTATGTTAAGTGCTAGCTTTATTCCCTGCATAACTTACTTTGTCGCTCAATCAACATCATCACCACACCCCCAACCTATTTAGAGTAGTATAGTTGTTGCTTCTAAGTACTTATATAGTTAATGTTGCTTAGACATGCTTAGTCATGTAAAAGTCATAATTTCTTGGATGGCAGATAAAACACAACACTCTGGATGGGTTAGGTGATAGGTGGGGTGTTCACCGGAAAATGACTAATGAATTTGATTAATAATGATCGGGTTTAGACGAGAGGCCATGGTTGGGAGCATGGTGGGTTGTCTCGTTTTTCTCACAAGGACCGGTTTTCGGTGTCCTTTTGAACCAAGAATTACGTACTTCTACACGGGTGGTATAATGGGCCACCCACGACTGAATAATTTGTCTAGGCTTAAGTCATGAGCTGCATAGTTTGCCGTTTCTATTTGCTGGGTGAGTGAAAAAAGAATGTGATGTGGTGCCTCAATATAGGTGTAAGGGTTACACACGGTCCGGGACCGGAGATGTATCACCTGCTACAACTTTTAGGACCGTGTCGGGGTACCAACCGGACTGGTGCACACGGATTAGCCCATTAGGGCGGCTCATGCTTAAGTTGAAAACATTGTAAAAGTCGTGTTCAATCACACTCTGCTAACACACCTCGTGAAGTGTGTCTTTGACCTAGCATTAAGAGTCGATTAATACGTGTAGGTAAAGATGTACACCCCTGCAGGGTTGGAACTATTCGAATAGCCGTGTCCGTAGTTATGAACAACTTGGTAAGAATCCACATTGAATTAGATAACTACAACGTCATTATAAAACATGCCAACTCTAAGGTTGAGGTGTTAGCGATTGCTTCCTCCCTGGTGGTTGAGGAAGGATCGAGGGTTTAAGTGTTTAGTGGTCTGCAATAGATTATGTTTGAAGATTTGACTCATCTCCTTTAAAAGTAATCCAGTAGTCGATTTCATCCACTTAAACAGTATTGTCAAATGGATAATCAGCTTTCCGCAAAATAGTCCACAAATACCCCTTATTGAAACATGTTACATCTATTACTAATTTCCCTTGTAAGTCTTGCGGAGTACAATTTTTGTACTCACCTTGCAGTTCTGATAATTTTTGTGCAGAGGAAATCATCCCCTCAACGGATGGTTTCTATATAGAGATCGACGCCAACGACGACTAGTCGCTGGGAATCCCAGGCAGTGGTCCTGCCCAGGGTTCGGCAGCTTGGTTTGTTCTGCTGTCATCTTTTGGCCCTACCTTTTTGGCTTCTTAGCCATATTTAATCTTCCACTGTGTAATCAACTCTTTGTGTGAATTATGTTGTTAAGTTTTAAAGAACAACTAGTATTATTGCAGTTTCAGTCGTAGAATTGATGTTGTGATACTTGTTTGTTCTCGCCTGCCTCATTTGCCTTGCGTGTATGTTATTGAAACACATGGTGCAGGTAGGGTTTCAGAGTCTATATCATAGAATTATTAAGTTTAATCACCCCTGTGAAGTGACTCTTCCACTAGGAGTTTGGAAACTATATCATCCTACTCCAGCCGAGCATTCATTTGCCGGACGAGTTTGGGATTGATGTTCGGCTCAGTGAGAAAAGAGTGAGGAGACCATATCACCCTACTTAATCTGTGCATTAGTTTGCCAGAGCAAGTTCGGGATTGACGTCTCGGGCTATTCGAAGCCATATCACTCCACTCCTCTTGGAATTGATACCTAAGGGTTGAGGTCGGGGTTGAAGTTTTGACTTAGCGGGTGATTTCACTTAAGATTCTCTGTTATGGATTCTGGGTCTCGACAGGCCACCATCCAAACCGCCGCCCTTTCGAGCATGTCACGGGTGAGATAGACGAGATACCAAAACCTAGTTTGTTTTTTTATTTTTAATTAAAATTTTGCATCTCAAGTTTGAATAATTTGATATGATTTTCCTTTAAAAACTTTACTAGTTTCAAGCAGTCTATAATTTAGTGCCAGAAGCATGATAACTTATATCTATTTTATTATGGAAAGTATTTTGCACTTGTGAATGTGCGCTTTTTACATCGTGCTTCCACGTGTTGCACGTGCGATGTTTGTTTCGTGCTCCCACGTGCTATTCATTATGTCGTTTTGTGTTGTTGCGGCAATTTGTTGCAATGCGATGGGTTGTCCGATGCAATATGTAAGATGTACAAAAAAGAGATTGCTAGTTGTTTGTGCTAGTTAGTTTGTACTTGTATGTTCTTTTCTCTTTGGATGACTCTATTTCTTCAACCAAGATCAGTTTTGTATTTCGTTTGAACCATTACACCCCATAACAACAAAATCAAATAAGACAAGATAAATATTACATGTGTTGAAAAACTATTAGTCAGTGGAACCTTAAAGTCGCTAGATATATCACCTATACTTGCTAAATGATTTATCTAGAGTTCCTACCTAAATGACATGTGAGTTGCTACTTGATTTATTATGATTCTAGCTAGTTGTGCGTGTATGTTGTTTGATCTTTGAATGACTATTTTTCTTTGACCGTGTATCTATTATGCATTGCATTCAAAACTTTGTGGTCTATGCGGAAAAACAAATAAAACTAGATCCATATTACATATATTTGCCAAATAATTGTCTAACAGGACTTTAAAGTTGCTAGCAGTCATCATCTGAAGTTGTCTCTCCCCTTCACAATGAGTTTCTACTCGTTTTTCTAGAGTTAATGCCACCTTTCTCAGTTATCTGCTACCATAGTTACGACCTTTTTTTACTTTGGGTTAATTAAATAAATGCCACTCCCAACTCTACGTATTTGAGAAATGCCAGTTCACAAAATCACTTACAAATAAATCCTACTATAACTTCTCAACACACCCTAATATTCCACTATGTGACATGAAAAAAAAATCAAAATGCCTATATATGTTTGTTCTATTATCAATGAAACTGCCCTTCCCTCCTTCCCTTTCCTATCTTGCCCACAACCAGTGGCATTGCTTTGGCAAGCTCTATCCTTACCACACTCTTCTCCCTCCTCCTCCTCCTTCCCCTCTAGATCCATGGACTGCCCAACTCGACCTCCTCGTCTGTGCCCCATCCCGCCCCTCCTACCATGGCCCCTCCACTTCCCCCTCGACTCCTCCCTCTGTGTCGCAGTGCCGCCACCTAACCTAGAAGCCGACATGTCGGCCAGTGAAGCATGAGCAGATCTGGAGCACGGTAATGGTGGGATGGTCGTCCAATAGAGCTGCAGTTCAAGAAGGGCAGCAGCTACGTGCCGAAGAAGAACCAGCGACGAGCGAAGCAGCAGCCGACTGTGAGCTTCATGGCGGCGTGGTCCATGCCGCTGGTGATGAGCTCGACCATGGCGAGGTGACATCCATGGGAGTGGCCAGAGGAGGTGGGGGATGGAAGGAAGAAGAAGAAGGAAGATGAGGGCATTTTGGTCAGGAAATTATCATAATGGCATCCTTGTGAGTTCCTCAAATTAGCAATGGCATTTCTCATAAGTGATATTTTGTAGTGGCATTTCATAGAGTTGGGAGTGGCATTTATCCAATTAAACCTTTTACTCCAGCGAGGAAGTTGCTAGTGGCGCATACCAAGAGTTTCTACCCTCTTTTGTCAGTGAGTTGCTACTTAGAGATTATGGATAGCTACCACCCTTCTCAGTGAGTCACTACTCCATTTTGATTTGATACCTCCTCTCTTGGCTTCCAGTCACTATTTGCTCTGTTGTTTTATCTACCAAGCGAGATCAGTTCTCCTGGAATCTACACCAAAATGGTCAATTTTCAGTCCACTCTATGTACTGGGAACTTATGAATTTACATGTGAGATTTTGGTATAAACAACTCAAAATTCCCCTAAAAATATAGATCTTTTCATGGTACTTAAGAAAGAGGGTAATTCTCACAAATGATAAATTGAAGAAACACAACTAAAACGGCAATCCCTCGCGTTGTTTTTGTGGACACAATGAGACCATCCAACACTTGTTTTTTGATTGTCATGTAGCTCGTTTTGTTTGGAGTGTAACTCAAATTACTTTTAACTTACCACCACCATTGAAAGTTACACACATGTTGGGGCGATGGTTGGCCGGTAGGGGAAAAGGTATTCAAATGCAAATTTGGGTCGGCCAAATAATGTGTTAGTACATTTGGTTATATCGTAATGATATTATTTTTTATAACAAAGTTTTTCATCATCCGAATCAGATGATCTACAAGTGTAGAGGTTTGTTTGGCTCATGGGTGCCCTTTAGAAGTTGGAATACCACAAGGAGCAGGGGTGCACCTAGTTAGAAGTTGTGTTGATGGAACTCTTCGCTACTAGTAGCTGGGGGCCTTGCTAGCACCTAAGTGATGGCATCCCAGGCGTGTCAGAACTGGCATTGTTTTTTGATGTATGAATGATTCGGATGTTTCAGGTTGTGATGCTTATGAATGATTCGGATGTTTCAGGTTGTAATGCTTGTTTTTATTATGTTATGAACTTGTAACAATCGACTCTTGGGTTGTGTGCATTATCTCAACAGAGAGACCAGAAGCAATAAAAACTTCTTTTATCAAAAAAAGTAGAGGTTGGTGCCTGTTTGGAAGTATTCTATTGTAAATTGTAATAGAATACTCATCAGTATTACAACAATATGGAAAAGGAACGAAACAATCATACGAAGATGTACTTTGTTTATTTACTTTTAGATAATGGAAAAGAGATCTCCCCGACATCTGCATCATACCATGCGTGCAGCCAAAAATTATTACAAAGTTTAAGCACACAATCAAGGATGCACTTTATGAGCGCACAAATCTGAGCATCCACAAATGGCATAAGGAATGCAGATCCATATCCAAATTATTGGACAGAACAGAATTAGAAAACGGGTAGCATGTTAGCTAATGGATATGATTTTGGAAGTTGATTGCCGATCAGCAAACCACACTAACACTGTACACGGGAGACTCGATAACCTTGTCCGAGTACTGTTTAACACCTAAATCAGACAATTCGAGAACTTTATCAGTTTATTTGAACTGGTGACAGGTAGCTGGCATAACTACGAGATCACTTCTCATCCTTGCCAGCATAGTAATGGCGGAATGCACACGAGAAGTCTTTGAATTCGCAGTCCTCCTCGCATAACTTTCGGTAACTGCAGAAAGCAATGTTTAGCCATGCACGGAAAGAGGGAGATATAGGGTTCTATGCAAGTTTTGGTAGGAGAAAAGAAGAAGAAAGTCTTACATCTCAAGTGCCTCGGAGCCCATGGGACATTTGAAGCCAACTCCAGATGCAGAGGACATGGCCAAATCCAAATCTTTAGCCTGCAGAGGAATGCGAACGATCAAGTATCAGGCCCAGTTTAATATGATTATGCGTGGATAGTTTACATTTTGCTGTTCTTTTCTTAAGGAAACCTGTCGAACACATATTGATTACAAGGTTTGGATAAATGGATTTTACCAAGCAATCCACTTGTGTACAGAAGAGAGTACTTTTCACACACATCTGATCAGACTTAGGTGAATTAACCATGTATTTTCAATTTATCATAAAATTCGACAAGCAGGACATTTTTGCGTTGCATCATACCATTAGTTTTGGAGGTGAAACCACCCTCATAATTCCTCGATGATGGCACACCCACCATTACTCCAGGAACTGGGTTATAAGTGTCACTGTTGAAATAGCAAAAAAGGCACATAAACTTCAGATGGTGCAACTTATAAGCTGAAGATAAGGAAACTATTTCTAGCGTTCATTACACTTGAATACAACATTATGATCCATAATAATTTCTCAATGCTTGAAGAAAACAAAGCTCGTATTACTACATCTCGAACCACAATAGAATATGGAGACAATACCTACTCCAGCAGCGTGCACTAGAGCAATTGAATATGTTTGTAAGAGTGCTTGCTTTGATCCCTAGATTCTGGCCAAGAGCAAAGGCCTCAGAGACCCCAAGCATGCTGATAGCCATGGCCCATATTGTTACAGATCTTGGCAGCCTTAAAAATACATATCGAAAGTGAGTTGGAATAATCTGTACACCAAGAGGTAAGAATTATAAAAGAAATCTCAGTGAAAGCTGCAGTAGATAAACTAACCGAGCCATTTCCAGCCCCACCACAGTAGATTGCCTTTTTGCCCATTGCGAGAAGTAAGGGCTTTGCTGCTAGATATGCTTCCTCTAAACCACCCACCTATATATCATTCCTTTGTACCAAAGTAAGACACAAAGTCCTTCTATCCAATATAATGGTTTGATCCAGTATTTGCCTGGTGGCAACAACAAGTTATGAGAAGCCAGGAACGATACCATGAAAGTCAGTGTCCCAGCTTCTGCAGCAGGAACACCTCCGGACACAGGAGCATCCAGCATCATCAGCTTTTCAGCATGGCCTGAAGATACCAAAAAGGCACACATATACAACTCAAATGTTCAGATATATTTCTATTATAATTTGTGCTGGGGACAAAAAGGAAAGAAAGATAGCAGTTAGTTTCATATTTTCCACAAGTAGACTAAGTATTCAAGTTTTCAACAGCCAATCGTAGATCGTGGTTTTGTATGATGATATATCATAACCTTTCTTTTCTTTTAAATTGCACCGCGACATATCCATGGATATCCTTCTTGATGTTTGTGGATCAACTGTAGATGAATCTATGTACAACCATGGTCCAAGTCCGCCCCCATTACCAAGCAAGCCATTCCTTCCATTGTATACATCTAATACCTGGAAAGAATCTGTGAACACTAAGCATTTTATTTGGTAAAGGAGTTCGATACATTTGAGTTATTGTGCTCGTGCTCGTGAATTACCATCTTCTCTTAAAGAATATTAAATCAACATTTCCATGCAACAAACAAGGTAGTTACGGAGATTGCTATATCCAGGATATTGCTTCTGATATTATGATCCAGGTGGTGAAAGGAACTGAAAAAAGGGATTCCATGGTGTGAGTGTAAGCGACTTACGTGCGCAGAGGAAGGTAACATGGTAATTATGACGTCACTTGACTCGGACACTTCAAGTGGAGATTTTTTTGTGGGAATTCCGTCGTCTGAGAATTTCTTCATGGCATTCACATTGCTGAGTAAGTGAATATTATAGATTCAATGTTTGTTGGATGGTCTAATAATAATTTGCTGGCAACCATAGAAGATTGCATCAGACTGAGATATGTAAGTATGGAATCTTTTTGTATCCTTAGTAAGCAAACCAACTTTGGACAACAAAAGGAAAACTAATGAAATTTTGACCACAAATATGAAAGTTCGCAAGAAGGGCTTACATATCATGAACTGTCACTTTATATCCAGCCACTATCAGGTTCCTTGCCATATGGGAGCCCATATTTCCGAGTCCTATGAATCCAACACTCTGCGAAGTATCAAGAACCCATAACCAACAAACAATACGATGTCTATCTTAATTCAGACGCAGTGCATTAAGAAAAGATCAAAGTTCCTTCCATTTTAACTAAGCTCTGGTCAACTTCCAGATTGATATAGACAAACAGACTAAGCATTTGGATTCGATACTGCAAGAAAGAACACAGACGATCAATCGTAGATGACAAACCTCCATGTGAGATGGAATTGCAGCAGAAGAGAAGCCCCGGAGGCAGTTCCAGCCCCATTTCTGCACCTTCAAACCAAGTCTCCATCCGACACCACCCATGCTCTCTGCAGTACTAGTCGGGTGCAAAGCCTGGATCCACTTCACAGAGCCTTCTCCAACCAGACGTTCACTACACAACATACAAGTAAGCATCAGAATCCATCCAGGCATCATGAATAAAGGTTTGATCCAAGTGAAGCACAGCCGAATTCACTCTACTCTATCCTGTCCGAAAGTTTTATTTTTCTCTACCAAAATCCAACACCTAACCCTCAAGTTGTTCAGGTCATCCTAATCCACGGCTGTCCGACAGACTAATTCGCCACTAATTCCTCAGAAAACAATCAAGTAGACGCAGTCCAAACCAGAAGGGAAGAAAGTACCAAATTTCGTGCCGAATCGATCGCGGCAGCTTCGGATTCGACGGTGCAACCAAACTCTACGCTACAACTAGCACATAAACACCTCAAGAATTTTCCTAATCGCTCATAAACTGGAGTAGCCCATCTCGCAGGACACAAGAACTCCAGTGCTTGGGACAGGAAGAAGAGGCGGGGGCTTACAGGTGGGAGCAGGTAGGGAGCGCAAGCTGGTGGGATTCCGGCGTGGCGTCACATCTGCTTCGACGACGCCGTCAGCTGAGCTCTCACTCTGACTTCACTCATGTCGCTCGCTCTCCAAGAAGGCTAGTCGAAATCAAATGCGGACTCTGCCTGCGTCACAGCCTCACAGGGCTTTTCTCCCTAAATACGCCTTTTCGTTCAGCCCACGGCTGACGAGAGAAATACGTCTTCTTCTCTGGTTTACGTAGCCATATGGATTATTCTTTTTAAGCATAGTTTACGCTGAATTGTTTCTGCGGTTCCACTAGTTGTAACATAATACTCAGGGTAGTAGTAAAGCCTGCAGAATCAAGAACAGAGTTTTCATTGGTAGCTGGGCACGCACTCTTAACAGGTTGATGAAACAAGGAGCTTCTGTTTATTCTGATGATACTTCTCATGTGCTAAAACATAGTGTGTAATTGTTAACACACACGTTCATGAACAATTGAACAAAGATGTACAGAGCAGAACTGCAGAACAAACATCGTCATCCTAATGTGCAGTGAGCATCGCTTCCAAAATTCCGTCGAGTCACTCGCATTGCACACACCTTTTTTTTTGTGACATACATAATTATGGGTTCTGAGTTCAGACAACTTTGACATAAATATTCTGTGATTCTGAGTTCAGACAACTGTGTCACACACAACAAAAAAAATCATTTATAAAAAATTCTCACACTCCAAAATTAGAAATTTCTCACACGTATACTATATTTCATTTACCTGTATTGCTATATGATTGCTAAATTCACAACAACTAGCTGCACTCACTTGTGATGTAGTATTGTTACATCAGGTAAACTAAGCTTACACTGAAGAAACCACATATATGATGTCAAACTGCTAGACTAATATCATGCCCATTGTATATTGCCTTCTATGCAGACGCCAGGAAGATTTGCTTCCATGATTCAATTCTTGCGATTGCGATTCTGAAGTCCACTGTGATTCCACATTCATTGCAGTTCTTAATCTGAAGAAGTGCATATGAATAAAGATCAGTTAAAGTTCTCACTACTTGAGAAAACCTGAAGAGCTAAATCTTTGAAAATTTGTCGTTCACAAACCTGAATTATCATACAACGTTATTGCAAGATTCAGGATGCTGCCCTTGCAGCCTCACACCACTATTTTCATTTACAGCGTTATTCCTGGGTTCTGGATGCTGACATCATTGACAGGACGAGCTAACTGTGGGTTCCTCCTCCTAGCTCTCCACCTCAAGTATTCTACTAGCAGTGAGTTTGTACTAATAGCAATTGCGAACCCAGTGAACGAGGAGAGTAGGACCGCAGGCACTGGATCACTCTTAGCTGCAGGTTTGTGATAATAGTAAGTGGTGTGATGCATAATCTGCATCAGATGTAATTAAGGAGAAGAGTTTCATACCACGTTGTAGAAGATATAGGCAAACAGGATCACAATAGCAAACTGGAAGGAAGCATAGGCCCATAGATAACTCTTTGTCACTGCAGGAACAAAGAAGGTTTGGATTGAAATGGTGACAAGAAGTAAATCTACTAAAAAACAAATCACAAACACTAAGCAAAATGACACATTAGTTTCTCTGCAGAAATACTGCACATTAGTTTAGGTCTTCCACCACATGTGAAACACTGAAAAGCTTTTTACTGCCCCAGAAAAATAACTATTTTTTTGACGTTCTTAGTTCTTACAAAAGCAAGAATGGCGAAGATGAAGTAAATTTAATTACCCATAGTGGATGCTATCATGGAAGAAAGGAGGCCCAAAACGCATGAGAAAGGCAATGAAATCGCCAATGCACCTGACTGCAAACAGTAACCTGTTCCAGTGAAAGTTCAGATGGATTTCACAGAGCTGAAACAGAGAGAGTGCCAGCTACATTCAATGAACTGGTAAAGAAAGTAGCAAGGGAACACAGACCAAAAGTTGCTCCAAGAAACAGAAGTACACAAGCATGCTAACCATCACCAAATTGGAATGTCCTGCCAAATCTGTTAGAAACTGAAGAGTCAGATTTTGCGAACATGCAAAACCATCAATCAGTATTTATTGTATTTCTGTTTTCCAAATTGTAAGAGTGAATCAAGAACGAAAAAGAAAAGGAAATTACATTTGAAATAAGTTTTCTTCTCTGATTCACAGAGCTGGACAGAGGAAAAAACAATGCCAGTCCCTATCTCCATATTGTGAATCAACCCATTCTCTCAAGTATTTTACCTGTATTGTTGGGATGCCCTTTGCTGAGCACCATTTGTTAGTCGCCTGTTAGTAGTTTGCGTCGGTATTCTCAATAAAGTCACTGGCGATTCTGACTTCTTGTCTGCAGACATCACATATCTTGTTTCCCTGATGATAAACCATTTGACAGCACAATCTTCGTGTGCAAGGGCAAGTTCTCCTTTGCAGCTGCACTCCATTTTAAGTGTTCCCCTCCTTCATTGAGTTCAACTAGACAAATTCTGCAGACCGCCTCTTCTTCAGGAATATCTTCACCTCATCACCAGGAGCTGACAAGAATGCACTTGCATTTACAAATACTGCTTTTTGAAGCAACTGATTTGGTCTATGGAAATGTCAGAGTAAAGGCTTAAAAGAGTAGATACATCTACTGTTTCTTCAATGCCATCCCTTGGTGCAATTGTATCAGCTGGAACATGTCGCGGAGTTGTTTGAATCACACGCATGACACCTAATGAGTCTGCTCTCCTCAAACTCTTGTTTTTGCGATTTCCTGGTACTGAAAGTGATCGCCTAATTTGTGCTGGAACTTCTTGATTCTGCCAACACCGTAGAACACATTTATTTTAAAAAGAACATCTTAGTAAAACTGCAGATGTATAACACAGTGTAAGGCCTCATTTCCAACGTCCCATGTAAAACGCTATAATCTAGCATTTTTTTAGGGAATAACCTAGCATTTATCTGGATACAGCATCACAGATAATGGCTATATACTTACAGATGTAGTTGGCAGGTTGTCTATCTGAATTCCTGGAGAAGAATCTTTGTCTGCAGTTGCTACAGGCGTGACTGGCAAAGAATGGGTACGCTTCGCCGATAACGAGTTAATGACCTTTCTAAAAAGAAAAAGATCTTGATGCAGTGGGATTATCCTGCTGCCCTTCGGATGATGTCCCAGGAATTAGAAGGATTGTCCGATCACCTTCCTGTGCTGAACTCCTTAACCTGAAACTCTGTTGCGGAATGATGTTCTTGATAGATGATTTGTTCTAGTTGAATTAGGCCTCGGCGGCAATCCAGCTCTTGTCGAACTGGGGCTGGGGGATATATTAATTCTCGTTGAAGTAGGTATATGGTTATCCAAGGTCCTAGCTGGTATTTGCAAAGAAAGGTTTGGCCTTCGTGAATTATGCCCGGTTGCACTTTGTGCATTGTCATCCTGATCCGGCACCTACATGGTCAAGCAAACAGTACTGTCAACAACCTATGTTGAATAAAATTAAATGAGCTTGTAAAACTAATGGACTAGAAAGAAGAGCAAGGCATCAATATTTCTATGTACGATGCAAGGAACACATAATGATTCTTGAGCCGAAACACTTTATCAAGCTCACGCACTCATCTTAGTTTCTGAACACATGGAGTTGCAGTTCCAGCGCAGTTGTATGTACCCTCAGTCTTCAACATAGTCTAAAACTCCAAATCACACATTGACAAGGAAAGAGAATCCGAGGAGTGCAACAAAACCATCATCACGAATCATGAGTCCACGAGGACAATGACCTTCAGTCCCTAATACACGACAGTGCCACAAACTACAAAGATAAATTTCTACCGGACTATCATGACATTGACAATGCTAAATTTGCTTAACAGGTGTAATCTAGAGAACCTGTGAGGTAAAACATTAAAACCGAGGAAGTAAGCCTGGCTCACTTGTGGGTGGTGGTGGGGTTGGGGGTTGGATCAGTGGGTGTACGATCCCACCACCCGGGTTCAAGTTCTCTTTTAGAACATTAAAACTGGATGACTAAGACAATGTATCCAGCTAACTATGCACCCAATAAACAATCACACAAGTAGCTACATCATCACACACATAGCAAGACACTTCAGTGCAGCAGTTTCATCAGAAGGTCAGCAAACCTCATAACAGATGCTACTAATAATTTTAGCTCATGTAACAGTACATGGAAACCAAGGTAGGCAAACAAAAGCTACTTATCACAATTGAGGAAGCCGCCTTGATAAAGGAAAAGGGAAGAAGTTTCGATCTTCCGTTACTAATCATAGTTGCCCAAAACGAAGAGAGAAGAAACACAAAGATTCGCCCTACTCAACCAGAATTCACCACCAAAGCTCGCGTCTTTTTGGTACGAGCAACAAAATTAACCCCCGAATTCGACTAAAAAACACGAAAAACAATTAGTAGACATAAATTATCTCGTCCTCCCAGCACAGAAGCAAGCAATTAACGGAGCATCACAAAGAATACCCGAAAAGAACAGAAACTCGGGGAACAAAGCACAGTATGGACTGACTGCTCGCGGGGGGATCTCACCGGGCGATCGTCGGACTCAGGCGGCAGTCCTTCGGCGCTTTCCATGGACGATTCGATGCCTTTGAGCCGGAGAGACGCTAGAATTCGGGGAGAGATAGTGGAGGTAGTGGTGGTGTTCTCGGTGAGGAGCAGCATAGTCAGGGGATGCCCGGGAGGAGAAGGGGCACTATCGCGAATGCTTTCTTTTCCTTTTTCGCCCTCGGGTTTCCTACTTATAGCATTGTAATCACAGTGATCGGAAGAGAAATGATTGAAGCCACCACCTCACTAGTCGCCAAGCCCTCTCTCAACAGTACATTCTTTCTATTCTAGAAAAAGGTGCATTCTTTCCTTTGAAAAAAACTATACCCCATTTTCTCAATAGAATACATAATGCCATACAAAATATGCATCATGTTCTATATGCATATTTATTCTTTTTGGTATTTTTCTGCAACAAACTACTACGACATACTAGGTAGGTCCCTAGTGAGTAGTGATAGTCAAGCATGGATTTCTCAATTTATAAACAAAATATGCTGAATTCTCCTTGCAATCTTATCTTTATTTAGCCCAGCCATCAAAATTCAAAGCCAGTGGACTAGCAAAAAGAAATAGGAAGGAATATAAAGGCTAAAAAGTGTCTTGTCAGAAACGATCCCTGCACCTGCCCCTAGCGCGAGGGCGTGTGATAGGGTCTTGTCGGAATATAGTAGCTTCGTCTATAGGAGATTTGCAACCTCTGAAATCCTGCAGGGTTTCAGCGTTATGGGGCAAACACAATTTTACCTGGACCTCGTTCGAGAGACGGGACTTCGAAAGAATCCAACGACAAACTGTGCAGCTTCATCCAAACCCTGAGCAAGTGCCTTTTGCCGTATGTGTGGCGTATGCAGATGAGAGGCACGAACAAGCGATCGACAGGTACCGCTTTGAATTCCGAATGCAGATACGCCGTGACAGCATACAGGATACGAAAACGCCATGCCTCACACTGGGTTTGTACGATGACACGCAGGGAAGATATTTTTTTCCTGTAATGCGTCGATATCGACGTCATGCCTGCCAGTCATGAGTGAGTTGATCGATTGATTAATCGGCGATTTGTTTGGAGTCTGACGCCGGAGCAACTTCATGCCTCAGTTGTATCGATGGTTCCATGTGGAACCGTCCAATTGATACAGCTCTCTTGTTTAATTTAATTAATTAACTCCTAAACAATCTGCTAGTAGTACAGTTGGCAACGTTAGTAGTATGTTTGTAGCAGCAGTTAATCAATCCTCTTTGAGCCTGCATGCCATGACCGAGTCCTTCGGAAAATGCATTGTGCGACACTTTCTGTTGGTAAACAATCGATGTTTACTAGCTAGTTCCGAGTGTTGAAAAGCAAGCAGATAGCGCGAGAAATTAAGAGCTTTTAGAATGACGATCGAAGAGACGAGATAAGCTCAGATTTCCCTTTCGTCGTCATCGACACTGAAGCCACTGTCCTTCATAACATGCGTATGTGTCCCGCGCCTTTATTGGTGATATATGCTGCAGAATTCGTCTTGTCCAAGCAAGAAGTAATTATCATGGTCAGCGAGGCGAGACACCCTTTAGGCGTGCTTAACTATATACTACTAGTACATACTTCGATCGCCGATCCCGACTTGTGAGCAATAGATTAACACGGATGCCAATGAACACTGTTTTAAAGGAACTGATTTGGGTAGCTATTAGGAGCGTGTACCATACTAGTACTTGAGAAGGAGTTTAGTAGAATAAATCGGTTTTTTATCACATAGGTTAGTATTGATGTTTGTTTTATAGTAAAGTGTTTAATTAGACACCCATATTTAAAATGTATTTATGTATTTAATTAGTACTAATCAATATATAATAAATAATCTAAGCAATTTTAAAGTGAAGCTTGCTTTAGAGTAGGTGAAATTTATATAATACTTATGATATGGCTATATTCTCTCTCTTTAAACACTCATATATAATCACATTACTAATAAAGTACCCGTGCGTTGCAACGGGACAAAAAAGAGATGTTTAAAAGCATTAATAAAATGATCGCTCTATTTAGTAAATATGTGTGTTAAAAGTGACGCATGTATGGTATTTTCACAACAGTCACCGATATTTTTCTCTTACTTTCTTCCCTCCCTAGAGATCAACTGTGTTTCTCCCTTCCTCTCTCTTCATCATCCTCTCAGCTTTGCCCCTAATTGTTCTTTCTTTGCTCTGCAGTCATCCTGATCCAATTCCCGTCGCTCCACCATTATGTGTGTGCCTTCTTCAACTTTGATAGATCTCCACCACGTTTTCAATCGTCTGTAATTGTAACACTCCAGAATTAACTAAAGAAATGTTGGAGTTATTAAAATTCAAGATTGGCCAAAAATCCAAGACGAATGGATATATTTGACTTTTTAAATCATGCATTGAATAGAAGATTTTGAGACCGTGATTGTGTTCGTCTCATCAAATCGATCGAGACAGACTATAAGTTTGTTCAAATGGAAATCCAAATGAATCGATCAAGGTAGACCCACCCCAACTCATGCTCTTTCTCCTCTCCCCTCACCCTCCCTCTAAGCTACCGCCGCCCGTTTCCACGGTGTCACCACCATGCACCGCCACCATTAGAGCTATAGCTATACATACGCCTCTCAACAAAACCCTAAATCGAGCTTCTTGACAAAATCTGGGTCACTTATCTTTTCTGATCTCTCGTTGTTATTTTTATATCTTTAATTCTATATATCTAAATCAAGTAAATGAATACTATGCAGATATCTATAGAAAATTTTCAATAACTTTTATGTTGAGCCTATATTTTAGTTATACCATTAAGATCATTTAATCAAACTCAACAAATCTCATCCCTAGAAAAATAACATAACAGTAACAAAATTTTGGCCATAACTTTTGAACCATGACTTTGATTTATGCAAACTCAGTGCCGTTGCAAAGGTTATGATGAAGCCTACAACTCCCTCAATTGTGTCAATTTGAAATTCGGTTCAATTTGGTCACGGTTAATTAATATAAGCTCACTGTTTTGAATCTAAAAACCCTAGATCAAATATCAAACACGATTTCTTCCAATTCCATCTATCAAATTCTCATATGGGGACTAACTGGAGATTGAATTTATAGCATGTACCTCATATTTGACACTAATTCATCAAATTTGACCAAAATTTCCAAATTCCCCCTTCTTCTTCTTCTTCTTCCTTCTTCCTTCTCCTTCCTCTTCTCCTCCTCCTTCCCCTCATTCCATTCCCTTCTCTTCTCCTTCCCCCAACCGAGCTTTTCTTCCTCCCCTTGGCCAGCGGTTAGGGCAACCTGGCTAGGAGGTGAGGCGGCTCGACCGGGGCGACAGTGACTGGCGTTGGCGGACGACGGTGACGGCATAGCAAGGGGCGGCATCAGCTTCTTCTTTCCTTCCTTCTTCTTTATTATTCTTTCTTCTCCTTCCTCTTATCCTCCTCCTCATCCCCCTCCTTCCCTTCCTTGCTCTTCTCCTTTCCCTTGGCCGGTTGCTAGGGCAGCCTGCCTAGGAGGGGAGGCGACTCTGCCGGGGGGCTGCGACCGATAGAGACGGTGCAGGATGAAAGGGAGTAACGGGGATCAGATGGTGATGGAGCGCATGGTATGGAGATGGCCAACCTCGGGCTTAATTGAGAGGAGTCTTTATTATATCTAAGGTAGTTAGTTTGTTGGTTTTTCATAGAGGGTTTTTAAGTCTTTATTTATTTCTAAGGCAGTAGTTTGTTAATTTTTGTTACAGATTTTTTAGGTCTTTATTATATCTAAGGTAGTCAGTTGTTGGTTTTTGTTAGAGATTTTTTAGGTCTTTATTATATCTAAGGTAGTTATCTGTTGGTTTTTGTTAGAAACTTTTTAGGAATGTAGTTAATGGAGAGAAGGGTTAAAATCAGAAGTGAAAGTATGATACTGCTTCACCAACTCCCATTTTGTGATAGGAACAATGGCTCTATAGTCTTTCAATCTGTGCATGCTACTTTCCTTCTCTCGACCTAGATGAATGAGCGTTCCTTAAAAGACACTAAATGCACCAGTACGTAAAAGATGTTTCATAAAAGTTGATATGATTTCCACAACCAATTTTTTAGTGCACCTGATCTTAAATAACAACAACAATAGCTGTTTGTTTCTTAGATGTATCAATCACAGCTATTTATTAGTGGTGTTACTCCATTTAACAGATATTTGTTAGTGTTGTTATTTAAGATAAGATTAAGTGGTTATAGGTGTGATTGTTTGTCACGCATGCATAGATAAGATTGAGCATAGATAAGATTGGGTTGTTATAGCTGTGATTGGTTGTTGGATGTGATCTATGAGAAGAAAGCAAGCTAATGACGTGATTGTGGAGAAGAACAATGGTGTTTGAGATAGGTTGTTGGAGTTGTTATTTTTTTGTTGATAAGAATGAGGAAAACAAGAGGCAAGATTTGATTTGAATAGAGATAGGTTGTTGGATATATATGGAAGTGCGTTTGATTTATTGTTGGATCTGAAACTGATCAGGTTGTTGGATTTGTTATTTATTTTGTTGATGCATGGCAGGTTGTTAGATAAATATGTTGTAGAATTGTTGTTTTTGGTTGGATAAGAACATGAAGATAAGGAAGTTGTTTTCTACTTGATGGACTTGGTGGAAGGGTAAAATCGAAAAGAAAAAAATTTACCACCACCACCAACTCAAATATAATATATAGTAATAGATATTATATATACCCTAATTAAATAGTCATAACTCACAACTGAAATGGTGGGCACGATGACGCGACAGAAGCGAACTAAGCTCCAAGGAAGAGCATCATCACACCTCACATGGCCAACCGCGAAACTGCATCCTCAACTCTGGCTCAATTTCGGAGCAAACAATTTATATCTCTGCCTGATTTCTGCTCCTCCATGTGACCAAATAACATCAGGCCAGTACATGCATGCCTGATGTATGGCAGCGCGAGCAATGCCAAGATGGGCCTTTCCACATCCGTAGACTGGCCGCCCCTGCCTTAATCAAGCGTCATTCTTTGGACTTGTGCTCGTATATGACGACGAAAGGCCCGGTCTTATGTATTCGACGTGAAAGAGAAAAAAGATTCCAACAGTGTGGTTGAGCTTCAGACCCAGAGTCGTCCTTATCAGCAGCTCGTATATTCATACCTAGCGTGTGTAGCTAGGTCGTGACAATCTTGCGTCCATGTCCATGTACTATAAGGCCTCTGGCACAGGCTTCCATCTCGCCAACAGCGTAGTTAAGTGATAATTGTTATCAATTATAATTTATGAAAAACCTTTAATATAAATCTACATATATATGTACGATCGTACACATTAATCACGTTTTAAATATATTTCAAGTATATGCTATAATTTAATATATCGAGTAAATGGACATAAAAATCCTCCCCAATTTGTAGACCCCTATTCAAACTTTTATCCGCAACTTTATGTGATATATTTTTTACACAGCTATATTTCTAGAATTTAAAATATAAAAAACAAATAATATTTATAAAAAAGTCCATAGACCAAGAAGGTTAAACCAACCCATTCAGCCCAACCCAACTAGGGTTCACCCTAGCCAACACACACACTCTCCTCTCACCTCCCTCTCTTCCTCACACCCAACCGCACCCAATGCGGCCCGCGATTGCTCCTCACTTCTAAAAGTCGCAGCAACCTCGCCGCCCGATTTCGCCCGTCGCCATCGGCTGACGACGCCGCTAGCCACTCAACCGTCCTTCCCTCCTTTGACGGCTCCGATCCTGCATCGGCGCGCCGCCTCTCCGGCCCGAACACTGGCGCCTCTCTGCCACAAACCCTGCGCCCATCCCGTTCCTTCTGCTCCGCCCCGCTGCCACCCCTCTCCCGGACGGCGCCGTCATCTTCTTTAGATCCCACACACTGACACAACGCTCCACCGTAGTCTAGACCCTGTACACCGAACCGGCACTCCACCCTGCCCTCCTCCTCCATGGATTCGGTGGTAGAGCCACATGGCAATGGGCCCCTTCACCTGCCCGCTCCTTGCCGTCCTCGTGTCGCCGCGGTCGTCGACACTGCCAACACTGATGAGGGAGGAGTTTTCAGCGGCACTACTCATCTACCCCGCGTCACTTCATTGCTCAGCGATCGTGGCCCATGCATTGGAGGCCCCCAGGAAGCTCTAGAGCAACAAGGTCTCTATTGTGGTCGAAGCGTTAGCGGGGGAGCGGCAACGAGCCAATGGGCAAAACCGGTGCCCATAAGGAAACCCCAAAGGCAACCAGATGGAGAAGGTGGCAACCAGAAGGGCCAGGTTGCAGGACAGAGAAGAGATGGGCCCTACAGGACCCTAAATTTTTGTAATCCATATTCAAGACACGGCTCAAGAAACAAAAAAGATAAATACATCTATAAATATGATTTCTCTTTTTTTTTGAACTATGCATTGAATTTGTATTTGTTAAGTAATAGATATGTGTTGTATTAATGGTGTGAATCTTTTTCAGAAATTTTAACGATTTGTAGAGAGGAAAACAACCGGGTGTACCGGAAGGCTAGTAGCGCTGGTACTCTACATAATTCCAAGGTGCGGAGAGTCGACGGACAAAATGCCAAATCGGGAGCGAACCAATCAGGTTTCTAACTCTAATAAACGTTAGGCCTCGTCCATTCCATGGTGGACTGCCTATTCCGCCCGGCCGTTTCCAACTCTCCATCGGCACCACTCGCCAGCCTTCTGAGCCGCCCGCGCGCCTCCCTCATGCAAGCCCGTAACGCGCGGCCCGCGCATACGAAGGCCCTTCTGTTGCTCGCACCCGTCCCGCCGCCGCGGGAGCCTCAACCCACTACTGACCTACATGCTCTGCCCCGGCATCTAGGCTCGGCTCTGCTCGGCATTACCCAGCAATGGCCTAAAAAAGAAGAGAAAACATGCGGTCACTCAAAGTCACCTCATCAATGGCACCTTGGGGCCACAAACGCAAGAGCAACAAGGGAGAACCGGCGAGGCGGCCGGCGTAAAATGTGGGCGCTACCGCGCGCGGTGGGCGCGCCTGTTACGTACGTGCAGCCAGCAATCACGCAGAGCTTCGAACAGAAACCGGAGAGGGACGGCTCAGGTGATGGTGACGGTGGCGGTGGCGGTGGCGGTGGCGCACGCTCCTTTTCTAGAGGGCGGTCCTCGAGCCCAACCAGCACGGCGCCACTGTGCCAAAGAATGACAAACAGCGCCGTGACTTGACGTCGTGTTCCTGTGCATGCAGTGCAGCCCAATAATTTTGCGATCTCGCGGCTTTGCATGCAAACTAACACGGACGTGATTGATCCCTGCTGCTAGCTAGCAGCGCTTTTTTCAGAAACTGGTGCGTGCCTCTGTGTGGTAGGGTAGTGTTTTTTGCTAGCTCTGGATCGATCGGTCCGTCGGCCACCGCCGGTGAAATGCGCATCGTTAGATCGATAAGAGGCCGATCGATGGGGTAGGCCCCTGTACATAAGACTCCTTTTCTTCTTAATGGGATGGCTGCTCCTGCCCCTTCTTTTCCACCGTGGCTCCTTGCCCGACCCTAGATCTCTCGTTCATCCAGCTTAATTGACCAGCTAGCACGCAGGACAAAACTGACACAGTACGTGGCGACGCCATGGTACGCAACACAACACAATGTGGTGGTACTTTCTTTCTTTCTTCGAAATCGATGTGGTAGTACTTGAAGCCTTCAGATTATCATATATCGATGTCAAAGGCAACAACTTCTACTATCTCTTAGGAGATCTGTTGCAGATCTTTTGGTATCTGATCTCTTGACCTCCTGGTGGGTAAATCTTAGAATATACGTGGTCCAGTTGCCCATAGTATGTAATCAAACGGACAGGGAGTATATCTACAGCTCGCTTCCCCTTTCCTTTTGGAAGGCAGCACCTGGCTACCTGTAGCTAATAGTATATTACTCCACTGTATGAACCATAACACTGGCCTATGGGTCTCCCTAGATGCTAGGTGAAGAATGAGCCGCGTGCCACACCCATCCTATGCTTTACGTAGAGTATTAAGCACCCGAGTACTTGGCAGTAAATTAATCAGCAGATGCCGCCAAGAGAGAGTAGCACTTGCGCTCCTCGATATTGATTCGCTTGGGCACATGTACTGCCCCGTACACGTACGCGGCCAGAGATCCCCCGACCATTACTGTCCAAGATCCCCCTCCAGCCCGTACGACACGGATCTCGATTAAAATGATCCGAGTACTGTTTCACTCCCCTGGAGCTCCAGCACTCTCTCCACCTGTCTACTTATTAATTCATAGCTTGTGCAAAAGAAGAACTTACTCCAGAATGACATGGCCCAGATCCGTAACCGCAGATATATATGTACGTGCCATCACGCGGCAGCAAATGCGTTCGCCCGTGGCACGCACGCACGCACGAACACAGTGCACTGTGGCACGCACGGACACAGAGACAGAGAGAGAGAGAGAGATCCATGGTGTGGCTTCGTTACCGGCACGGGCAGCACCCGCACCAAGACCAACCAACAGTGGCGCCCGCGCATCTGCGAAACGCACCGCCGTACCGGCGTGCACGGACGGCGAGGTGGTGGAGCCAGCGGGGAGAGCCAGCCAGCTACGCCGTAGCTGGCCGTGGCAGGGACGGGCGCTAGCTGCTGCGTTGAATCGCTGCAGGGAACGTCGGATCGATGGCAATGTTCCTCCTCCCGTGCTGTTGAGCCACGGGTCCCCTCCGTCCTTTGTTGCAACGCCGTACGGGTCCCCGCGTTCGTTGCGTGCATGCATGGGCGGACAGAGCCGGACGCACCTAGCTAGTTCGGTGCCATGCCCTACGTGTGGGTCTCCATCGCGGCAGTGGCCGCCGTACGTGCGTCAACAGTGCACGCGATATGAGGTAGCTCGGGAAATTAAAGTCGCGGGGACGGATCGTGTCACAAAAACGACAGGCAAACATAAAACAAGATCAAGAACGGACGCATTGATTTTCCACGTGAAAAATCTTTATTGGGAAAAGGTGATCTCTACCGGAAAAGTTTATAAAACACAGGAACTAACAATAAAATTAATATCTTATCCATATGACATATAAGAGGTATTTATAATAGGTGACATAAGGGTGACTCGACTCGTACACGAAAAGAATCTGCCGTAAAGAAAAATCCATACTGGTCTCTACTTCGAAAGATTCCGACCTCTCCACTTAATAATTCGAATCATATTTTTTTACTGAAAAGGACAAGAGCGTTACTATTCATTAAAGAAGATAAGAGTCGTATGTACAAGAGTATATACAAACACACCCCCCCAGGTGCGAAAAAAGAAAAGAAATAAAGCAGGGAACTATGGAGGCTTGAAGGCCAGAAGGCGCAAGTTGATCGCCTCTTTGGCTAGGTGCGCGACCTGACTAGCAGAGGCGGTGTCCTCTTGGAAGATCATGTAGTTCCTTTCTTTTTAGATGACACAAAAAATGTTCATGGCCACGCTATTGAAAAAGCGGCGGCACAGCGTGGGTGTCATCTAGAAGCCTTGACCTACCAATCCATGATGTTGCGGTGCTCGAGGGGGTCAATGGTGATGAGGATGTTGAGGTCGTAAGAGGTGAGGACCAAATGCCACATGATAATAGAGAAGTCGCGGTGCATGGCAAGATGGATCCCCCATCTCGAGCTCCGAGTGGCAAAGCTGGCAGAGGGTGTGATGCGACCAACCACGAATCGCGAGGTTGTCGGCGGTGAGCACACGGTTTTGCGCTAGGATCCCCATGAAGAATTTGACCTTGCATTCGACGGCGGCCTTCCATATCATCGAGAAAAGGAGGGAAGGGACGAATCCCCTGAACTAAGCCATGTAGACAGTCTTGGCAGAGTAGACTCCGTTGTCGTCCAAATTGACGGAGTCCGTGACACCCTCATTGAGGGCCATGGGCTGAATCATGCCCCAGAGGGCAACAAAGTTGTGAAGCAAGTCCGATGAAGTGATGCGCCCCCGGAGGGGGGGTGATCCAATTCCCCGCCGTGAGCTCGGTGGCGACCAAGTGATTCCTCCTCCTCGTGGCGGCAAAAAGGTCTAGCACTAGGTATTTGGGCGTGTTCCCATGCATCCAATGGTCGTGTCAAAAACTTGTTCTCTTTCCGTTGCCAAGTTGCAATTTGGTGCAAGCACTGAACAGTTGCCTATCCATGTCATCGTAGGGGGGTTGGCACTGAGCCAAGGTCACTACGAACTTGCCTAATAGTGACAAAGCTAGAGTGGGCGAAGGGCACGGCTAAAGCGCTCAAGATCAAGGACCCCCAAACCGCCAAGCTCGAGCAGTCTGTAAACATGCTTCCAATTGACCAGACAATGTCCGCCATTGATGTCTTTTTTTCTTTTCCAAAGGAAGGAGCGTTGAATCTTGTCCATGTGTTTTTGGGCCCCTTTTTCAAAAGGGAAGACCGTGAGTAGGTACGTAGGTAGCCAGGATAGCACAGATTTGATTAGGGTAAGCCGTCCAGCGATGGATATCATCATTCCTGTAAGGACCCTATTCTTAAGACACGAGATCGATGTAAATCATCGTGAATAAAAACAATTTTGTTTCCTCACGTGCATACATATAGATCGTTCACGAATGACTCTGGTATAGAACCTTAGCTTGTGCCTTAGGATCAATTTCAAAATGGAACTGAGAAACCAATATCACCAAAATATATGTCCAGTAATCTGTAAACGTTTTAAACATTTTATAAATCTCTCAAACAATTTGAAGTACATTGGAATTCATTTGCATATTCGAACCAAAGACTCCGCAAACTACTTCCACTTGGACCGATTTGAAATAACGATCAACCATAAATTTTTCACCCTAATAAAATTATGGGTCATCATATATGTGATAAGCAAGTCCCGCAAAATTTTAAATTGATCTTTGAATTCAACTTTATTTTAAACCTAGCTTAAAAACAGCAAAGAAAACAAAACAAAGGAAAAGAAGAAATAACTTACCTGCCGTGGGACCCGCCTGCAGGTCTTTTTCCCCCACGTAGCACGCCACGCGCAGCATTTTCTTCAACCCCTGGCCGGACTCCCCAACTCTTTCTCCTCCAACTGATTTCTCCAATGTGCCTACTCCTCCTCACTTTTCTCTCCTCTGCCGATTCCTCCAAGAAAAACCCCAGCGCCCACCGCCATTCTCCAAAGCCGGCCGGGAAGCTCCCCTGCGCCGCCGCTCTTGGCGGAATCGCCGTCGCCGCCGGCCGACTGGCCCCCGCTCCTCCTGCTCCTTCCCCAAGCCCACGGATCCGCCGCTGCCGGTCTTCCCCAGCTCGCCACCACCACGCCGAGCCTGAGGCCCCCCCTAGCAGCTGGTCTCCATCCGCTCGCCCTCCGGCCGAGCGCCGCCCCGATGGGGCCATTCCTCATACTGCCGCTGACGGCGCAGCATGCCCCGACCGTCAGCCGACCACCAGTCGTCGAGCCGTCGCTGCACAGCCCGCCATTAGTGTCGCCCTTGCCTCCTTCACCTCCTGCCGCTCGCCGCCTCTCCAACGCCACCGAAGACTCCTTTTCCCCGGTTACTCCGCCGCCTCAAACATTACCGCGCATCCCTCGCCTGCTCGTTGCTGCCGACAGCCACGGAGGCCGGCGTGTTAACCACCGCTGTTGTTGCTCCGATGCACCACCAAGCTGCGGTAGGCCCTAGCAGCTGCCGATAAGCCACCTTCTCCTTTCTACTAACCCGTATGTTTGCCCCATGCTCCTCTGCCCCTGGTACGCTGTCCGTCTCCGTGCATGGGAGCTCTTCGCCATGCGGGTTCGTCATTGCCATCGCCGCCGCGATGATTGCGATTGATCCTCGGTGAGATTCTTGTTAATTTCTTGTCTCGATATCCCAAATTCTATTCTAGTGCTCTGATCCTTGCCATATGTTCTATGCAAGTTTCGTTCTTGCCGTGGAGATCCGCCCCAGCCGCTGCTCGCCCTTGTCACCGTCGCCGCTGGCTCCCTCCGTCGTATATGTAGTTCTTAGAGTGATCAGGGTGAGCTCCTGAACTGAACACATCCCTCCCTGTTAACCGTAACGCTCCAGATGATTGATATCATTGATGCTTTTCATGAGTGGCTCAGTGTAATTTTTAGACTTTCATTTAGCGCTAAGACCATCTTCAATTCCAGTTCAGACTACTGCACCTATGTCTCGATGTAGTTCACACCCAAGGCTAAGTAGAGATTTATAGCTGAAATGTACAAAACAGATGAGCTACATAGTTGTTCCCTCATCAGGTTCAGTCTCATAACAGTGCATAGCCGAGTAAGGCTGCCTGCAGTTTTCTAGCCAGTATAATAAAATAAATAGTGATCGATCCATTAGCTTAGCGCTAACCAATTAATTAAGTTCAGCATAACCCACAGCTCAAACTTGAACCCGACCAAAATAATCAGCATGTAATCATTAGCTCGTAAGTATTTACTAGCATGTTTAACCAAATAAGTTCGTCCTTGTGTCAATTCCTAAGGTTCGTCTTTCTCCTTGGTCACTAGCCCACGGACAACACCAGTATTATGCTTAAATTGGTAGCTCCAGTAGTCAGCCTAAATGTACGTAAGGTTTGGTTATGTCAAGCTTGTTAATACGACGTGCAAGCCATTCTAATTAGTAGATAAGATTAATTAATGAAGCAAAGCCATGGCCTCAACTAATTCGAGTATAGGTCATTAGACCATACCACAAGTGCGATTCCGAGCTAATCCACTAAAACTTGCTTAAGCAATTTAAGTCTAGGATGGGTAGGTCTCGTAGTTAAAGCTGAGACCTTCCGGACACCATTTAGTGACCTTTCGTTGCTAACCTTATGCTGATACCAAAATAAGAAAGGTAGCCCTTGTCAGTAGCTTCGTTTAGAGTACTCGTTTGCCCAATTCTGGTGAACAGTTTGTGAAATAATGCCAATATATTCCTGCTGTCCAGAACTGATCCGAGCAGAGTCTGCAACCTAGGTCAATTAGGAACAGCCTTGTATATGACGAAAATTAAACAATAAATCGTATATGAAGGATACTGCCATAATGTTATACTGATAACAATGGCACTTGGTGTTAATTCGTGTATGTCAGTTCAGTAAACATATTGCATCCTAAACCTCATGTTGAGTCCAAGCACACCTTGTTTAAATTTTGACACCATACTCGCATAGTTGAACTTGCGGTATAGCTCATACAAGTCAGATCGCTTAAAATACATTGAATCTTGAGTTCATCTTAACAGCAACGCCTTACATATGACATTACGATATTATCAATCTTTATAACAAGGTAACATGCATGCATGCTGTTAAGTTGTGTTAGTGGTCAGGGCATCTTAATATATAGTTCATGTCGCCTCTAAAAAGGTTGAAGCTAAAGTTCTACCCGTTAACACCTTATACCAATCCGCCGGGATTTAACCTGCACCTTCAAATTGCCATATGTACATCATACATGTTATTACTACGATAATCCAAATTTCATTAAGATAAGCTAATATTACTCGATCAAACCTGCATGTTGTTTAATCTTGCTCATAAAGTATGCTCATCCATCTTAGTTACGTATCTCAAACGCTCCAATGCATCCATGTTAATTGCATCCATGCATTTAGTCATTTTCAAATTAGCTTCTTAGGTTTGCTATTCCCTTTTGGAGGTCATTTGCTTCTTACCGGTGTTTCGAGTATTATGGAGTTCTTATGTATCACCACCATACTTCTCCAAGCAACGAGGCAAGTCTACAAAAGCTCGCTAAGATTCCCTAATTCATTTCATGCCATGCTTGTGATTAAGTGAAATACTGGATTGTCATGTTTATGATATTGCTATGTTGTGTGATGGCGAATCAATAGCATGGTAGGCTTATTTGAATGCAAGATCAGCGGATGATCTTTTAAATGGATGAATAAACTATAAAACCCTAATTGTGAGTTGTGAGGGCCGTACCGTCACCTACTGATGGATCGACAGGGTGCAAACCTGATCGATGCCGGTGTCGTAGGGCTTTACCCGTCACCCACGGCGGAGTTGAATTGAGATTGGTGGGAAGTCATGGTCGGCCAACCCTGTACTTACACATTCTTAATTCATCTCTCGCGTCAGGACGAGTCTTGTGTGCCTTGCCTGACCACAGAATAGGTTGATCCTTGCCTGGGTCAATCATAATTAAATCGTCTTGTTTGGCGGAATGTGATTGATATGGATGAATCTTGGCTGATTTCCATAACTGGATACCCTGAGATTTATTGCCTTAAATCTTAGAATGAATGGTTGGTATGCACTTTAATGATATTGCTTTATCTTCATGCTTATGTCATGCCAACTGATTGTTGTCATCATGATTGTTAGTATTGCTCTTATTCACATGCTATGCTGAACTTGAATTGGGATGAGCCTACAAATGTAGCTTGCAAGTACGAAAGTACTTAAGGAATTCAATTCCTAAACCGTTGCAGGTGAGGCTAATATAGAAGATTTCTACGTTGCTGATTTTATCAAGAAGCGATGTTCTTTTGCAAGTTGTCCTTCGCGGTCACACGTGTGGGTTGTGTGTTTCTCAGGAAGATGGTCGGGTTGCCATCTAAAGGGCTTTTCGATTTCTTTCAGCTGCTGTTTTCTAGGTTAAACGTTGTAAATGACCTTCGAGTTGTTATTTTTGTGATGTGAAACCTCTCTCGGGTAAGAGGTGAGATATGTATATATCTGAATAACTCTTGTCTTGTAGAGTTTAACCTGTGATATGAAGTTGTTACATGTGATCATTCCATATACCATGCGTATATGATTGAAGTATATAGAACCGATAGTAAAGAAGTGACGCCTCTCTTAGTATTCACTCCGTGAAGTGTTTTCGGTTGAGAGACCCGCCAGCTGAGATGCGTTGGCCGGCTGGGCAGGGTGTGGTTAATGGTACCGGGCCTTCGAGTGACTCACCAGTCTCCGGACTGGGTTAGAGTGAGGGTACCATTGCCGGGCTCCTCCGATCTCACTTTGCTCAGTGAACTTAAGAGCAGCGTCAAGTCTTTACCGGACCGTGATTTCATTATGAACCCCTCCTTGTGATAAGAGTGTCCTTGCCTGGCTTAACCAATCGTGAGTGCATACGACGTCCGGTAAGCGTATGATGGATTGGTTATGTGTCGGATTGTCCAGCGGTGAAGGCATACGACATTTGGTGAGCGTATGGTGTGCTGTGCGGTTTCTCGGGTATTCGGACCTCGCATTGCAGTTGGAGTTGGTTATGAACTTGGGGTCTTGACAATTCCCTTCCAATTTGCCAAACAGGCGGATATTCTATCAATGATTGGCAGGAAGTGAAGGTGATAGAGACACCTAATGTGTAGCGGTAGCCCAAGGTAGTGGCAAGAAAAGTCCTGTAGAGAGCCAAGAAAGTATTCCACAATCTTAGAAAGGTCGATGTTGTCACAACGAATGGGGTGGATCGTGGTCTTGGCTAGATTGATGGCAAGTCCAGTCACCTAGCCAAAAAGGGCAAGAAGGCGATAGAGCGCTCTGAACCCTAAAGAGACCGGGTTGACGAAGATGGCCGCATGATCGGTGTAGAGGGAAGTGTGGAGACGGGCTGAGCTCGATGGGATGAGGGAGAGGACGCCCCGCTGAGTGGCCAAGTCCAAGATGCGCTAGAGGGGGTTGATGGCGAGGATGAAGAGCATCAGGAAGAGAGGTTCTCCCTGGCGCACCCCTTGCTTATGCCGGAACCCACTGCCAGGGAATCCTTTGAGAAGCACAAGGGATGACGCCATACCAAAAAGGATGGATATCCAGTCTCTCCATCTGTTACCAAAACCCACGGTATGAAAAACGTCTAGAAGGTAGCCCCGGTTGATGGAATCGAAAGCTCTGGCGATGTTGAGCTTCAGAAAAATTGAAGAAATGTGCACTCGATGTTGGGATCGGATCAAAATTTGAATGTAAACAAAGTTGTCTTGGATGCATCGCTTCTTGATGAAGGCGCTTTGGGAGGCAGAAACCATAGTGTTGAGCTCAAGGGCCAGCCGGTTGGCAAGCATTTTAGCAAAGATCTTGGCCACAACGTGAATCAGGCTAATAGGCCGAAAGTCATCGACACAGGGGGGAAACCTCTTTTTTGGGAATAAGGACAATGTGTGCGCTGTTGCTGAACACGAAACAGTCCCCGGAAGGTCATAGAGCATTGCGAAGGCACTAACGAGGTTGTGATTTATTGTGTCCAACAAGAATGAAATAAGGCGCTGGTGAAGCCGTCGGGGCTAGGGGCTCGGTCGGGGGGCATGGAGAAGTTGGTGACGCCAATTTCTTGGACGAAAAAATGCGCCTCGAGGTGAGAGAGATCCATGGGGATGTAGCCAAGATCCACCCAATTAAGCTGGCGGATGTTGGGACACACGGTACCAAGGAGACTGGAGAAGCGAGAAAAACTTTCACGTGCTTGGCCTCCTGGGTGACTGCCATGCCGCCCGCCATCTGAAGTGTCTGAATGTAGTTTTTCATTTTTCCACCCAATGAAGCTAGACACCCCCAAAGTCCGGGATCCGAATTGATATGGAGGGCTCCTGATCTTCACGGTAGAAACAATAACTAGCAAAGCCTAGATGGATTCCAACCTCAACAATACAGGCCAACCCGATAGTCTTTAGGAAACTTAGAACTAAATCAACCTTGCTCTTGATTGAATGCCATGGGTTCCACTTGGAGGCACATGTCAATCCTTACAAGATCCAAGAAATTTCAAGGTCTAAGGTTGATTTCCCCAATTTAGAGGGATGAACCCTAGGTTAAGGAGCTAAACTCTACTTTGTCTTAATACATCAAGTCTAATCTTAATTAGTAGAGAGGGGTACGGTATATATAGTCTAACCCTCCACCTAATCGGTACATGGGCCGTGGCCCGTTTTATTGCGCGCAGGTAGATCCGGACAGTCCTGATTGGGGACGGATAGTCCAGGTGGCCGGAGGATCTGGGCTAAGGTCTGGGACTTCTAGAGAAGATCCGAACCTTCATCCAGATGGTCTGTGTGGGAGGTCCGGGACTTCCAGAGAAGATCTGGACCTTCATCCAGAGGGTTCGGGTGGAAGGTCCGCGCCGCAGCCAGACAGTCCAGACCTTCATTTTCAGTAGGCATCCGGAGGGTCCGAGGAAGTGGTCCAGCTGGGGCTGGACTTGATGCTTGGAGTCCCTTCTCCGGTCCCGTTGCTCTCTACCTTAGATGTTTATTTATACCTTAGCATGCATAAGGTTGACATATTAGGTAACATATTATTCATGTTCAAATTAAATGGAAAAGCATCAAGAAAAATATTCACCTTATGTTAGGCTTTGACTCGAGCTCATGTCCTTGACAAAAAATTAAACGTGAAGTAGTGTTATCTATGGTATATCTACATCACGAATCTAAATTTTTTTTTGAATTTGAAGAAGCGATGTCGGGAGGTATCGCGGTGACCCTCAAACAGGATTGGAAAGTGATCGAAAATCACAGCAGCTAGAGAGTGGAACAACCACCTAGCAAAGCTAAGCTCTCACGCGACAGCGCTGAACATGCGGTCGATCGATCCGTCCCCGGCGAGAAGAGCTTCTTACGTGCGTGCGCGTGTGTATTTTCGTCGTGGGGAAAGCCGCAAAGCTAGGCAAACCCAGGCTTGGCTCACGCCGAGCGGCGCCGCCACGGAAAGATGGATACGTACGTGCGTGCACTCGGAGTGATTTCTGTGGTTGTGTCGCGAGAGTATATTCTTGGAATTCTTGGGTTCCTACATTTACAAGGGCCTATTTCGTCGTCTTTTCCTGTCCGGTTGATCGGTTGGTCACAACTCACGACACCCTTGACAAACGTGACATGCAACGTGACATGCCAGATGCGTATTCTGAGCCCGGACATGTATCCCTTGTGCTAGTCGAGTGCGGTATACCAGGCATTCAGATTCTTGCAACGAGCACTCGCATGTCGTCGGTAGAAAAGCGAGGGTAGGACTGAATAAAAGTACTATATCTATCTTGTTCAAGATTTATCCGACGGCTCACCTGAGGAGTTTGCAAGTCAGTACTAGCAGTTACACATGGGTTTTGCAATGCACGATTTTTCATCGAAATTTTCTTTACAAACTACAGGAGGGATCCCATGGAATATTCATTCCTTTCGGTTCATGTCGGATCTCAGATACTCCTGGGAGTATATCACACTCACAGTCACAGCATGCAGAGCTGGATCAACCCTTCAGAGCAATGTGGAGCCACACCCGTCTAGTCCATGGATCTCCTTTCAGATATGGTCAATTCCGTCTCTTCTTTTCAGTGAAGGAATCTTTAGTTTAGGAGGTGTACTATTGAGCCGTGTACTATTTTACTTGTTTCTTCGTGTTGTTAGTGACAGCTCCCCGGTGATCGTGTGGACTGATTGATGTGCACTGTTGCAGGTGGCAACATCACTGAATTTTCAGACGCGACGTGTGTACGCGATGAACAATCTCTTTCCTCTCTCCTGCATGGCGATTTTCAATTTCTCAAGAACTGCTCCGTACTGTACTTTACCCTTTTGTCGCCCGGTATGCAGTGAAATCCAATTCACGGCAAGGTTACAGCCAGATGCACGCAGCGTGCAGCATTCAGATCGATCTACGTGAAATTGTGTAACGCCCAGCCCATTTCCCCAGGAGTAGTCAGATCATCAATTAATAAGGCGCTGGCGCAGCTTGCTGTTCAGTTCCAAGTCGCAACCACCGTTAATCATTGGCCATCGATCGGTCGCTTGATCAGAGCACCTAATCGTCACTCACTCCCACCGCTAGGTAAGCTAATCATCCGCAGTACGACATGCCGGCACCGACGTCGTCCTCGCAGGAATTTCTCAGACGTGACGCGCGTGATTTCCAGCTCGATCGAACTAACGCACCAGCCAATCAAGCGTCGTTGACACTACACACGCGTAGCTAGTCCTAGTTAACCGGAAACATCCAAGCTAGCTCCCAATCGAAATACCTGAACAAATTAAATCAGTGATCGTCCCGCTCAGTGAAAACGATTCTCAAATCACAGGTGGTATATCACCTCATCTCGCTTAGTGTCCTTTCTCAAATCAGAAAAAATATTAACAAGATACGACAGACTTTCCTATGGATTGAAATAGATAAAGCTTTAGAGGGCAAATATAAAGTTAAATAGAAAAAGATCTGTCGGCCAGCAGCCCTTGGGGGACCTTGGCATCCTCCATCTTGACAAATTCACACGTGCTTTGAGACTAGCGGGCCATGGCTTGAATGAACCAAATCGGGAAGAACATGGGTGAGGATAAGCATCATGTATGATGACACGAACATGATCTTTTCTATGGAAGTTATCAGCAAATGGCCAATATTTCATGGTGTCCGTCTACAAGGCGTAATTTTTAGGAATCACCACCACGGGAATGCAAAACACTATCTAGAAAGTTTGGGCGCCATCATAATGTACATTATTCGTTGACTTATCGTCAACAACAGGGTGTGGACTAATGACCGGCTGGAACTTCGTGGATGGCCCAACTACAGGCTTTGCCCCCTATGCGTGCAGCTTACTAAGACGGCAGCTCACCTTCTTTTCAAATGCCGGTATTCCATCCACATTTGGAACATGGTTCGAGACTGGATTGAGGCTACGCATCTACACCTGAACCTATGGCAAGGTGTAGATACAGTGAAGCAATGGTAGATCAGCACGGTGCATGATCGGGGGAGTTGCAGGACAATGGCATCTCTAATCATGCTCGTCGACTGAAAAATTTAGAACGAGCAAAATATGAGGATCTTACGGCATAAATCCACCTTATCAGCGACTATCTTTGTCTAGATAAGAACAGAAACCCGTAATCGGGTGATAGCTGGGGCGAACCACTTGATACCTTTTCACTGCAAGAGTAGACTTTGCTTTGGCCTACATAGCCGGTTATGTATCAAACAGTCTTCTTAATTAATAAAAAGGCAACTCTTTTGCCTACCTTTAAAAAAAAATGTTTGTGGTTGTGCCGTCGAGTTGCACGGGCAGGTCGCTACATTACATTACGCCGCATCCGCCACATTAAAATCTCCCGATTGGGAGACGCACGTTCCTGAATGGTTGAATCCTGCTGATCAGTCCCGGGCCAGGCGGCATTAAACTCTCTGAATCGGGTGTATTTCCTGGGGACCTCGCCTGAACATGTCTCTCTCGTGCAGCAGCATGCGTGTCTACAAACGGAGCAGCGCCCTAGTCGCGCACTGGCAGACTACTAAAAGCTGCGTGTGAACCGTCGCGCGCACGCACGCTTCGTCCAAGCTCCAGGCTAGCTGCGACCGACCGGTTAGCTGATCGAGCTGACTACTGAATTTGCTAGCTCGTTGCATCATCCAGCAGCAGCTGGGCGGTTGGCTGGCTGGGCCTCGTGCGTGTGACATGGGAAGTGAGAACCGAACAGACACGAACGGAAGGCATGCAGTACGTGGGGCTCAGTACTTGAGCTCCGTTAGCTAGGTTCGTCGGTGAGGGCTGAGTCAGGCGGTTGTTTCCACAGGCTGCTGCGCATGCATGCTGTGCCTTCTCGGTGGTCGACGGCGACCTTGCCGGGCCCGGCACCGCGCGCCGACACGGCGTGCACGTCGACGTACGCCACTTCCGTGCGCGCGGCCGTGCGAAAGCGAGGCGCGTGCGGCCAGCGGATGCAGGTGCAGCCGCGCGCTGCAGCGAGCCAGGAAAGGACGTCGATCGCAACATCGACACGCGCGCGGACCCGACCCATGCGAGAATTCATCTGTTTCTCCTGAAATCTCTATGATGTTTTCTTGCAAATAAAAGATGTTCTTGGGATAATCTCAATGATGATTTAAAAAAAATTATACATATAATTTTGATACAATTTTTAGATACTACTCTTTTCATGAGAATATCTAACATGAACTTAGAAACTAAATACATCTAGATTTCTTTTTCCTTCCTTACAATTATTTTGATAAATTATGTGCCATAAGATCTTATGAATTTTTAGAGTTTACGACAAAATAATGTATTTACATGTAGATAAAACTCTCATATCTTTCTGCGTCAACTATCTTTTCACTTTACCTGCAATCCGATGTGACGTAGTTTAGATACGGCTGAAAGAGGGGACGTGGCCTGCCCATATATGCATGTGATGTAAATCTGTAATGAAGTTGCTGGACGTACTACTTTACGGCTTAATCATATCGATCTGTGCCGTTCGCGAGTTAATTCGATCTTTGGATACTTCGAGAGCCGGATGGCTGCAATATCTGGCCGAGATCCTGCGATTTATATTGCTTTGTCGGGGCATATATTATCCCTGTCCGGGAACGCGGATATCGTGTCACGATGCATGCATGTGTGCAGGTAGGTCGCAGGCGCAGCGCAGCAGAGTGAAACGGGACCAGTACGGAAAAATGGCTGCTTTTGGACCGTGGTCAATTTTTTAGAAATGATCCGTCTCGCAACACAATGATAAAACTGATGTCATGATGATCTAGATAGCCGTCATATGGCATCTATCGTGCTCTGTAGCCGCGATAGGTCTCCTATCGTCTCTCGACCGCGACAGCACCCGGGCCACGCGACCGACGGCCGCAATGCGCGATGGCCCAACTGTCGACCAGCTGTCGTGACCGTGGAGCGCGATAGGAGACCTGTCACGGCCGCAACGCGCGACAGGAGCAATTTTGTAGCAGCGGCGGCTGGTCTAGGTGCTATCGCGTCTGATGGGCACGACAGGTGCCACGTGACGGCTGTCCAGGCCATCACGGTGTCAATTTTATCAATACGTTGCAAGACAGGCTATTTTTGAAATTGACCCGATCATAGGGCAAAACAGCCGTTTTTCCGACCAGTACATGTCCGTACATCTGCCCCTGCATGCTTCGGTTAATTCAGACCAACTAATTGCTGCACACTTGCCATGCATCCAGGCAGCTAGTTGTTAACGTGTAGTGAAGGTGAAAAGCTAAGAGCTTCAAACGTAAAACTGTTCTTGCCCGCACATAAAATATATATCTATTTCGTCTTGGATGGTAGCAGTTTGTACGCGTGCAATTGATTTCAACCAGGTGATAGGTTCTACGTCTAGTGCACGTTTTGCATGTGATCCGAGGGCACGACTCTGCAGGGGAGTATTGTACGTGGAGTACTCCCATGAATGAATTTTATGGTTTTTAAATTTATAGTACTCCGTAAACAAAAAACCTATTGATATTCCAAATATGCATAACTTGGCCAATTTCACATGGCAAAATGTATATAATTTTATTAGCGAACTGAAGCCCTGAGGCCAAGTTCTCAGGTATCCTGAAAAGGCTAGCATCTTGTGGATGTTGAGCAGACAAGTTTGGTAGCTGAGCTGCATAAAAGTTTTCTGTGAATGCGACGTTGATTTACGTTGTGCAGAATGAAAGCTTTCCTTAGCTTTTCTCGCACTCTCCCATGATCCAAGTCCAACCAGTCCTTTTCATCGTAGTTCCATGGATGTTAAAGTATCACAATGTACCAGAGATACCACCAGATTAGATAACATTTTTATAACTTATAAGGCAGTTCATGTCAGCAGAATGTTCAAGTGCTCTATTTCAAAAGGAGTCATTTTCCTAATGATCAAGTCATGTGCATATATCTCTTTCATGCAACATGTCATATTCATAGGAAATATCCTCAAATTAAGAACCACCCATGCATGCAGAGAGCAGCCATCATGAATAATCAAATGCGGTTTAGACTCAGCAGTCAGCACGGTTCAGCTTTATTAGCAGAGATTTGCTCGTACATGCACATGGAGCCGCGTATCTAAGCACATAGTATACGTGAAGAGAACCAGGATTTTTCACACGTAGTGGCAATTAATAATGTACTTAGTTAGGATATGTAGCATGCATAAGTCGTTATACCTTGGTCGAGGATAACAAAACAGTAGCAAAAAGCAGAGGAAGCAGAGGAGATATCACTAGTTTATTTCTTATGCGGGAGCCTGCAAGATGCTTCGTGGAAAGACCAAGCAGACAATCGGACGCAGACAGGACACGCAAATCGACAAGAATCGTTTTAGATTAGGCAGCCGCGATGTCGCTTTTCTTCTATAAATTTTTTTGTGTACGGGTGATGGCTTAACAGACACCAAACGTCCTTGTTGTCCATGCACCAGTGTTATAATAGTGGAGTATCTTTTTTTTCTCTGTTTTCCTATCGACATTGCCGTCAGATATCTGACAGTTGTTAGGGGTCCATCAGATGCATGACAGTGGCAAGTTGTTATCGTTATGCAACTTCACCTCAAAAAATATTCTAGATATCAATATTTCAGAACTTACACACATGCACACTCATGTCTCTTTCCACTTGAAATATATAATCAAGCATATAATTTTGAAGTGCATGGCGAAGCTAGATTAAAACGCGTGAGGATGGCTACAAAACTTCAAAGTTGCTTCAGAATAGCAAGGTACTTATAAACAAGTACTCCACTATTCTCTCGAGGGACAGGAAGGTGGGATATATGCAATATCTTTGTCATGTCCTCAAGTGAGCCCAGAACAAGTGTGACCAAGGGTACGTGACCGAGTGAAAGGCAAAAGAAAATAATGTGGCTAGCATAGAGTTCCTTGTTTTAAAACCGGACCCTATGTTGTGCCTCCCTTACACCAAGGGACACTGACTGAACGGTCTTTGCTTTAAGCCCTTCCCAAATTCTTTAACCTGCTCACCCTAATCTATCTAGCCTCACACAAGGTTGGTAGGTAGGTGATGACTGACGGTCAGGGCAAAGCACAAGCAACAAGAGGGATTGCAGAACGGAAATATAAGTGGAGAGGACAAATCGCAATAATTTAGGATCATTGGCACATAAAAGAATTCTGGGAATGTTGAGCTAGTAGTGCACACACACAGGCACCTTTGCTTGGCTAATTAACTATAGCACTAACTGCTGCCGTATATTGCGGTCCTAACCATAAGTCCACTGGTTTGCGGGTGGTACTCGCTGATCCATTGCAAATGATGAGACGCGGTCACGCACAAATTATGGGCTAAATGCCTAAAATCGCGAGGAGATTTTGCAGTGGACGCATGCGAAGGTCATCACGGCATGCAAATGATAGGCGTTGTCGTACGTACGTCGCCGTCGCAGCGGTTGGTAGTTAAGAAGATGGATTGAGTAAAGCTTAAGCTCAGAAACAGATTAAACGGCACAAGAGAAGAAAGCCAGCGTGGAGCCGGATGATGAGACAGGATTGAGCCACACGGGAGCTCGTAGCGTAGCGGTAGCTAGAAAGGGTTGGAATCATTGGGCGTTTTGCTCTGTGATCGCGAGAGAAACAAGGCTAGAATGATGCTCTTCGACTCGAGCCATATGCATGCTTGCATTCCCTTCCTTCCTTCTGTTCAGGACATAATTGCTAGATGTGCGTAGATTACTTCAGGGCCATGCAATGCAACTTTGGATCACTCAGGATTTTTGTTTCTTAGGGAATCGATCATTCGGGATTTCAGGTAAAGGTGCGCACGTTCTTCTCCTTAAAGTCTCACCCAAATCAGACTAATTGAGCAAGTTCAAAACAGCAATCCCTACGCATAGGTTTGCCCCACATGACCCAGATTATTCAAGCTCACGGCTCACCATAGGACCATCTGATTTTATACTCTCTTTTTCAAGGCGGAATCTGATCTTATACTTTTGCTTCTGGACTGTAAGCTGGACGTTGAGCTCAGGTCAGCTAGGTAATCAAGTGAATCTAGCACATTCACCAATCACCAATGGCTTCACTTCACCTTTTCTAAAAAAGGATTTGCTAATGCTAAGCCGACAGCAATCTGATTAGTCTCTCAATCTAAAATCCTTTCGTTTTTTAACCGTTGAATCAAGATCGTAGAGCTCGCTCCCTGTAAAAAAGGAAAGATCCTAGAGCTCACGGCATTGATTGAGAACTAAGAAATTTTCGGTCGACTGAGCCCTAGTCGCTCCCAAAACCATAGACGATGGTGGTGGGCTGAGAAAATCTGACCCCCAAGAAAACCGGCGGCAACGGCGGCAGTGTTGGAGAGAGGAGATCACCACGGCTGCCAGCAGAGAAAATTAAGGGTTAAGTTGGACAGCTGTGGACTCCGTATGAATTATTGTGTCACGGAGTATTTTGTGGAACTTGCAAAAGTTCTGATAAGTGTGTCAGAGATGTGGTTAACTGAGTGGCACGAAGAAAAATAAAAATACGGTATTCAGTATTGCGCAAGGAATAAAAACCCTATACGATGGCAGATAAGAAATTGGGTGCCGATTAGTGGCATGGATGAGATTTTTCTCACAAATAATAGTAGAGCACCAACCGGAGCATGCATGCACCAGTTTTGTCAAGCCAGAATGACACAGGACACGCGGCGCACCAGCACGAGCGTGCACGAGTGCGCGTGCTACGCTGCGCCGTGGCGGGAAGCTAGACTGCGCGCGCCGGCTCGCCAGTATAAATCTCCCGGCAAGCACCCAGACGCCCACACAGCGCGCTCACTCCCTCCAGCCTCACCTTCCCTGACCAATCACAACCCCCTCCAGCTCGCCGCAACACCATCTCTCCAAGCCAAAATCTAACCAGACTCGCGCTTCACCGCCGCGCAGATATATTGGCAAATGGCGGCCCCCTCGCTCGCGCTGCTCGACCGGACGCTGCCGTCCCACCACCACCACGCGGCTGCGTTCGGCGGCTCCGACCGCCTCAGCAAGGAGATCTTCTCCATCCTGGAGTCCAACTTCCTCTTCGGCGCGCAGCCTGAGGGTGGGGCGTGCTCCGCCGGCCGCGTCCGCGTGCTCTCCATCGACGGGGCCTCCGACGGCGGCGCGCTCGCCGCGGCCGCGCTGGTCCGGCTCGAGCGCCGGCTGCAGGAGCTCTCCGGCAACCCCGCCGCCCGCGTCGCGGACTTCTTTGACGTGGCGGCTGGGTCTGGCGCCGGCGGGTTCCTCGCGGCCGCGCTGTTCGCGTGCCGGATGCCTGCCGAGGCGGCGCGCGACGTGGTTGCCAAGAACCGGAAGGTGTTCTCGGGACGCCACGGGCGTGGTGGGCTGTTCCGGCGGCCGGAGGCTGTGTTTAAGAAGGTGTTCGGGGACCTCACGGTGCGGGACGCGGCCAAGCCGCTGCTGATACCCTGCTACGACATGGCGACGGCGGCGCCGTTCGTGTTCTCCCGCGCCGACGCTGTCGAGGCCGAGGCGTTCGACTTCCCGTTGTGGCAGGTCTGCGCGGCGGCGTGCGGGGTGGGACCCGCGGAGGTGGCGTGCCTCGACGGCCGGACCAGGCTGCGCGCCGCGGCGGCCACCGGCGGGGGCGGCGCAGTGGCCAACCCCACGGCCGTGGCCGTCACCCACGTGCTCCACAACAAGCGCGAGTTCCCCTTCGCCGCCGGCGCGGGCGACCTCGTCGTGCTGTCCCTCGGCGGGGACGCCGCCGCCTCGGCCGGCCGCGCGTCGTCGTCGAGCCTCCTGCGCATCGCCGGAGCATGCCAAGCCGATATGGTACGTCTTGATCGATTCTTGCGCGTGCATTTATTGGCAAGGACAAATCGTACCATCGTCACGTACGCTGGGCTAACAGTACGTTTCCTGTTCTTCTCAGGTGGACCAAGCCGTATCAATGGCGTTTGGCGAGAGCAGAGCAACCAACTACATCCGTATCCAGGTAAGTACGAGTAATTTTCTTCGCAATCTAGCGCCTGCTTAATTAGTGGTTATTAAAATTGCGAATTAACGAAAGCTAACTCTCGCTTCTGTTCTCTCCTCAGGGCAACGGCATTGCTCCCGGAGCGACGGCGGAGGCGGCCATGACGGAGCGGGGCGTGGAGTCCGTCCTGTTCCGGGGAAAGAGGCTGATGCCGCAGACCAACGGCGAGCGGCTGGACGGCGTGGCCGAGCAGCTTGTGCGGGAGCAGCACCGGAGGCTGGAGAGCAAGACGCCCGTGGTGTTCATCAAGCCGTCGGCGACGCCAAGGACCTCCTCCTCGTCGGCGTCCACGCTCATCACGGTGTCCACCAACTCCTCCTCGGGGTCGCCCTGAGACTAGATCGACACGACGACGCTATTAATTAACTAGCTTTTGGTTTCCATTTCTTTATTTATATGGGAGCGTTTGTTGCTTTAGTAGTTAGCGCGGCGCCGGCACTAGGAGGGTTTTGGTTGCCTGCCGGCGCCGCAGGGCGCTCGCTCCCGGCCCCAGGCCGCCGCCGCCGCCGCCGATGGGCCTGCGCGCGAGGCCGGGGAAGAAAGAGGAGAGTGGTCGAGTGAAAGTGTCAGGGGTTTCTAGCTAGGAAATGCTGCTGCGTGGTGAGAGAGAGAGAGAGAGAGAGGCGTGTGCATGTGCAGTGTGCTGCAGCTGCAAGCGTAGCTGCGATGTAATGTACCTAGGTTGTCCGGTGCTTTGCGATGTAATACTACGAACTAATCAGTGTGGCTTTGCTGCTGGTAAGCAGTGATGACTGTCGTGCGATTTACCAATGATCGTTTCAGACTTCAGAACAGCTTCATCTTCTCTTCCTTCCCCTAGAACACCGAACAAAATGCTGCAACATTTCAAAGATCTCCGCTAGGACAACAGTTTTGTTGGCTGGCAAAGTTTCAACATTCTGACATTGATTCGTTTGCGATCAAACTGGTCAGCTGGTACTCATGCTGACGGCATACTCTCACTCTCACTCTCACTCTCTCTCGCGCTTGCTTCTTGCCTGAAGAAGCACCTGTTCTACGAATTCTGCATGGGACTTTTGGCACTTTGCACGGTCATCAGGACCAAAGCAACGTTGTGGGCGTTTCATCACGCGCACATCCGCGCCGACAGACACCTTTCTGGGCCTGGCTCGCTTGTCAGGTATTTTTGTTCGAAGGATGCGATACAACGGGCCAAATAGGCCTCAAGGCTCACCATGTGATGCTGCTGCAACTGCCGGCTCGTACTAAGCGGCTAATGCTTTCTGTGATCTGTGGGCTTCAGCCGTGGGCTACCTCAAGCGGCGCTGTTTTCTACAGCGATCCCCCAGCGCCGTGCGCCAAGTCGGGCATTTAGGTTCGGACCACTCCAGCCGTTCTTTCGGACAAAATCTATCTACCTTTGGGCCTGGAAGGGATCACTAACAGTCGTCGTCTACTGAGACCCACTGTACTGAGACGGATTCACGTGTGCGTGAAAGTGAGAACTATGATTTTTCTTCTCTTTTCTTGGACAAAAATGAGAACTATGACTTGACATCTAATAAGGTTAATACGTGCATCTGCAATTATACTACCCCACCAGAAGTGATTCTTGCGCCATCCACGACAGTTCATTTAGCTGTGCCAGGATTAGGACCAGCGCCGGTCCTAGAGTTTCGGAGGCCCCAGGGCGAACTCCATGAATGAGCCCAGCGGTGACAGTGGAGAAAAAAATTGATTCCATATATTGATAGATTTTTTTTATAAAACTATAATAAACCTGGACCCTGATCACGCGTGCGTGTAGACAGGCTGCGTGTAGAGGTTGATAGATTGGATTGAAGAATTGGAGATACGATCAAACGAACCGCCACAACGTCGTGCAAAGACATGCTCGCGTGCACGTACGATACGAGGCTTCGGTCGATCGGTAATCCAGAACAAATTCAGCTGCGCGTACGTTGCTTCTTAGCATATGTATATATGCACTGGGTAGGGGCCCTAGTTTGCTCAGCCCCGGGCCGTCGCCCCTGCTACCCTGGCCCAGGGCCGACGCTGATTAGGACGCCCGTCGTCCAAGATTGAATTTGTCTCATCTCACTTGCTGCTCTAAAAAGCTATTCATCTGAAGACAGCCTGCATTTACGCCCACACAACCTATTCATCTCAACACGAAGTCTACGCAGGCAAGTCTCAAGTCTACTACGCAACTTCCTTAGTGACTTTCAGCATTGAATGGAATGAATCCTTGCTTGTCGATAAAATTTCGTAAATTCACGACTTTTAAGATGGACATAATACAGAATCATATTCCTTTTCAATTCACTTAATCAACCACCGCTCTATCATCCACCATTAAATAACAAAACATAACAGGTGTGACACACTAGTCAAACCACACTAGTAAGTGAGCCCCACCTATTAGCAGCTTCTTCTTCCTTTTCTTCTCTAGTCTTCATCCTTAAGATTATCTTTCTTTTAGTCTCACCGGTGTTGAGGAAGAAGAAGTGGTGAGTAGGCTAACAAGTGGATCCATTTACTAGTGTGACTGATTAATGGATACTAACTATCATATTTTACTAGATTTAATAGTGGATAATAGTGGATGACGAAGTTATAGTTTTTTAAAATAAATTATTCTAAAAGTCTCGGTTAAGCGAATAAGAATATAATTTTTTTGATTCTTCGTGACCTTTGCTCCAGTAATCATGGTTCCGTGAGACTTACCGTCGATTGTCTAGGCATCTCTTGTACAGGTGATCTTGGCAGACCCTTAAGATTGACATGGTCTCGTCAGTCTGCCGACATCAAGTTGGCTCACGTTATGTCTGCATCCTGATAAATACAGTTGCAGTTGCCGGAATATGCATCGGTATGACTATGTCCAGTACGTGGGAAATCTGAGTCAGAGTCTTCCAAAAGGTAATCAGGAACGCTCAGGTGAAGGAATGGTTTATGCAAACTGCAAGGCGACTTGGCTCTAGGAATCATATATGTTGATTCGCCTAGAAATTCTGATCACCCTGAAAACAACCTCCAAACGACCTCACTAATCACAAGCACGGCTTTGTTAATTAGCTCGCCGGCTGCGAGCTACTCATACTAAACTAGTGTGGAATCACCCAACGAGAAGAAGGTGAGAGATATGTACAAATTAGTGACTTGGCCACCGGACTCCGAACCACGCAGGCATCCTCGTCTACTGTTTCCTTTTTTCTTAAACTTCAAGCAACTTTGTTAATTGATTAACCTCAGCGCATGTCGCGTTCACTACACGTACGGCATGTCTGCATAGTGCATAAAACCTTCGTTAAATCTGGAGAAGAATTAACCGTCTTCTATCCTACCAATTAGCTAACGGGTGGTGTTACAAAATTAGCCTTGCAATGCTGACTGTCATAGGCTAACCTTTACAATTTTATGGTGGTTGTATCGTTCTACTCATTGCTAATATCAAGATCACATAACATAGAATCAATAATGTAAATATAAGAAAAAAAGTAGACACCAATGTTTATTTACGAGATTTAACTGAAGTTTATATCTTTAACAGTCCTGCGAGTGCTCCTCCCTTTCCATTAAAAGATCACCATCATCGCTAGCTTCCTCAAGGCCTGCTAGTTTGATCGTCCCCCTCTGTATCGGCTCAAATTGATCCGAGTCTTCTCCTTTGGTCACATACAACGGTGCCTCATTATTACAGGTGTCTGGGTTATAACATGGTTGACTCAAATACTACTTAATCATATCTGCTAGTAATACCATTACATCAACTATAATATATTTATACATATATTTAACATAATTTTGATAGATGCCGCCAGGAAGGGTGCCCTCGGTGCACGGGCGCCACAACAAGAATAGGGGAACTTGCAAAGGTTAGTTAGGATATGAAGTGAATTAGTAGTGCTTGAAAGGAAAATTGATTGATTTTCTTGCGACCTGTAAAATGTACAAGAAAAATTGCACCTGTTAGATACGACTTTTTTTCCTTGTAGTGCGCACCTCCACTCCATCACTGATTTTATCTTCTGTGAAGCTCCTCGTGAGATCCAGACAATGGTTGTAACTGACTCGGTCAACCTGCCTGCGTCTTATGAAGAGCAACAAAACATGATAATTATTTTTATTTTTGTTTCTCCCTCTTGACTTTGTCTTATATTAATTGGCAGAGCTCCTTGTCGGTGTTTTGATCCGGCAATAATAAACATGGGGCAGCGTACGCGCAGCAGATCTAGATGGGTGCACACGGGATACAGAGTTTATACAGGTTCAAGCCCTCGAGAAGAGGTAATACCCTACGTCCTGTGTTTGGTGGATTGTATTGCTTGTGTACCGTATGCAACAAGACCTCGAGAGGAGCACTCTAGGTTGCTAGGGTGTGTATGTGTAAAGCTTCTTCTGATCGAGGGATCCTTGCCCTGCCTTATTGTCGTCGACTACGCGGTCGGACAGTAAACTTGTGGCACCCCCGGTTGAGTGCTGGGTCACCCGAGTGTGCGCGAGGGACTGCGGAATGGAGCGCGGTGCAGCAACGAACACATAGAGAAAATTTGGGCGAGTCAAGAAGCGAGTGAACTTGTATTCCGTACCCCCAACCTGGGGGGTGCTCCCCTATTTATAGGCCTCGGGGGACGCGAGGCCGGATTACAATTCTGCCCCTAGGCAGGTTACGGTCCTACCCTCGGTCCGCCGTACGGACGAGGGCTTGCAGGTCACTAGTACATCGCCCACGGGGGCATATACCCTAGCATCTACGTGAAGTTCGGTACGACACACCGTACGGTACGTCACCTGTCGGGGTCCTGCCCGGGGGTTGCCCGTACCCCGCATTGGCGCTCGTACCCCGCGTCTGCACTTGCGCTCGTACTCCGTGTCTGCACTTGCGCTCGTACTCCGCGTCTGCACCTACGCTCGTACCCCACGTCTGCACTTGCGCTCGTACCCCGCGTCTGCACTTGCACTCGTACCCCGCGTCTGCACTAGCATTTTATAATTGTAAAGGAGTTAGACGTGAGTCCACAGTAGGTATGCACATCTTATCGTTATCTGTCTTCGTCCGGGGCGTGCGGTGACCCCTCCCACAACAGTAGCCCCTTGCTGGTGCGGGCGGTCGGGAAGCGTCCGTCCGGACCGGCGCCAGCACCCCCGAGAAGGGGTTGGCGCTTGGCCCGGACAGTCGATAGCTCGGCCTTTTCTTCTGCCCTCATCTTCGAAAACCCAAGGGGAAGCAGAATACATCAACTCTGGTTTCTCCTGTAGTTTCGCGTCGACTAAATCTTGTGGGATAGAATTTTCAGAGAAAATTTCATGCTGCTGCTCCGTGTCCTTTGCAAAATTCCGCACGGAGTTCTCCTTGTCTGAGCGTAGCAGAGAGGAGATGGTCGCTTGTGCTAAATTCAGTCCTCGGCTATCGGGGGCTCGGAGGGCGCCGAGATAGATCAAAGCGGCCATGTGGTTGACCGGAGTAGCCCGGGGTAGACGTGGCTTGTGACTCCGCAAATGCTGGCCGGCATATACATCTGCATACGCGCACCCAAGATCCTTCGGCCATTCCCAAACGATCCTAGGGCGATGCCACCGAGATGACCGGGGTAAGCCCCGGCGCCCCCCCTTTTATTATTATTATTAGCCATGTATCTTTTTTATATTATTTTTTACTATTATTATTATTATTATTATTATTATTATTATTATTATTATTATTATTTTTAATAGTGAGGATTTGTGTAGGCTATAAAAGCCCGTCCCTACCCCTTTTTTTTCTCACCCCACTCCAACCTTTCCATCGCACCCCCGCCGCCACTATGTCCAGCCTCCCGCTCGGGCCTCCCGGAGCACGCGGCAGCGCGCCCGGAGTACAGATCCGGGGCAGGCGCCGTCCTCCCAGTGCGGCGCGGTGTCCGGCGGGGTAGGCCGTGCGGCGTGGCGCGAGGTCCAAGCTTCACCGGGGTAAGCGCGGGGTAAAAGGCGGCGCGGCGTGGGGTTTGGCGGGGTAGCCGCGGGGTAGAAGGCGGCGCGGCGCGGGGTTCGGCGTCTGAGGTAGAAGAGGCCGGCGTGGGGTTGAGGAGATGCGGCGCGGGCTAGAGGAGGCGCGGCGCGGTGCGGCGTAGAGGAGGCGCGGAGCGGGGTTGAGGAGACGCGGCACGGGCTAGAGGAAGACGTGGCGCGGCGTGGCGCGGGGTAGAGGAGGCACGGCGCGGCGCGACGTAGAGGCGCGGCGCGGGAGGCCGAGGCGTGGGGTTGAGGAGGCCGAGGCGCGGGGTTGAGGTCGCGGCGCGGTGGGCTTCGGCGGGGCGCGGGGTTGAGGCGCAGTAGCCCGGGGCGCGGGGTAGCGCGGGCTTCGGCGGTGCGGCGTGGGGTTGAGGAGGCCGCGGCGCGGGGTTTGAGGTCATGGCACGGCGGGCTTCGGCGTGGCGCGGGGTTGAGGAGGCTCGTCGGGCATCACGGCGCGGGGTAGCTCGGCGGGCTTCGCGGTGCAGTCGAGGCGGGGTGGCCCGTGCTTTCTTTACTGTGAACAATGTTGACATTGCTTTGGTGCTTCTGTTGTAGGCCGAGTACCTCCGCCACCTCCTCCGGGGTCGAGGCGGGGTAGCCTGTGCTTCGCGGCGAGGTTTTGGAGCAGCGGCGGAGCTTGAGCCCGACGGCGGGCTTTGTTGGCGCAGCTGGGCGCGCGAGGCACCGCGCCTTGGCTTGGTTCAGGCTGCGGGAGAGGGGGCGTGTCCTCGGGCTACGGTCGATCGTGTACGCTCACGCGCGGTCGCTCGAATGGGCCGTGCGTTGCCTCTAGATTTCGGTGCCCCTGCAGCCTCACCCGGCAGCTCATCCACCCACCGTCTTTCGGCGAGCACTTCATACGTGCACCATTCGGCGATGCGGCTGGCTGTACCTGGAGCGGATCCAGGAAGACACCGCGCTCTGCGGTGAGGTCTTGCGGCCTCCTTCACCCATCGCTCAAGCTTCGGTAGGACACGAACCGCCTTGCTGTCGCTGCGCTCGTTCCATCTTGTCGACATAACTCACTACTCCCTTTCTCATGAATAGATGGGTGCTTCCGGATGCGTGATCAACCGTAAGAAGGACCGTCAGAATGACCTCTCCCATTTCCTTGGCACCTCCGCTATCACGAGGGAGGCGTTGGACGGCCTGATCGCGCTGGGACGCATCCCACCTGACGGGGGGCCGCATGGAGCACGCATCCCGCCGCCAGACAAGAGCATCACCAAGCCTGATCCTGGGGAGATCGTCGTGTTTGCCGATCAGTTCATGGCGGGGCTATGCATCCCTACCAGTGGCTTCTTCAACGAGGTGCTGGCTTTCTACGGTCCCGAGATCTCCGACCTCCACCCCAATGTCGTCGTCAAGCTTGCCTCATTCGAGTGGGCGCTCAGGACCATGAAGTTGAGGGGGACAGCCACGTGCTTTGGCTATTTCTTCAAGCCCGTCGCGTCCCCCTCCCCCCTTGAGGATGGCCTCTACTCACGCTTTGGGAGCGTCAGCTTCCGATTTCGACGCGGGCGTAGCAGCATCTTTCCCGTGTCCTCTACCAGGGACAAGTGGAATGATTGGAAGAGCAACTAGTTTTTCTACCGGGTTGGCGACTTGGGCTACAGACACACGCGCTCTTTCACTCCTCCCAGCTGCGCGGCCCCACGGCTCTCGTCCGGCGATGGGGTTCAAAAAGCTGCTCTCGAGCGGATGTCGAAGGAGCTATGCGTCAGGGACTTGGTGGAGGAGTACTACGCGCTAGGCATCGCCCCGCTCGCGGCACACTGGGAGTTGGGCCTGGCGCGGCTGTCGGTAGGGGTCCCGCACCGACCCCTTGCATTCGTCCACTGCTGTCCGGTGGAAGGTACGTTTCAGTGAAACGCAGCATATGATCCCAGGCCCCCAAGTCTTCGCATCCTTCATCGCGACTCCTTTCCTTTTGTTTTGACAGGCTTGACAGCGGGAGACCTGGAGGCAGCGGCTATCCTACTGCTTGGGAAGCCGCACAGGACTGAGGCAACCGCGATCGTGAGGACTGTCACCGACGCGCATCGCAACCGGGCTTTCGAGGCATTTGGGTGGCTGGTTCCATCCCGTCCCACGCCCATGCCCTCGGCGGACCGGGCAGGGTCTGGGAAGTGCCCCCGTGAGGGCACGCCCGACGTGCCGCGACAGCGGACGCGTCGGCATTTGGGATTGTCGAGGTCGGAGTATGAGGCCTCGTCTGAGACGGAGTCACGCTCAGTCGACTCTCCATCAGGCGATGGATCCGGCGATGAATCAGCCGAGGAGGGGCATGCCATGAGTGCCGTCCGGAGGAGTTCACCGGGCGCAGGCTACTTCGATGACGACCTTGGTGGCTCAGCTGACGCAGGCGCGCCCATGGTCGGCGGCCGAGGCGGAGCAGCGCCCTCATCTACTCCTCGCCCCCAAGTGGGGGTAAAGGGCCGATGCTGTTCCAGCTGCAGTCTTCCTCGGCAGGAGCGGACTCCTCGCTGCCTTCCTCCGTGGCGCACTTCGCGTTCGGCTCTGCTCGGCGGGCCAGCTTGCCGCGGGAGGCCGCTGCCACGGACGACTCCACGCCGGGGGCGGCGTCAGGCTCTGGGCTTCACGCGGCATGTGCTACAGATACCCCGGCCCAGGCGGGCGTTCCCGGGGGCCCCGGGGAGTGGCGCCGCGTCCGGTGTAGCGGAGCTGGCATCCGGCGATGTCCCTGACGCCGCCCCACGAGTCACTGTGCGAGCCAACACGGCGCGGCCTGGTGAGGGCAGTTCTTCCGCGCCTCCCCTCCACGCGGCAGGCAGACTCACAGCCTCGAGCTTCACCGGCGGGGAGGTCGAGGCTAGCTTCCTCCGGGAGGTCACTGCGCGCATCGGGGTGGAGGACATGAACGACTTCTTCGCCGGGCTTTCACCGCGCCAGATATGCAAGGCATCCAGCTCCGCAATACTCAAGGTAACCTATCAAAAACACTAACCCACTTCGTTCTTCCTAACACTTGATGGATTGACACGCTTTTGGTCTGCAGGGTCTATTCGCCGCATAGAGGATGTCCGGCCTTCAGCAGTCGATGGAGGAGCACGACAGCCAGCTTCGCGAAGCCGAGGAGAAGGCACGGGAACAGGGGGTCAGGTTCAAGCGGCCGAGCGGAGAGTGAAGGAGGTGGAAGACAGCGTCGCAGAGCTAATTAAGAAGCTGGCTATCTCGGAGAAAACAATACGGGGCTTGAGGGCCAACTTGGCGACAGAACAAGCTCGTGTGATCGAGCTGACGGGCCGCGAAGCGCAGCACATTGCCCATTCATAGGATGTTCTCCACTTCGCACAGTCCATGTGCCAGGCCATCGACGAACTCGGAGCTGTGTTCGGCGCGCCCGGAGCCCTTCACTGCGGGTCCTGCCGGAGACGAGGCGCGCAATCGGCTGGCTTGGGCCGCAGTGCGTGTGTGATGCCATACGCGGCATTGCCCCGCATTTCGGGTAGGTCGACTTCTCTTGCCCAGCCTCCTTACCTGTATTTTGCCCATCTGCATTGCTACGACTAACCACGTTTGTTTCTTAGACCTATGCCCAGGCGGCCACGGAGATATCATTCTCGTGCTTGCACTTAGCGGGGCGCGACGTGCGGGGCACCCTGTCTTCGGTGGACTACGTCCCCCCGAGCGACGCGCAGATCAGCTCCGCCCGTGACGACATTGAGGACGACGCGAGAGCTTTCCTGACTCGCGTGTGGGCGCATCGCAAGGCAGGCATGCAGTACACGAAGGCTCTCTGGGAGTATGCCCTTGCCGTGGATGCTCCCTCTGATGACGAGGCTGCTGGGGGTGACGACCACGGAGGAGGCAAGGTGTGATGCCATTCTACCTTTTGGGGAGTAGAGCTTTACTTTTTGGGCCGCCTAGGCTCGTCAGCACATTCGGTGCATGCTTTCTTTTGGGATATGTCTGTTGCCGCAACTTTGTTGAACTTATGTCGTTTCGTCGCTGCGTCGACTGGTCTATGTTTCCGCACAATATTGGATGCTTTAGTTATTGCACTCGGATGTTGATGCGTGGTCATCAAATGAAGTTATGGGTCTCGCTGCTATAGTTGTCCCAGTTTTCATCTTGTTGTATTGGTTGCAGGACCTTAGCTTAGGGCGTAAGACGTCGGCTGGGCCTCGGTACTCGGCCCACTGAGCGCATATCTTTCAAACATTGCGCGACGAAGGGGGCATCGAGCTGGAGGAAAACTCCCTCTGATGATGCACTATCTGTTCTCGCAATGGTTACGGATTGCCTACGCGACCCTGTCGCCTGAAATGTCATTACACTAGCGTTCACATCACATATGTAATGGTGTAGCGGGGCGATATCCCTTGTAATAAGGTATAGCGGCGTGATGCACTATGGTCCCAACGAAAAAAACCTAGCGACTAGCTATGTGGCTAGTCGCTGTTCAGCTTGTAATAATTTGAAATAATGCGATGAAGTTACGAGATGTTACGCGATGAATGCGACTATTTTGGCAAGCTTTCTGTCATGCGGTAGTGAAATGTTACCAGGGCGGGTAAGGGGCGCAGTCTCGCAGACTCGCCGCGGCGGGATGTGACCGCGTGGTATGCTGGGGCTAAGAGCATGCGCCGCGGTGGAATGTTCACGCGTCGCGGCGGAACGTTACCATGCAGGCGGACGCGGCATTAGAGGCTACTGGGCTCACGGGATGTAACTTCGCGGTATGCTGAAGCGGAGGGCACGCGCCGCGGCGGGATGTTACCACGCGGGCGGACGCGGCGTTAGAGGCTGTCGGGCTCGCGAGATGTTACTTCGTGGTATGCCGGAGGAAAGGGCACGCGCCGCGGCGGGATGTTACCCACGCAGGTGGACACGACGTTAGAGGCTACCGGGCTCGTGGGATGTTACTTCGTGGTATGCCGGAGCGGAGGGCACGCGCCGCGGCGGGATGTTTACCACGCGGGCAGACGCGGCGTTAGAGGCTACCGGGCTCGCGGGATGTTACTTCGCGGTATGCCAGAGCGGAGGGCACGCGCTGCGGCGGGATGTTACCACGTGGGCGGACGCGGCGTTAGAGGCTACCGGCTCACGGGATGTTACTTCGTGGTATGCCGGAGCGGAGGGCACGCGCCGTGGGGGGATGTTACCACGCGGGCGGACGCGGCATTAGAGGCTACCGGGCTCGCGGGATGTTACTTCGCGGTATGCCGGAGCGGAGGGCACGCGCCGCGGCGGGATGTTACCACGCAGGCGGACGCGGAGTTAGAGGCTACCGGGCTCGCGGGATGTTACTTCGCGGTATGCTGGAGCGGAGGGCAACGCGCCGCGGCGGGATGTTACCATGCAACCGGGCTCGCGGGATGTTACTTCGCGGTATGCCGGAGCGGAGGGCACGTGCCGCGGCGGGATGTTACCACGTGGGCGGACGCGGCGTTAGAGGCTACCGGGCTCGCGGGATGTTACTTCGCGGTATGCCAGAGCGGAGGGCACGCGCCGCAGCGGGATGTTACCACGCGGATGGACGCGGCGTTAGAGGCTACCGGGCTCGCGGGATGTTACTTCGCAGTATGTCGGAGCGGAGGGCACGTGCCGCGGCGGGATGTTACCACGCGGGCGGACGCGGCGTTAGAGGCTACCAAGCTCGCGGATGTTACTTCGCGGTATGCCGGAGCGGAGGGCACGCGCCGCGGCGGGATGTTACCACGTGGGCGGACGCGGCGTTAGAGGCTGTCGGGCTCGCGGGATGTTACTTCGCGTATGCCGGAGCGAAGGGCACGCGCCGCGGAGCTGCAATGAATACGCAGAGATAAATGTCATATAATTCATTAGGACTACGCATAAGCATAACAGAGTAGCGCGACCATTACAATAGCCCTCGGTAGGGAGTTAAGAGTACAGGCACATCAAAAAAGGGGGTAACATAAATGTACTCAGAACGACTTGTCATGTGCTTAAACATAATATTTGCGGAGGTTGTCTGCGTTCCAACTGTGCTTCAGAAGGACACCGTCGAGGCTGCGGAGGCGGAAGGAAGACAGGCGCGTAGAATTGATGACTTCATAGGGGCCTTCCCATTTGGAACTGAGCTTACCATCACCTTCGGGATTCGCCTTGCGTTTGAGTACCCAATCACCTGTTTCGATCGGGCGTTGACGCACCGTCTTGTTATACGCCCTTGCCATGGATGCCTGGTATCACTCAATGTTTAGCGCTGCTTGCACTCGGATGGCGTCAACTCCTTCCACGGCGGCCTCGCGGACTTTGTTGTCTGCTGGGCTGGAGATGCGGAGTGAGGCGAGCTTGATTTCCTCCGGGGTGACGGCTTCGTCGCCGAACAGCAGCTTGAACGGGGTGTAGCCAGTGGTGCGGCTGGCCGTTGTACGGGTGGACCAGAGCACGCTGGGTCGCTCATTTGCCCAAGTCCCGCCGGGCAAACTGAACAAACGCATGCGCAGACCTGCGAGAAGTATGCCATTAGCTCTTTCCACGGCCCCGTTCGCCTTCGGGTTGGCACGGATGCAAAGCATAACGTGATGCCGAGGCCGGTGCAGAAGGCCCTGAAGGTGGTGGCGTTGAACTTGGTACCATTGTCCACAGTGAGCTCACGTGGTACTCCGAACCTGCAGACGAGTGTCTTCCATACGAACTTCTGGACAGAGGCGGAGGTTATCTTGGACAAGGGTTCAGCTTCGACCCACTTAGAGAAGTAGTCGTCAGTGACTACGACGAACTTGGCGCCCTGACATGCGGTCTTGAACGGCCCGACTAGGTCGACGCCCCACTGTGCAAGTGGCGAAGATGGGGGGATAGGTTGCAACTCGTGTGCAGGCCTACTAGTCCCCCTGCCCATCCACCTGACATGCGGGGCACGTCCTCACGAGGCCCTCCGCGTCGTGTAGCACAGCCGGCCAGTAGAATCCTTGCTAATAGGCTTTGCAACCAAGACCTAGGAGCGAGGTGGGAGCCGCAGAGCCCCTGGTGTATGTCGGCAACACGTGCTGCTCCTTCCTCCCTTGAGATGCACTTGAGGAACGGGGCGCAGACGCCACGCTTGTACAGCATGTCATTGTGTATGATAAGCCTCTAGCGTGCGCCTTGAGCCACCGCGCCACCGCGTGGTCGTCGGGCTCGACTTCGTTGCGAAGATAGCTGAAGATAGGAGTCCTCCAATCCTGCTCGCCAATGATGTGTATCTCGGGTAAGTCTTTGGTGGCGGGAGCTTGTAGGACATCGAAGAATGCTTCGGCAGGCATATCCGTCATGGTACTAGCAGCACGTGCTAGGGCATCAACTTCTGTGTTCTCCAGTCGTGGGATGCTCCGCCCAGTGATGCCGAGGAGTGCTTCTCCATGGCTCGCGCGAGCGCAAGGTAACTGACCATCTCCGGGTCTTTGGCTTGATAACTCTTGTCCACGTGTCCCGCGATGAGCTGTCGAGTTGCTTTTAACGATGATGCGACGGGTGCCCGCCGCGCGTGCTTTGCGCAGTCCCAATAGCAGTGCCTCATACTCAGCTACATTGTTCGTGGCTTTGAGTCTAAGCGAGCAGAGTACTTAGTGCGGGGCGCCTTCGGGGACTATCGAGCACTGCTCCTGTTGCCAGCACCATCCGTGCACCAAGATCCATCCACATACACCATCCACAAGGTGCGCCTTCTGTGCGTAACGCGGGCGCGGTGGGTGACGTCCATTCTACCACGAAGTCCGCTAGGACTTGTGACTTGATTGCTGTCCTTGGGGGGAACTCAATAGAGAAAGGAGCCAACTCTGCAGCCCATTTGCCGACGCGGCCCGACGCTTCCCGGTTGCGCAGCATTTCTCCAACTGGGTATGATGAGGGACGCGGATGGAATGAGCAAGGAAGTAGTGACGCAGCTTGCACGATGCCATGAGGAGTGCATACGCGAGCTTTTCCAACTCAGTGTAGCGTGTTCGGGCGCTTTGCAGGGACTCAGACACATAGTAACTGGGTGTTGGCATTGACCCTCTTCCTTCACCAAAACGGCACTGACCGCGACCGGGGTAGCTGCCAAGTAAAGAGCAACACGTCGCCTGCATGTGGACTCTGCAACAGCTGTGGGGGAAGATAGGTATGCCTTCAGGCTGTCAAACGCATGTTGGCTCTCTGCTGTCCATTCAAACTTGTCGGACGCGCGGAATGCTTTGAAGAACGGGAGCCCCTTCTCCACTGAGCGTGAGACGAAATGCCCAAGTGGCAGCGAGACGGCCTGTTAGCCGCTGCACGGCTTTCACAGTGGTTGCGGGCTCCATTTGGAGTATGGCATCTATCTTCTTGGGGTTGGCTTCAATACCTCTCTTGGAAACGAGGGAGCCAAGGAGCTTCCCGGCCTGCACACCGAAGACACATTTCTCGGGGTTGAGCTTCATGCCAGAGCGGTGGAGGTTGTGGAATGTTTCTTCTAGGTCATTCGCATGGTCTTGGGCCATGACGCTCTTCACCACCATGTCGTCGACGTACACTTCGATTTTCCTTCCCAGCTGACTTGACAGCGTCCTGTGTACCAATGTTGCAAATGTTGCCACCTGCGTTCTTGAGACCAAACTGCATGCGTACATAGCAGAAGGTTCTACTTGGGGTGATGAAGCTTGTCTTTTCTTCGTCCTCCCTAGCCATCCATACTTGGTGATAGCCAGAGTAAGCGTCCAGGAAGCTCATGAGGTCGCAGCCGGACGTGGCGTTGACCAGCTGGTCAATGCGTGGTAAGGGGAAGTCGTCTTTCGGACATGCGCGGTTAAGATTGGTGTAGTCAACGCACATGCGCCACTGGCCGTTAGCCTTCTTGACGAGGGCAGGGTTGGCGAGCCATTCTGGATGCATGACCTCGCGTATCACCCCCGGCAGCAAGGAGCTTGTCCACCTGCTCCCGCGCTGCGGCTTGGCGGTCCGTAGACATCTTGCGGAGACATTGCTTAACGGGGCGTGCGTCGGGGCGCACCATGAGACGATGCTCGATGATGCTACGCGGACGCCTGGCAGGTCTTCGTGCTCCCATGCGAATATGTCCTTGTTCGCGCAGAGGGTACTCAATAGGGCGTCCTCGACCGCGGGGGAGAGGTTCGTCCCGAGGAGCACAGTCTTCATTGGCACATCCGGGGAAAGGGGGACTGCCTTGGTTTTGCCATCGGGCTTTGGCTTAGGGACCCACCACCTAGACTCTGGTATTATGGGCGGCATGGGCTTCCCAGCCCCTCGTTCATTATGACCTCCTGATGTGGCGCGATTGTCGGAGAGGTAGACGAGACGCACGGGGCAGCCCCTGGTGGGTGTGCCTCGGCGACGTCGTGAACGTACTTTATTGCCATCGTGGTGGTTTCTTCTATTCTTCCCGACAGGCCTTGGTCCCCGCGAATGGTGATGACGCCTGCTTGAGTTGGTATCTTCATGCATAAGAATGCGTGATGAGGGATTGCTCCGAACTTGTTGAGGGTAACACGACCAAGGATGGCGTTGTACTGGTAGAGTATGTCCACCACGTCGAAGAGTATGTTCTTGGTGCGTTCGCATAGGTCATTGCGGAACGTAACCGACAACTCGATCCTCCCGAGAGCGGCAATGGGCTCTCCGCCGTACCCTAGGAGGGGAATCCTAGGGGGTTGCAAGACTACCCTTGGGATGCCCATGGCCTCCAGCGCCGAGGCAAAGAGGATGTCTGCTAAGCTTCCCCCATCGATGAAGATGTGGCGTATCTCGATGTCAGAGATGACCGCCGAGATGACGAGAGCATCGTGATGAGGAAGGACTACGTCGGCGGACTCTTCTGGCCCGAAGGACACCGGTATGAGCGCCCAAGGCGGCAGCTCCGTAGGCGGGTATGACGCGATATGCTGGACGCGTCGCGCATAGGCCTTCCTTTGCCGCTTGGACGGGAAGGTATGCGCACTCCCCCGGTGATAGCATGGACAACACGGCGAGGCTCGCCGCCGTTCTGGGCCGGTGGTCGACGTGGGGGCGGTGGAGGTAGAGGCGGCGTGACTTCCCGCGGAGCTTGGTTGCGGTGTTCGCGCCTGTCAGGCATATTCTGCCGCAGCTGAGTGACCAGGTCACACACTCCGGTCCAATGGGTGTTGACGCGGTGGACGTGACAGTAACGCTCTGGCTGGATGTCGCGGGTGCCGCCGCGTGGGTGGTTGCGCGGCGGGGGATTGCCTCGCGGTCCATTGACGCTGCAGGGACGCCTTCCTTCCTGACCCCGGGGAGGGAACCTTGCCGGGGCTCGACCTCCCACAGGGTCCCAGTGTCCGCCGTGCCTGGGGTTCGGATCTGCGTCGGGAACCCAACGGCGCTGGGCCTCGTGAGGGGATCTTGGTCTTCGTCGTAACCGGGGCGGCCGGCCGGGGGATGATCACTGGTAGACACGTGATAGACATCCCGCGGGCGCTGACGACGCTTGTCGCGCTGCTCCACCTCCTACGCACGCGGCGATGCTGCCGCGCACGCCTCCGCCTTCCTCAGCATCTGCCCTTCTTCAACGCGGGCGTATACTCGCATGATGTCGTAGAGCTCCTGGACCTTGCTTGGGTGCTTCTTCTCCAACTTGTCCACCAAAGCTTCATTTGTTATCGCTCGCCGAGCAGCTTCGCAGATAGTTTGCTCGGTGACCCTTTTGACCTGGCACTGGACTTCCGAGAAGCGCCGCTGAAATGCCATGATTGTTTCTCCCGGACGCTGCCGGAGGTTGTTCAAATCGGTCGAGGTCATCTCCTTGTTGCGGTACCCTTGGAAATGGCTGTATAGCTTATCCCGGAGGTGCTCCCATGAATATACGGTGCGCGACGACAGTCCAAGGTACCATGCTTGTGCTGTTCCCGTGAGGGCGAGGAGCAAGCTCCGAGCCATCACAGCTTCGCCTCCTTCGGCGGCCATCACCGCGGCCTCGTACACCCGCGTATATTGCACTGGGTCAGAGTGACCAGAGAACTTTGGCAGGTCCGCTGGGCGGAATTTTGGTGGAAAAGGGACCACCAGTATCCCCGGGCTGAGCGGACTGGAGTTGTTGGTGAGGTCGATAACTTCAGCGGGTTGGCATTGGACTTCGCAAGATGCTTGCGGGATGGGCGCGTACGTCACATGGGCGGGCGACTGGGCGAAAAGCGCTTTACCAGCGCGTTGCGAAGGGTCACCAAGCCCCTGCGTGCTTGTGCCGGCAGCATGGCCGTAGAGGGCTGCGTATGCCGCCTCTTGATTCTGCTGGATGGTGGCTCAGAGTGCCTCAGCCTCTTGGTCAACGGAGTTGGAGGGGTGAATGCTGGCGTGGGCTGCTGCGCGCACGTCGCTCTGTTGACGATGGAGGTCGTCAGCTGCGGGTGTCTCTGGGTTTGGCAACGGGGCGGCGAGTGCTTGGGTTGCTTCAAGCTGCGTGCGGTAGAGGTCGGCAACGTGCATGGTCTAGGACGTCGCGCGGAGGACGTCGCGCTCGGTTGCGCGCAAGCGTTCGCGAAGCTCCTCCACACGTTGAGTCGCCTCTTCGGCCTGTCGGCGTAGGTCGTCAATCGATGCCTCCGGAGCCGACGTCGCTGCGGGAGCAGGGCGGGTGGGTCTGGGCGACTGTCGATGACACCCGGGGGACCCCTGGCGCTTGCCACGGAGCGAGTGGTCATTCTCTGGGGTGCCGCTGGGGGAGCCCCTTGCACGGTGCTGGCCCCGACGATGCCCTCCGCAGGGGCGACCTGCGGGGCGGGTTCCGTGCGCGCCGAAGTCTCGCCCAAGTCGGGCGCGCGTGCTTGGGTTCTCGCGGACGCAGCTCTCACTGCTGAGCCACCCGTGGGCTTCCTCTTGGTGCTTCTCTTCGCTTTTGGAGGCATGATCTCGTTGCGCTTGCTGCTGCGTTGCACGTGACTTCTCGTCTGCGATCCCCACGGTCGGCGCCAACTGTCGTCGACTACGCGGTGGGACAGTAAACTTGCGGCACCCCTGATTGAGTGCTGGGTCACCTGGGTGTGCACGAGGGACTGCGGAACGGAGCGTGGTGCAGCAGCGAACACTTAGAGAAAATTTGGACGAGTCAAGAAGCGAGTGAACTTGTATTCTGTACCCCCAACCTGAGGGGTGCTCCCCTATTTATAGGTCTCGGGGGGCACGAGGCCGGATTACAATTCTGCCCCTAGGCAGGTTACGGTCCTACCCTCGGTCCGCCGTACGGACGAGGGCTTGCAGGTCACTAGTACATCGCCCACGGGGGCATATACCCTAGCATCTACGTGAAGCCCGGTACGACACACCGTACGGTACGTCACCTGTTGGGGTCCTGCCCGGGGGTTGCCCGTACCCCGCATTGGCGCTCATACCTCGCGTCTGCACTTGCGCTCGTACTCCGTGTCTGCACTTGCGCTCGTACCCCGCGTCTGCACTTGCGCTCGTACCCCGCGTCTGCACTTGCGCTCGTACCCCGCGTCTGCACTTGCGCTCGTACCCCGCGTCTGCACTTGCGCTCGTACCCGCGTCTGCACCTACGCTCGTACCCCACGTCTGCACTAGCATTTCATAATTGTAAAGGAGTTAGACATGAGTCCATAGTAGGTATGCACATCTTACCGTTATCTGTCTTCGTCCGGGGCGTGCGGTGACCCCTCCCACAACACTTATATAGACGACAAGGGCAGAGTTACATGAGCCCAGATTGGTTTACAAGTAGATCTCCTAATCGGTTACAACTAGAACCCGAGATATCGGGTAGGTACATGTTTATGTCTTGTACTCTAAGTTGATGATGCGCCCCCGTGTAGAAGCCGGACTCCAAGCAGTCGGCCCGGCCCACCCTATGGCCGGAGGGCCGGCTTTATCCTCCTTGATGATAACCGCGTGCCATGTCATCGTCAGTAGCCCCCGAGTCCTTCACGATCTGGCTGCAGCTCGTCTTGGTAACGCCTCTGCCCAGACCAAGTGCTTTTTTGCTTTCCCCTTTGGGCAAGTTTCCCGAGTGGTATCCATCTGAGCGCGCTTCCTTGTTGCTTGCAGGGAGATTGTGAGGGACTCATAGAACTCTTGAGAAATAAAAATAATAAACCGAGTAATATTCACCCGTAGGGCAGGAATATCATGGCAGGTGAGCTAATAACGGGTAAGTCCAGGTGGTATCCAGTCATTTCCAGCGGATGGAGACTGGCTAGTGACCCAGCGGGAGGCATACCATGAATCCTGACCGAATTCTTGAGTGGTACCTGGTTTCCCGAGTGGCTTAGTCCAGCTAGTGTCCCTATGAGGAAATACCATCGGAATTCGTGTCAGAACCCGAACACAAACTGTAGTGCTTCGGCCCAAGTTGTTCGGTGTCCGACTAGTGGCCTGCTGGAGGCGCACTTCAGCTGCCCTTCACTCAGGTGTATTCAAGTGAAGGTCAACCATCGAAACCCTTCGAACTGTAACGCCTCGGTCCCGAATGTTTGATAACCGACTAGCGGCCCGTTGGAGGCACGTTACAGTCGCTCTTTATTCTGGGTGTATCCAAACGGCTATTAACCCCTAGAGGCCGACCGTTGAAACCCCAAGTCAAACAGGCGCTGGAAGCGGAAACATCGAGCCGCCCAGGCTGTCTTCCCTTATAAGACGGGGAGGCATGGTGTAAACCGTTTTTATCTCCAATTCATTTAACACTTCGCGTTCTCAGCACCACACAGCCTCTTTGCCTTCTCCGCGTCCTGCAAGCTCAGAAGCCCCACCTCACACCAAGCTGTCACACCCTGATTTTCTAAAACCCAAAAATTAGGGCTAACAAAAATATTTTGCTAATAAAACCCAGTAAAATGCATCTAACTAAAACTTTAGATCAAATCGTGATGTAGCTATATATATATATCAAAACACGAAAACCCTTGTTCCTATTTCCTCGACCTCCGTTCTATCAGAACCCTAATTTCCCCGATCTACGTCCGATGACACGGGCAACCCTATTCGACACCTTGAATCCACCTGTGGCTACTCGCTCCTGCATTCCCACCACAAACATACCCTTGGCAACCTTTCTCTTTTTCTTAGTCGGTGTAACCTAGACCAACATCTGCAGCTAAGTACCCACACGGTACCCTTGTGAAATGGAAACGTATATATGTCGTGAGTATCTTCCGAATGAAGTGACCTTCTGCCACCTAGTTCACCATGTCCGATCTTAAGTGTACACACGTATATATCGCTTTCGTATATACGCATATACGCAAAACACTAACCCCTTCTTCCCGAATTACGGAACAAAGCCCTAGTGCATCGATTGGCTCTGCCACAATCCTATGCATATATACGAGCATACCGGTAATACTTTTCCAAACCCTAGCCCTCCATAATCTCGTACGTCTATTCTAACCTTGTTGCCACCATATATATGCTTAAATTTCCAAGCGTATATGGGTACACACACTTTGAAAACCCCAACACATCCTCGCATGCGGCCGATTTGATTTCCCCAAGAGGCTGCATAATTCCTGCCGAACCCTTCAAAGTGAGACGTGTCCATTTTAATCGTGAATTTGGATTAGTTCCCTGTATCATCCTATTGGCTTAAGCGTATGCCAATTGAACCAAACCTCCTCTTGGAATAGCAAGAATAAATCCATCTGCATGTGTATATGTACATAAGCATACCTGCAACATTAATGCACTTCTTACCCCTAAAACCGCCACACATGCACCCTCTTAAACCAAAACCCTAATATAGAAATACCTCAAAGCAACACCTGCACCGCAAACGCCGATGGACCCACGGCACCCTGCAACCGTGAAGTCCCAAGCCGAGGCAGAAGAGTCTTCGAGAGTTTCCATAACCTCTCGTCACCTTGCCGCGTGCCGGCACCCTAGTTCCAACCCCGAACCTTTTATTTCCAATTAAACCCATCTCCTTCCGAAACCCTAATCGCAAAACCTAGCGACCTTCGACCTTTTCAAAAATTTCGAGGAAATTTGTGGAATACCTTAATAATATCTTCAACACGAATATAAAATAAAATGGACATGTCCAGTACAACAATATCTGAGTATGAAAATAATAAACCCTAAGGTAAAAAGGAGCATTGAGCCACAATCCCTAGAAATAAACTTCCAAAAATTCTAATAAAATTCCACAATGATCCTTACTTTTCCAGGAGTCCGAATATATAAAAACATGGGCATGTTATGTTCAAAAATTTAGAATGGGCACCATCGAACACCTTCGCCTTGATTCTCTCCTCGCATGAAATCACTTCTGAACCTCAGTAAAAAGGGTTCAAAATTCTGGTGGGCACCTTTCACTGCCACTCTAACATACCTACCCCATTGACTCCCTCTGGCAACACCCCATCCTGTCACTTCCCATTAAACCTTAGGTTGTGGCACCCGATGACATTCAAGATCTGCAGTGAGATTCCATTCGTTCGGTGCCTAAATTTGCAGATTCCTCGAACACGTATACACGAACCACTGTGACATGGTGCTGCGTGGTGAGCCTTGATAGGACGTCCTGGGACACCCAATGGCACTCCGAACGCGCTCTGGACAGGCATCACCATGCCACAGCATGCACCAGCTGTACTCCCGCGTCGCCCGTCGTCTCCCTCACCGTGCCGTCCACCGTCGAGGCACTTCCGAGCTACTGCCGCAGCCCCCAGGTGTCCCTGCGACCTCCTGTAGCCCCGGCCTCGTCGCAAGCGCTTGGACGAGTCCCATCACCGGAGAACAGTAGCCATGGCTAGCTCACCTCGCCGCCAGGCTATAAAGGGTAGCTCGAGCTTCCTGCGTCTGCACTAAGCCTCCCACTCCCCTCCATTTGTCCAACCAGTGTCATCTCCCTCCATCACCAAGCTCCCAGGCCACCCGAGCAACTCCTCGGCGCCCAAGAACCAGAGCCGAGCACCCAAACAACCCCCCCAAGCAGTGAGCTCCCCTACCTTCTTCCTCTCCATTAATCTCCTCTAGCACCAACCGAGCTGTCCTCACGCTCCATGCTCCCCCTGCTACTTTTTCCTACCACGCCTGAGCTCGACCACGGAAGCTGAGCTTTCCCCTTCTTTTCCCTATAAAGCCGCCCGAGCTGCCAAACCACCTGAGCTCCAGTCGCCTCCAGCACCGAGCGACTGAAGCTCCGCCCCCAACCGGGACCCATCTCCAACAAGCACCCAAGCTCGGCCATCTGCCACCTCCGGCGAATCTGCCCCAAGCTCTCGGAAGCTCCACCAGCCCTTGACCCCCCTCCCCCCGGTCGACGAATTAGCTGTCCTTTCCCGAGCCAAGCACAGCCGCCCATCTCAGGCCGGGCGCACCAACGAAGATTCACTAGACCTCTAGATCGCCGGCGTCGCTTGCTGTCGGAAGCTCAGACAGACTCAACCGCCGAAGTAAAAGCGCTGGGGGGGGTGTAAACGGTGAGCCAGCCGCGCCTCGGACACGTGGTTCCAGTAGCCACTCGACCCACCAAGTTCCAGGGATCGCGCCCTACCGCATTCCCGTCTGCACAGTACAGAAAGTGCGAACTCCATCTAGTATGGAAAGCGTATTTTCGCCTAGTAAGAAAGCGTAAAGAGGAAAAAACCGGTTTCGGTTCAGGACCAGCTATTACACTGGTTCGGCCGGTTCACCCCTATTCCGACCGGTTTGTGGGAAAACTTTTCCGGTTCTAAAATCCCTAGTTTAAATCCAAATTTTTGGTTCAAGAGAATTTCAAATTTTGGAGACAATTAGATAACAAACAGTAAGATCTTGAATTAGGGCATTTCCCGTCACTTCTTTAAAATGAATATATGCGCTATATATGCCTTTTTCCAGTACAGCACCAAAATAGATTTTCGTGCCATCCAGTACAACAAAATATTTGAAACAACTATTAAGATCGCCAGACCAATAGTTTTGATAATGAAATATTAGTAGTGTGGATTTTCCCCGTTTGAGCACGTCGTGATTTTATGGCGTATATACGTACCAATCGCCTAGGGTATTCTGATTTTCGTAAACTTAAACTTTGAAACCCAGAACCCTGGCAGTACCTTTGAGTCCATATATACACTCCCTAACCACCGTCCCGAATTACCATGAGAACCTAATAGCTCTTAGGTTGGAACGAACAACTACCTCGAAACCCTAACCCTACCCGACCAAAACCTATAGCACCCCACCTGAGCAACATCATCCTTTTTGAACATGCATGTTGATCAGATTTATTGAAGTTACTCTCTTTTTGCTTCTTATTTGCCAATTTTCCGACATGTAGTTGACGGAGTGAGGTACGTGCGTAAGGAGGATCCGGAATCACCCCCACGTCAGGAACAGGAACAAGAACTGCCAGGCAAGCAATTCCCCACCTTGACCATGTTGAATCCTATAATTGCAGAGTTTATTTATATTGTTTGTAAAAGTGCATGCTATGTGTATTACTGATATTTTATGTGGAACTAGTTACACCCAGTAGCTGCAAAAGCTTAGGCCTGTAAACCCTGTCCTTGTAACCCTAGTATTAATTGCTGTTCATCGTACGTTCAGCTAAGTATTTAGGATTATAGGCGTTAGCCCCGCTTAGCCCTGCTTAGTAAGAAAACCTATTTTTGGATCGATTGCCACAGACCCCCTTCGGGTATGGGAATAAAACCCTCGGACTGGCATGTACCGTCCGAGGTGATGTTTTTGAAAATGCTACAATTGTTTGCAAAACCGTGAACAAAAGAGGAGATTGATTTTTGATTCGGGCGAGAAATGTAAGGGTGTTATGGGAGATTGATGGAGTAGCTGGAAGCTACAAGGTTGCTGTGTGATGAAATGGAGTCTTGCTCGAATCACATAAGGACCGAGCCTAAGTGCTGCTAAACCAGTTCCTTACCGTACGTCCACATGTCCTTTGTGGGAAGGACTTGGCGTATTAACCCGACAAGTATTAGAGTCTGGATCCGCAGGCAGTAGGAAGAGTGTGCGAGGTAGATTGGTATCTCTAGAGGATCTCTACACGGTACATGGGTAGAGGTTCGACACAGAGATGAGTCCACTCCGGGTTGTGGTGTCAGGCTGCCTGGGCACAGACGGAGTTGGGTAGATCTTATCTAGCGGGTCCAGCTTTGATATGGAAGCGGGTGAAAGCCTCGTTGTAACAGCCCTGCCGATACACCTCGTGAAAGTGTATCCGTAAGCGCTCGGTAACAAGGGGGACTTACATCTTGTGGGTAAAGCCGTACAACCTCTGCAGAGTGTTTAAAGTATTCGAATAGCTGCGTCCTCGGTCATGGACATGAACTGGTAAGGCCACACATTGGTAAGACCAAGTTTTATTTGCGAAAGCTGGGAAAAGGGATTAAGGACGTGGGCATGACGTGTCCACAGTGTGCAATTAAGGCCACACTGTGGTGGCAAGGAATTGCAGGAGAAATGAATACAGCCGTACTGGTCGAGTAGTGTAATACCATACGGGCTATTAATGAAGTACCTAGTTACCGGTTAGATGGACCTGTCAGCCGATGGATGGAGCTATCCAAGGATAGATGGAGCCATCGATGATAGATGGAGCTATTGGTAATAGGAAGAGAGTTGAGTAGCGGTGTCTACTCCATGAGATGAGATAAGATGTTATTATGCAGCACTGTGAATTTTAAAATGCTTTTACAATCTACTATTAGTGTATTTACATTGAAAACTTACATTTCCGCACAACAAGCAACTTAGGTCAGAGCTATTCCTTGGTTTATTCCCTGCATGAAATATTGTCGTATAATTTCTCCTGTGGGAATAGCTTGCGAGAACATTCTATGTACTCACCTGGCTTGTTGATTTGGCCAGACGAAGGAGACATCAATTCCGAGGATACGATTACGATCGTGAAAGCTAGGGCGTAACCCCAGTCAGTTGCCTGTCGGTTATGGTATATTGATGGACATCATTATCGCTTGATTTCCGCTGCAAGTTTACAGCCGTTGGGCTACAGGTATCAGACTACTGACCTAGGCGGTCTATTTATTTATTGTATTATGATATTCGTATGTATGACCATGATATACAGGTTAACTTGTGGGTACCGACTACTGATCCAGGGACCGATACAGTAATCACAAGGGAGTATTCGGCCTTAAAACCGGGTACGCCACACAAGCCCGTGCCGCTGTCATCCCTGCGCCCATCACGTCGCTGCGTGGTGCCCATCTCACCACCGCGTAGTGCTCCACGCATCTGCTCCCCCATCCTAGCCAGCCACATCTAGATCGGGAATCCAAAACCCTAGATCCGGACCGCTGCCGATGAATGCCCACCATCATCGAGGTGGTGGATCTGTTTGGGGAGGAGGAGAACACGGAGGCGTGGTCCACGCTCGGCAAGGAGAGCTTCCCACTTGACCCGATGGCACTATGGGTGAAATCCACGATGACGGAGGCGAAACTGCAGGCCATGGTGGAGGCGGGAGTGCTGCCTCCCAAGGAGCTGATCGAGTGGCGAGCCGCTGACGGAGAAGACTTCCCCACCCCTGACACGGGTGAGATTGTCGTCCATGCTCCTTTTTTCTTCCATGGATTCTCCCTTCTAGCCCATCCTTTTCTGCGCGGTCTACTGTATTTCTATGGGCTGGAGCTGTAGAATATCAACCCCAACGGCTTGCTGCACGTCGCTTGTTTCATCACCTTGTGCGAGTGCTTCCTAGGGATAGATCCGCATTTCACCCTTTGGAAACATCTCTTTGTCGTCAAGCCTCAGCCCAGTAAGAACAAGCCAGCCGTAGTAGGGGGCGTCGAGTTCCAGTTGAGAGCCGGCGCTGTAAAAAATTATCTTGAGATCCCATTCCAGTCATCCAACAAAGGGTGGCACTCGGAATGGTTTTACTGCTCCAACCTCGAGCCCTCACTTCTGAGGTTCGAGGACCAGCCTCCCGAGAGCAAGATGAGCTGGGTCGAACTTCCAAAGAATTGGAAGCGCCCTGGGGTTGAAGTCCTTCGCGGGCACCTCACCCAAGTGCTCCAAGCGGGAGTTACCGGAGTCGGGGTCGTCTCAACGTTCGTCAACCGCCGGATCCAGCCCGCCAAGCTGAGGGTCCATCCGATGTACGAGTACATCAACCACCAGGACGTGACCCGGGAGTCAGCCGACGTGCTTACAGATGATGAAGTGAGACACCGAGCTGGGAAGCTGATGACTCAGGCCATGAGCCTGGATACCTCCGGGCATCCGGTGCCCTTCAGCCTAGCCAACCCCCCAAACAAGGTAAGCAATCGATCTTTTGATATTAGTACTTTGCAGTTTGTGTTGTAGCTGAGTCATATTCTGACTTCGTTTATGTAATCTGACTTTGCAGGATCTTTTTGGGTTCAGCTCCAAGGCTCCTCTCCCGGAGGACGAGCCTTGGAACCGACCACCGTACATCGGCGGCTCAAGCTACGGGCAGCCACCGTAGAAGAGGGCCCGGACCTCCACCACCGACGCCGAGTCGTCGAAGGGGAAAACAGCCGCGGCCGAGGAGCCCAGCACCCCACCGCCGACTGCAGCAACTCCTGAAGAAAACCCTCAGGAAGATGAAGACGAGGTCCCCCTCATTTGGAGGAGGGGAAACAAGCAGGCGACGCCACCTCGAGGGGACAGGACAGCTCTTCTGGCCGTCCTACCCCAGCGGTACCAGCTGCCGCCGCTGCCGAGGAAGATCTTCAGGAGGACGAAGACGAGTTCTCCCTCATTCAGAGAAGGGGGGAACAAACAGTCGATGCCGCCTTTGGGAGACAGGGTAGCTCCTCTGCCTGTCTTGCCCCAGCGGCATCTGCCGCCACCGAGGAGCAAGGAGGTTCCTCGATGCCGGCGGCTCCAGCAGCTGCCACAACAGAACGGCGAGCCTCGGGGCCTAAGAAGCGCTTCAACTTACCGAGATCCACCAGATATGTTGCCGAGTGAGTGCCCTCTGCCCTTCATCATAGCTGAGAGTAGCGATAATCCTGGTTGCCTTTGTAGGCCAAAGAACACGGGGGACATTCCAAGGGGCAAGCCGAGTGCCCAGGGATCCAGTCAAGGCGAAGGCACGGCGAGATCGGACCCCCTCGTCGTCATCTCCCCCGAGAGCTACCGACGTCTCTTCACCACAGCAGTCTTCCCGACATGACGGTGTGCCCCCAACCCCGCCTTCTTCCCATCAGCTGGAGTAGTCCAGTGCTGGAGCGCGAGCGCCCACTGCAATCGAGCAGGCGGGTCCCAGTTGGGGGACGGCGCGGATCATCCCGCCACATCCCAAGGGGCTCTGGTGCTGCTGGTGGAGGAGATCGATGTTGGCCGCATGCCGCTGCCTCCGCCGGGCTTCCACGTGGACTTCCAGCCACTTCGGGTCCACCAGATGAACCTCTCGAAGCGGGATGAAGTCCTGTGGGAGATCTTCTGTAACTGCTGAAGACAAGGCCTCCAAGCTTAAAAAGGAGCTTGAAGCCACCGCCAAGCTCAAGGAAGAGTTTGAGGCGATGATGGTTCATGCTCGGCAGCTTGAGGAGGAGAAGTCCGCCATCGAGTCCTTACTGAAGAGGAATTAGGATGCCACCGCTGATAAGCCCCTGACTCATATCTGTTCAGTCAGAGCCTGCCAAATATCTTGCTGGCGTAGCTTTGTTGCCTTCAAAGTGTTTCAGACGCGCCTTGAGAAGGCACATCTAACGGCCGGGTCCTTGAAGGCGGCTGCTCGGACGGCCTCTGGGAGGCCGACCCGACTCCGGACCACGCGGAGGCGGTCGTGGAGTGCCTTCAGCGAGTGCCTGATCAGGCGAAGACTAATCTGAAGGAATCTACCCAAGCCGGAGCCCAATTGGTGCTCGCAGTGGCGAAGTCCCATTATCCATCGCTCGACATGGGGATGATCAGGGAAGGACTTGCCGCCGACATCGCTGATGAAGAGGTCCCCGCGCTGATGGAAGAGGTCCAGCCTGCGGTAAACACCCTCGCTAACAGCGTTGTCCTGTAGAAGTAGGTATAAAACGAGTGAACCATTCCATATACATTTGAAGAACTCGGAAGGCCGAGTGTAACTTGCTTATGCATGTTTTGGTTAACTTGTTATGTGTTTGCTAATCTCTTCTTTCGTAAAAGTTCGTTCGTGTGTAAGTTAGCCCTTTATGTGTGCTCTTGCCAACCCGTCGTAGCCCCCATTGTGTAGAGATTAGCCGTGGGCTGCTTCTCGTGTAGCGCAGGGTTGTGGCGTAGACTGACGATCGAAGACGAAGAGTTAACGCCAAGCTTTTTACACAGTACTAAAATAATTGTTGAAGAAAAAAAGCCCGAGTGCTCTTGGGCGCACCCAATGTGGTGTAGCCCCCGAGTGTCTACTATGCGTAGCCGTGAGCGTACATAGCAGGCCAGTCGGAAACCCCAAGAGTTGCTCAGATGGAACAAAGAAATATTTATTCATTTAACCATACTTAAAATACGGAAGTACAAAGCTTAAGCATAGAAGCGACGTAGCTGTTCAATATTCCAGGCGTTGGTGATGAGATTGTCGTCCTTATCCTTCAGCCGGTAAGCCCCCGGGCGTAATACTTCAGTGACCACATATGGGTCTTCCCACGGTAGTGAGAGCTTGTGCCTTGTCCTTGTTGGACTGGACTCGGCGCAGGACCAAGTCGCCAACGTTAAACGCGTGCCCGCGTATGTGCCGGCTCTGATAGTGCCGTAAGCCCTACTGGTATTTGGCCGACCTAAGGAAAGCGACTTCTCGTGCTTTTTCAAGCTGGTCAACAACGTCTTGTCGTGCTTCCTCCGACTGGTCCCCGGCGTAAGCATAGATGCGTGGGGATCCGTGATCCAGATCAGTCGGTAGTATGGCCTCGGCTCCATATACCATAAAGAAAGGTGTGTAATTAGTTGACCGGTTGGGTGTAGTTCGCAGGCTCTAGAGCACCGAGGGCAATTCTGCTACCTATTTGCCCGCAAACTTCTTTAAGCGCTGGAAGATTCGAGGTTTGATGCCTTGCATAATCAGACCATTGGCACGCTCCACCTGCCCATTTGTACGTGGGTGTGCCACTGCGGTGAAGCTGAGGCCAATGTTGTAGTCATCACAGAATCAGAGGAAAGCGCCACCGGTGAACTGAGTGCCATTGTCCGTGATTGCTATTGGGGACGTCGAACCGGTACACGATGTCCAGGAAGAACTCAATGGTCTGCTCTGCAGTGATTGTGGCAACTGGCTTGGTTTCAATCCACTTGGTGAACTTGTCGACGGCGACGAAGAGAGGTGTATAGCCCCCGGGAGCCGTCTTGAGGGGACCAACCATGTCCAGACTCCAAACAGCAAAGGGCCACGTGATCGGGATAGTTTGGAGTGCCTGAGCCGGTAAGTGTGTCTGCCGGGCAAAGTATTGACATCCCTTGCAGGTGCGCACAATGTGCTCAGCATCTGAGACGGCAGTCGGCCAGTAGAAACCTTATCGAAAGGCTTTCCCGACTAGCGACTTCGGTGCCGCGTGGGGCCCGCAGACTCCCAAGTGAATGTCATGTAGCAGCTGCTTCTCCTGATCTTAAGATATGCACCGCTGGAGAATTCCAGAGGTGCTCTTCTTGTAAAGGTCCCCTGATCTTGAGATATGCAAGGCGTCGTGCCTCGGTCTGATCCTGTGGGAGCGTGTCCCATAGGATGTAGTCGAGGAAGGGTGTCGTCCAGTTGGGATAGATGACCAAGACCTCTTGCGCAGTCTGTTGAATGCTATTGGATCCCTTGAGGTGTGGTTTTTCGGTCTCGGATGCTGTCTCCACTTTGATGGAGGGCGTATGCAACTCCTGGAGGAAAACTCTGGCCGGGACGACATCCCGACTGGACCCCAGCTTGGTGAGCACGTCTGCTACCTCATTGTCTTTGACAGGGTCTCTGCATGACCATGCCTTCATGACCTGCCTGACCACCAGTTCAGAATCTCCATGGGCGTGGAGTCGGCGAATTCCAAGTGAGGTCACGATGCATAGGCCATGTAGTAAGGCTTCATACTCAGCGACGTTTTTGGATGCCTGGAAGTGTATCTGCAGCACATACTTGAAGCGTTCCCCTTTCGAAGAGATGAGCACGATGCCAGCCCCCGCGCTCTGAAGCATCAGTGAACCGTCGAAGTAGAGCGTCCAATGTTCGAGGTCACCGATAGAGGGTGGGGATTGGACTTTCGTCCACTCGGGCATGAAGTCAGCAAGAGCTTGAGACTTGACGGCTGTGTGGGGGGGGGGTATAAACTATGCTGAATGCCATTAGTTCCATTGCCCACTTAGCAATCCTTCCGGTGACATCGCGATTGTTGATGACATCGACGATCAGGAAGGAATTGACACGGAAATTTGGTGTCCTTAGAAGTAGTGGACTAGCTTCCAAGACGTTATGAATACCGCATAGATATGTTCTGTATCTGTGGGTACCGTGCCTTGGACTCGGAAAGCACTTTGCTGATGAAGTAGACTAGCCACTGAACCTTCTGGATATGGCCCAGCTCGGAGCGCTCAACGACCAAGACAGTGCTAGCCACCTGGGTAGTCGCTGCGATGTAGAGAAGCAGCGGTTCGTTGGGCATCGGGGAAACCAGCACCGGGGACGTGGTCAGGAGCTTCTTCAGCCTGTCGAGGGCGTCTTGGGCCTCAGATGTCCAGGTGAAGGTGTCTGACTCCTTCAGGAGCTCGTAGAGGGGCAGGGCCTTTTCACCGAGTTGAGAGATAAACCGACTGAGGGCCGCCATGCACCCAGTTAGCCTTTGGACATCCTTGAAGCTTTTTGATGGCCCTATCTTGATGATGGCATCGATCTTCTCCGGGCTAGCCTCGATTCCTCGCTCAGAAATGACGAAGCCGAGTAGCTTTCCCGAAGGAACTCCGAAAACGCATTTCTCCGGGTTGAGCTTCATGTTGAATTGCCTAAGGTTGGAGAGCGTTTCCCCCAAGTCGGTCAGGAGATCCTCTTTCTTCTTGGACTTGACCACCACATCGTCGATGTAGGCCTGCACTTTCCTTCCAATCTGCCCCTGGAGGCAGTGCTGTATACACCGTTGGTACGTAGCACCGGCGTTCTTCAAACCGAAAGGCATGGAGACGTAGCAGAAGGCCCCGAATAGAGTGATAAACGACGTCTTGATCTCGTTGTCCTTCTTCATCTTGATCTGATGGTAGCCCGAGTAGGCGTCGAGAAAACACAAAATTTCGTAGCCAGCAGTGGAGTCAATCACCTGGTCGATGGGAGGCAATGTAAAAGGATCTTTGGGACATGCTTTGTTGAGGCTCGTGTAGTCAACGCACATCCTCCATTTTCCATTCTTTTTGCGACCGAGAACTGGGTTTGCTAACCAGTCGGGATGGTACACTTCTTTGATAAAGCCAGCTGACAAAAGCTTGGCTATCTCCTCTCCTATTGCCCTGCGCCTGTCCTTGACAAAGCGGCACATGCGCTGCTTGACCGGTTTGGCATCTGGCCGAACATTCAGAGAGTGCTGGGCAGCCTCCCTCGGGACTCCAGGCATGTCAGAGGATGTCCATGCAAAGACGTCCCGATTGTCGCGGAGGAAGCTGACGAGCGTGCTTTCCTATTTGTCGCTGAGCGCAGTCCCGATGTGCACCGTCTTTGAGGGGTGTTCCGGATCAATCCGCGCTGACTAGAATGACATCGATGCGGAAGTCCTTTCGGCCGGGGGTGCTTCCTCGACCACAACCGACTTGAGGCTGTCAAGCTCGGCTGCCGTGATTTGGGCCGCGGCGAGATTGCAGTTTTCTAGGTCACACACGTAAGCGTGCTGGAAGTTGCATTGCACCGTTAATATCCCGTGGAGACCCGGCATCTTGAGCTTCAGGTAGACATAGCTGGGAACGGCCATGAATTTAGCGTAGCAGGGACGCCCTAGGATAGCGTGATACGAGCCTGGGAAGTCGACGACCTCGAAAGTGAGGGTCTCGGTCTGGAAGTTGTCGGGTGTACCGAAGGTGACTACCAAAATGATCTGCCTAAGTGGTCTTGCCAACGTGCTGAGCACAACCCCATGGAAGGGTGCACCGGTGGGCTTGATCTCTGAGCGGGGGATCTTCATGTAGTCCAGGGTCTTGACGTAGAGGATGTTCAAGCCGCTTCCTCCATCCATGAGGACCTTGGTGAGGCGGACGCCGCGGACGATTGGGTCCACCACCAAGGGGAACCTTCCGGGGTGGGGTATGTAGTCATGGTGATCCGAGCGGTCGGAGGAGATTACGGACTCAGACCATCGGAGGTATCGGGGCACAGCCGGCTCGATCGTGTTGACCTCGTGGTCCATGAGCTTCTGGTGACGCTTGGACTCGTAACCACTCGGACCACCGAAGATCATGAGGCACGCAGCCTCCTTTGGGAACTCGGCGCCCCCATCTGGAGGAGGCTCCTTCCTGCTCTGGCTAGGAGCAGAAGGTTTGTTCAGCTTCTTTAGGAGATTGCAGTCGCGCGTGAGGTGGTTTGACTTCAGCCCGTGGAAGTGACACGGCTGGCCCATCATCTTCTCGAAAGTGGCATTACCGCGCTAAGGACGACACTGCGGAGCACGCTCGATAGCGGCAATGAGGTCTCCATTCTTGCGCTTCCGGTGCTTCTTCTTGGGTGACTTGAGACGATCCTTCATTTTGGGCGATATCGAAGAGCTCGCGCATAGTCTTGGGATTCTTGCGTACAATCTTGTGGATGAGGTCCTTGCTCCGAACGCCTTTGGAGAAAGCGGTGATGACGTCGCCCTCCCGAACTTCTGGCAGAGAGTTCTTCTTTTCGGAGAAGCGTTGGATGTACTCTCTAAGGGTCTCGCCCGCCTCCTGGGTACAACTGTGGAGATCCCACGCATTCCCAAGCCTGTTGTAGGTGCCCTGGAAATTGTTCATGAAGAGGGTCTCAAGGTCGGTCCAGGACTGGATGCTACCCTGAGGCAAGCTAGTGAGCCAAGCTCGGGCCGAGTCGGCTAAGAACAGGGGCAAGTAGTGGATTGTGACATAATCGTTGCCTCCATTGGTCCTGCAGACCGTGTGGTAATCGGCTAACCAGATGTCTGGTCGAGTTCCGCTTGTGTACTTGTCGATGTCGGTGACTCAGAATCGTGGCGGGAAGACGACGTTGCGGATGCGAGGGCCGAACGCCTTCAGGCTGCGTAGGTCGTGCCGGGAGGAGTCAGAGAGCAGCGCTGGCTAGTAACGCGGCAATCGTCACTGTCGCCGTGGTGACCGTCGCGGTCGTCTCTCCCCGTGCCGTGACGAGCGTAGTGTCTTGCCTCGAGGGTGTTCCGCACGTCGCGGTCTGGTCCAAGTCGGCTATGTACCGACCTGGCGGGGCGATCGTATTTCCCTATGCTGTGACGAGCGCGGTGTCTTGCCTAGAGAGTGTCCTGTACATCGCGGTCCGGTCTGAGTCGGCTACGAACCGACCTTGCGGGGCGATGAAGCTCTAGGCTGGTGCAGTGACCTTCTGTGGCGCGTGGGTTCTCTGGCGGGGAAGAGCGCCGGCTCCTGGTTCTCGCAGGAGAAGCTACGCGGACCTCGGAGATCACGGCCTGCTAGAGAGCTGCCTCTTCCATCAGGATTCAGAGCCATCAGAGATCGTCGTAACCCGGGGTGCCCTCGAAGATATTGATGGCGCGTGCCGCCATGGTGGCGGCGATGAGGTTGTGACAAGGAAGCGGAAATATTTGGACGCCGTCCCTCTCGCGCATGCGGAGTGCGTTGTTGACCTGGCACTCTCGGTCCTGCATGTCCTCGTTACGCTGTCGTTCCTCGTGCTGGCAAGCGAGCACAGTCTGCTGCTCGGCCAATCTATCCTCCTTGGCCATAAGACGGAGCCAGGTGACTTCTAGCTGATCGGGGGTCTGATTTGCGATAGGAATTAACTGGTCACTGTTGTTTGCCAGCGCATCCGAGTCAGCCATGAAGACCTCCCGAGAAGGATGGTGGCTCTCCGAACTCTCGAAGCGGTCCGAGTCGTAGTTGAGGACGGGTAAGAGGGACTCGATCGTGCCAACCAGTCGTGCTCGACAGGTGAAAACCCGTGTTCAAGCAGTAGATCCGACTTTCGCATAACCTCGTCCTCGAAGATGGTCGCCAAAGTCATCGACTCGGAGGAGAGTCCCAGTGGGGAAGGCGGTGAAGCCTCCACCAACCGGCTGGAAGCTGAGTCGCAGAGGTGAAGTTTGTCGAGCTTGTCGGTGATGAAGTCCAGTTTTCCGAATTGAAAAACCTGTCCTGGGTCAGCGACAGAGTCCAGGGGGCCAAAACTCATGATTCGGCTCGGAGCGAAGTCATCATTGTCGTTTGAGAAACCCATCTGGATCTGTTTAGATGGATCTATGTGCACTGCCCCTACCTGGCGCGCCAACTGTCGATGTTTTGATCTGGCAATAATGAACATGGGGTAGCGTGCACGCAGCAGATCTAGATGGGTGCATACGGGACACAGAGTTTATACAGGTTCAGACCCTTGGGAAGAGGTAATACCCTGTGTCCTGTGTTTGGTGGATTGTATTGCTTGTGTACCATATGCGGCAAGACCTCGAGAGGAGCTCTCTAGGTTACTAGGGTGTGTATGTGTAAAGCCTCTTCTGATCGGGGGATCCCTGCCCTGCCTTATATAGGCGGCAAGGGCAGAGTTACATGAGCCTGGATCGGTTTACAAGTAGATCTAATCGGTTACAACTAGAACCCGAGATATCGGGTAGGTACATGTTTATGTCTTGTACTCCAAGTTGATGATGCGCCCCCATGTAGAAGTCGGACTCCGAGCAGTCGCCCCGGCCCACCCTATGGCCGGAGGGCTGGCTTTGTCCTCCTTGACAATACCCGGGTGCCATGTCATCGTCACTCCTACTGTCTCAGGGCAAAAGAAAATAATTATTATTATTATCACTAAACAAATTTTGTAGATAATAAAAAAGTTATTTTTTTGGCCCCATCACAACACATCCCCTGTCAGAAAACTACTGCCGGTCTTTTCCAAGAAACAAGTGGGCAGCAGAGCTCGGGAGCAGATCTAGCTGTACACGTAAATGTTGCCTATGTCAAAGACGTCAAATCAATTATGCCCTATAATCTTTACCGATGAGTCTAGTCAAAAGAATATAGCCCAAAAATTTAGACAACTTCAAAAAAAAACTACGATAAATAAAAGTGACACAAGAAGTAGAGAGAGTTTTTCTTCTTCATTGGTCGATCAATAAGGCATTGTACAGTGATTGCTCCCCTTTATTTATAGACTAGACAAAACTAAGGGACAAAGATCCAACTTAAGTAACATAAGGGAAACCTAACCTCTATCATGGAGGTGAGCCACTATGGGTGGAACCAAAGGTACCCTAACATTTCCCTTTGAATACTTATCTCGTATAATCTATCTCCCAAAAACTTCGAAAAACCCAGTAGATACTTAGAGAAATCGTACACGACACAAGAATATTATGTTGCATGAATTGCCTCATTAAAGCCATCGATCAAGAAACTACAAGAAAACTCATCCAAGGAAAAAAAGTACAATCTGCCTTTCTATTTTGTCAAGTACTCGACTTCCATAGCCAAGATTTATCGACGAGTTTGCAAATATTCTCCCCCTTGAACACTGTAGTTCTCTAAATCTTATCATACCAATTATATGCACACATCTTTTAAAAGATGACGCTAGTAATGATTTACTAAATAAATCCATGAGATTCTCATAGGACTTAGTACACAACATTTTTGTGTTCATCTTTTGCAATTCATGAGCATGGAAGAACTTGGGATTCATATGCTTAGTGAGATTACTCTTCACATAACCCATATGTAATTGTGCAACACAAGCTGCATTATCTTCATAGATAATTGTGGGGGTTTGTACAGTGTTCAATCTACAGGACTTCTGTATGTGGTTGTTCATCCGCCAAAGCCAAGCACATTCTCATGAGGCTTCGTATAGTGTGATGATTTCTAAGTAGTTCTTCGAAGTCGATACAAGACTTTGCATAGACGATTTCCAAAAGACTGCAATTCCACCACATAAAAAACATACAGAATCTACGACTTGGCTGTACGTGGGTCTGAAAGATACCCACAATCAACATAACCTACCATGGATAGGGTTTGGTTCTTTCTGTAGAACAAGCCACGATCCTTAGTTCTTTAGAGGTAGTGAAGTATGTCATCAATGCTTTTCCAATGTCGTTTGATTGGCTCAGAACTATATCTTGCTAACAAATTCATGACGAATGGAATATCTGGTCTCGTCAATTCGCAAGATACATGAGTGCTCCAATTGCACTTAGGTATGAGAATTTTGGTCCTAGAACTCCCCCCTCTTCCCTATGTCTGGACGGGTCCTTGTATTGCTGTAAGGACCTTCTAATCATAGAAACCTTTAAAGGGTATGTCTTTTCAAAGCAAAATTTCTGTAGCGCTTTCTGAGTGTAAGTTGATTGGTGCACTAATATCCCTTCTAGGGCATTCTCAAGTTGGAAACCTAAACAATATTTGGTTTTACCCAAAGCTCTCATCTCAAATTCCGATTTCAAAAAAGAACTTGCTTCCTCAATGTCCTCGTGTGTATCAATGATGTTCAAATCGTCTATGTACATCAAGATTATATAGAATCCATCCTGAGACCTCCGTATAAATACACATGGAAAATCTTTGTTGCTTGTGTAGCTCTTCTTGCTAAGTATATCACTTAAATGATGATACCACATCCTGCTAGACTATTTGAGTTCATATAGTGACTTTCTAAGTTTCACACTATATAGCCCCTTGTTTGCTGGTTTGGGACAAGGATAACTTCTAGTACCTTCATACAAATGTCTGAGTCCAAGTTTTCATATATGTATGTTGTTACCACATCCACTAATTTCATTTCTATATTCAAGTTTATTGCCACTCAGATTAAGTATCTAAAGGTATACATGCATGATCAGGGAGTAACTTTCCTCCCGACTCCTGGTCGTTGAATAACACCTTGTGCAGCAAGCCTTGCTTTGTACCTTACCACCTCATTATTTTTATTTCTCTTGCAAACGTAAACTCACTTATGTCATACAGGACGTATGTGGTGAGGAGTTAGGCTTACGAGCCCAAATACCGCTCTTTTGTTCAAAGATAGTAATTCTACGGTGATTGCCTTTTACCATTCTTTTCAATCTGATCTTTTCTTGCAATCACAGCGATGCGGGCTCAGGATCAAGATCAATAATTGTGGCAATCTTTTTTGGACAATGAATGTCAACATTGGATGTTGTTCTATTCAAATATTTTGCTGCTTCTGCATAGTTTATATCCATTTAGTCATTGCACTACTCTTTGCCCATCGCTATTTCCCGTAGCGGGAGCAAGATCCTTTAGTTTTCTCGCGCGTCGTGTGCACACATCTCCGTTGGGAGCTTCCTCCAAAAGAAGGTTCAAGTCTGGAACATTCTGTTTTGTACTTGTACCAGGTCTCAACTAGCTCCCCCTATTATGCGAAGGTACTTCAGTGGTTTTCCATTACAAGCCATTCTTGTCCTTTTTCGCTGGACGTCCCTGGTTAGTTGGGACATGAGGGGACGAAGTTCTTGTCCTTTTATTCTGAGGTATTTGGACGAGAATGGGTATACCTTCATTATTTCTTGGTATTTCAACCCTCTTTGGTGCATTGCGTGCAGGCACGTGCCACTTGGTCACATATTTCAAATCACTAAAATGATCTGGCAGTTGATTCGCTAATTCTTGCAAATCAATTATTTTCTGGACCTCTCTATATACTTCGCTAGGATGTTGGTCATGCGCTTGGATACCTGTGGCTTACCACGTAATTTCTTGGCATTTTTCATCAAGGGTTTGCTCCTTGTCAAAAATGAATCATCAAATCAAGTTGTATGGCAATCTCTAGTCATGGTTCCAAATACTTTATTATGGATATGGTTTCATAACCGACATATATATCCTAAAATTTCGAAGTGGGCCCATTGCTAATCACTGAGATGGTGGTACAGGTACATACACTTAGGGTGTGTTTGGTAGCCTGTATATCTCTAGCATGGCTATCTCTCTTGATACAGGCTGAGCCTGGACATGCTGAACGCATACAACTGCACAGTGTTTGGTAGCCTGTATATACTGAGACATGCTGAGTTGAGATCTTGTTTGGTGGGCTGTATCTGTGGTCTAGACATGGCTGAGAGGCTTTGCTGAGAGGTTTTGGTGGGTTGAGGTCAGCCATGCTGACTAGGGAACCTCCACTTGTGGGTTCTCTCCTGGGCATGGCTGAGAGGCTTTGGTGGGTTGAGGTGGGCATGGCTGAGAGAGCTCATACATCCTACCATACACTGAAAAGTGGGTTGAGAAGAGAATAGATGAGGGGATGCACTCTACCAAACACACCCTTAGCATCCGAACCTTCTAAGATGGGTAATTTTCGATGCTGACCCTAGCGCTAGTTGCATAGGCGAGCGGATGTTATGGGCTGACGGTCGAAAATTGATGACATTTGCAGCGTGCAGCACTGAGTGACCCCAACATGTTGTTGGTAAATTACTACTCTATAAGTACGGTCAGGCAATAAATTTAATTCTTTTAATTAATGTCTCTGCCAAACCATTTTAATCCACATTGCCATACAATAATCATCCAAAGCCTTTGAAGTGAATTATTTGGCGTTGTGCATTCTGATGGACTCTACTTGATAATGTGAGATTCTTTTAATTTGAATGATCTACGAGATCAGTTTTGCAAAAGCGTGATTTCTCGTAGATAGCAAACAAACATGTGACCATTTTGATGATGCGTCGATGAGCACCATAAAGTACCTAAATGGCCAAGATTGGTCTGAATAGGGCCGCAAATTCGTTTTAGGAAAGTGGGGTTTTCATCTTTCACTTTCAAAGTGATGGTCTAATGATTAATGTCCCCGTGACACATAAGGGGCACATGAAATCTTCTTGATTTGTATTTTTTACATTAACATTATGACCATTAGAGTTGTTAATTATGTTTCTCATCATTCAAAGATCGGAATGGTCAAGTCTATCATGTCATAGACGAAATAATTCAGAGTTTCTAAATACAGTCTTAAGAGCAATATACACCGGGGTGCTACAATTTCAGTGTAGTATATAACCCAATTTTAGAGGAAGAAAGTTTCTCTAATACCCTATTTCCATTTTCATCGCACTTAGTGATGATTATATATTATTTACCATTTTTATGGTCTCTTCATGGAAACCATTTTGGCAAATATCCTTAAAACTAAGGACTGCCCATAAGGAGTATAATCGTGGCTCTACTGGAACCTATTATACAAGAACCGCTACTGGCAATTGTCATGATACTACCGGTACCTTTATGAATTAACTGGAAATATTTTGTCTCTCTTAGTATATTACTTGAACCACTATCCACAAGACACACTTCCTCAATTTGGCGCCACATGTGTTCCAAAATATTGCATTTAATTAAATAATGTTGCGAGGAGGTAATAATCATAATTACATAAATGCATAAACATCTCAGAACATAACATGCCATAAATGAATAAATATTGAATAAATTCAACTACCGAAAGAATAAAGCTTATGCTTTCATAGAGCTTGCAGAACCATTAATGAATAATCAATGTATCAAAATGATGAAGGCGTAAATAAAAATAACTTAGTGCGCTGCAAGCACTACACGCAATTGACGAGAAAGTAGCCGGAGATCTCCTCACTGATTTGATCAAGAGTCATCCTCTTCTTCTCAGCAATTATGACTGTAGCCATGACTATGTCGAGGGGAGGGGTGATTGCTGCCACCTGGACTAGGATGTCCGCCTGCATGGGTACCACCATATCAAGTGGGACCTCCATTAACGTTGTCATTGCCTCTAGAGCCTTCCCATAAGCGACTACAAGATGTGCCTTGCGCTTCTCTAGGCTTTGTAGGTGTCAACCATGTGCTGGGGCTCTTTGCATTGGCGAGACCAATGCCCATGACGGCCACACTTGTAGCAGTCCTGGTCCTGCTTCCCATATGACTTATTATCAAGCTTGGCCTTGCCTGTCTTCGGTGGAGGAGCCTTGGCTTTGTGAGCCATGACCATCTTTCCCTTTCCACCTTCCCCTCTTTTTTTGAGGGGGCACATATCTTGTAACTTGCATTGCCTCACTGGCAACGCTGCTACTAGGTGTCTGTGAGATGAAGTTCCTTTTGAGAACCTCATCCTGGGCCTCTGACACTTGGAGTATGTCAATGAGCTTGGCATACTCTGTGAACTTGCTCCAGTGGTAAGTGCGAGTCACCTGACATAGCGTCAGGTTGTAAGGTGGACAGGGTCTTATTGATCCTCTGGGCGTCCGTGGTCACCTTGCCACATAGCTGGAGGTTTGTACAAATGTAATGCAACATAGAGTTGTACTCACCAACCGTCTTGAAGTCTGCAAACCTCAGATGGATCTATTCTTGTTCTGCTTGGTCAGAGCAGTCCATAGGGTAAGGGCACTATTCTCTGCCATGTACTCGTTCTTGAGAGTAGAGCAAAGATGATGTTTGAGGACGTGCAATGCTTGGTTGTTTTCCTCAAAGGTGATGATGGTAACTTGCAGAGTATCGATACCAATCGCTCCCCGAAGTTTTCTAGCCCCACGTACGATCTCCACATTTAACGCCTAGGTGAGATAGTTGCGGTCATGCTGGGCCAGCTCCTCAAACTCCCAGTTAGTTATGTTAGTCATTCTTCCTGTCCAATGTTAAGTGAGTCTACAAGAGACTTGACGGTGAAACGTCATGCTGATAACATGTCTTACAACCCTTACTGACGATTCTGGTTCAAGAGATATAGAGCGGAGGAGTGTAGACGATGTCGGGGAAGAAGACGAACATGGGAACACGAGTATAGTAAATAAAAGTGACACAAATAGGGGGAGTTTCTCTTTTTTGTTGATCAATTAAAAATGACACTGTGTAATAGTTACTTCCTTCTATTAATAAACTAAATAAAATGTCGGGACCCGGAACCATACCTGACTCACAAACGACACCTCGTCAAAGACCGAGCAACCGCTTAAGGTGGATACACGTTACCTCGCGTGCATACACCGTTAAGGGTCCGACACCGAACCAGCACTGCATACGAACTCCACCTGACCACCTGTGTCGTATGTCTCACTGCTAGTACAGCCGGCCAGAAACGAATATCATTCAACGAGCCAAATATAGTTCCGAAACCCTGTAGTGGGTTAGTACTCAGCTCCCGCGACGAGGATCACAATCACAAGAGGAGCCCGACGTCTGTGTCCACACCCTAACCCAATCGGTCTTAGCCCAATTGGTGGGTCACCCGAAGGCCCGACACTGATGTCCACACCCTGCCCAGCCGGCAGTCGCATCACGGCTGGCGGGTCACTCAACCGGTGATCACGAACCTCGTACAGAAGATTCGTACCAACTCACTACCGTCTCTTCGCACACTTCAATCATACATGCACTGTGCACGAAGAGACGTGGTAAACAACCTTGCATATCATTACACGAACTCTATAGGGAGGATTACCAGATAATAGTTCACATCCCTTACTTTTGGGCAAATATTTAATTTACACACAACTGGCTCGAAGGCCTTAAGTGCGAGAAATAAACAGCGGAAACATGCAGTTTACCCTGAGATACAAGCTAGTATCTCCAAAAGGACCCTAAAATACTCTACATTAGTCCACAGGTTCGAAAAGCTGAAGAGGCAACCAACTCAAGCGTCTTCAGGGAAATAGTCGCCGAGGGAAGGTTCACCTGTTCCTAAGCATGCAACAACAAATACCAATGAGTACAAACGTACTCGCAAGACTTAGTAGTGCTTGGACACGATATTCACATGAAGTTAACAGGAAAAGATCATCCCTACCATGCTAGTGGGTTGAGCAACATCCAAATAATGTAAGTTTTCTATGATACATAACCGAAATAACATCAATAGGTGGATAAGCCTAAAATTGACCAATCAACATGATATACAGCATAGAGTCATAAGTTGGAACAACAGATCACCATCATCCAGACCAATTCACTAAAAGAGACCCTGGTTGGTCGCTGACCCCATAAAGATTCTCTTGGTCCGGCTCATGAGGATAGCTAATCCACCATGAGCGGGCCCCAACCAGACATCAACTATGGTCCCCGACACAACCAGCTGCCTCGCGGCTTTTCAGGGAACATCGAGGGAGGGTTCACGTACTGTACCTCCAGAAAACTCGACGTAGGGCTCGAACGACCCCAACAATGTACAGACGTCCTCCCAACCATGCTCCCTCGTCTCTCATCTTACTCATTAAGGGTTTCAAGTTGATTAATAGTCAAGTTAAACCCCAACACGATAGTGGCATCATAACACATTGAACTGGAAAGTAAATTATAACATGGAGTGCGATAATAAAGTAATGTCGATAAAAATAGCATGGCAATGTCGCAAGCTCAGCTTGCCTGGACTGGGGAATTCCTCGAATTCCTGGAAGTCGGCTTGCTAAGGCTCCACTCCCTCGTCGACGGTTTCTAGGGTTTTGCAAAACGACGACGAAAGAACGGAAATAAATAAATAAGCATTCTATATGACATTACATGAATTTTGTATGAGATGCACACAATAGCTAAACACTTGTAGTTGGAAGACAGTTATAAATAAGTTCTGGTCCTTGAGGCAAAAATCGGAAACTAGGGTTTCCACGATTTTTCGTCGACCAATTAAAGATTAATTAACCATCCTTATTGATTAATTGATTTTCTGGACATCAAAATAATATGAAGTTATTTTTCAGTGATAGGTACTGCTATACTGGTCATGTCGGTAAATTTTCATAATTTTTGAGCAATAAATGAATTTATAGGAATTTATACAAGATTTGATGCATTTAATTAAATTCTAGAAATTCCAGTATAATTGCATGGCCAAAATTATTTTTAGTGGGTACTACAGGTTGCATTGATTCCAAATATAAAATTTTTATAATTTTCTGAGTCCATATGAATTTTTGGTGAATTTTCTAAGTTTTCAGCATTTTTAAGTGATCTGCATTTTCTAAATACAAAAATAAATCTAAAAACCTTTTATACCTAGGTCCAACTAGCCTGAGTCTATGACAGTGGGCTCTAGGATTTTTCTTTATTTTTTCTTTTTATTTTCTCTTTTCTTTTTCTTTTTGGTTTTTTTCTCGGGTTGGGCTCGGGGAAAGCGGGCCGGGTGGAGGTGCGGGCCGGCCGGTGCGGCCGGCCTTGCGGGCTATGCGGGGAGGCGGGCCGTGGGCCTCGGCCACGGGGAAGGGGAGCGGGGGAGGCGGTGGCTCACCGGGCGGCCGAGGAAGGCGAGGCGGCGGCGAGGGCGGCGACGGCTGTGGCGACGGGAGGAGCGGCGCTGGCGGGGAGACGAGGCGGCGGCCGGAGGCGGGGACGGAGGCGCGGGCGGAGCGGTGCCGGCGTCGGGAAGGAGAGACGGAGCGAGCGGGGAGAGGAGGCGGAGCGGCCGGGCGGTGGTGGCGCTCGGGCGGCGAGATCGGAGGAGGGAGGCGGCGTCGGGCGGCGCCGGAACCGGGGAAGACGGCGGCGGCGGCGAGCTCATCCGGCGCGGCGGCGAGTGGGGAGAGCGACGGGCGAGGCGGGGAAATGAGGAGGGAGAGAGGAGGGAGGCCAGGGCGGCCGGGGAAGAGGCACGGCGGCGGCATGGGCGCCGGCATAGGCGCCGACACGCATCGGCGCGGGGAGGAGCGGGGCGGCCGGGGGCCCCGGGGGCGGGCGTCGGCGGGGCGACACGTGGCGCCCGGGCGGGGCGGCCGACGAGCGGGCGCCGCGTGGCACGCGGGCGCGAGTGGGAGGGAGGCGAGCGGGCGCTGGCGTCAGCGGGTGGGTCCCCTCTGATGTCAGCAAAATTTTAAAAAAAAATTAGGCAGGCTGTTACATAAAACTAGAAAATAAGAATTCAACTTGAATAATATAGAAATAACCTACCCTCTTTTATAAAAATAGGTCCACCGTGGATGGACCGAGCGGTTCCCCGCGAATTTAACTCCAGCCTCACTGCACCAAACCCGACGCGGTCGCATCTGGAAAAACGCGGTCTAGCCGAGCCCAGGCCCCGTCCGGTTCAGCTCGGAAAGTCAACGGCGTGTCCGCGCCACCCTGCTGGGCTTTAAAGATATCGCTGCGCCCTCTCCCTCTCCATCTCCCTCCCCCATCCACCCCCCGCCCCGGTCTTCGTCTCTCGCTCTGGGTTCGGAGAAGCCAGGAACCTTCCCAAGCTGCCATTTTCTGATCTCCTCCTGCCGCCGCATCTCTCCCGCCGTGCGCCGGTGCCGGAGCTAGCTGGCTCCGGTGAGTTACTTGCTTCGTGGGGGCTCCGGTGCGCGGGCCGGGTTCTTGCTGCGTCGGGCTGTTCGGCGGCTTCGGCTGGTGCGTGGGGCGGGAACCGTCGAGGGGATTCGCCGCTGAGATCGGCAGTTTTTGCCGGTCCGGGGTGGGATCTCCTGTCGTGGTTCAGGTGAGCCTCGCTGCTCTGCTCTGATTTCCTTACCAAAGATTCGATTTTTCTTGGCTTTATGGGTGCGTGGTTTCGTAGATTCTTGGTTCGTGATGCTGTTGGTGTGGTTCCATTTCGCGGGCGAGGGAAGAAGGCAAGCGCAGAGCGATTTATGTGTTAACGGTCTAAAAAGAGTGCATAATTCAGGAGAGATCACTAGATTAATCTCTACTGACTTGACTGCTCTGTGACTATAACACCGCATCCGACGACTTGCTTGCTGGGGAATTCGGCAACTTAGTGATGAAATGTGTAGTAATTATCCAGATACTGGCCGTCGATGCCACAGAATTGGCAACACGTTTGCTGGATCGTGATAGGATGTGGGGAGCCGTAGTAGTGTAGAAATGTCAAATGTGGAATGAGACAGAAAACAATGTCTGCAAATTGACCCAATCGTTCATTACCTGCATTTAGAAATCATTTCATTTTGATGTCAGCACAGATATTTTTCTCTCGTCAAGGTTCAGTACCGTTGGCTATAACACGTCGTTCTGGTTCCGTCCGCAAGCAGTGACGTACTTCGGTACATAGTTTGTTTATTGATGCAATTTAGGAAGAGTGTCTTCTCGTCCGCTGTTTACTCAAATAAACAAATATGTAGGAAGCTTTTCCCCCTCAAGTTCGTAGGGTAATTTTAGGAATCGATCAGGACGTTGATGTCTATCCAATAAAGATATAACTACTAAAACAGACAATTTGAATTAGACAAAAATTGTCTTTGATTTTAGTCTTTGCATAAATTAGTACTATATGTCAAATTGCAACATCCCAATCAATGATAATTAGTATGGGACATAGGAACCCCACGGACCACTACATACTGTAAGTATGCCTGATACTGTGATACACACAACATACAAAACTAGCGAATCAGCTTTTCTACTGTTAAATTGATTTCTTAAGGAAAAAATATCAAAAGCTGTTAGTGTGTCTGGATCTTTTGAGACAAACAAAAATTCTCGCAATTTCTCTGCCAGCAAACTACCTGGGACATTTTTGAAGGTGCAATTCATTGATAACATCGTATTCAATCCATACTATTTTTTAGTAACGTGAAGTTTTGTTTCAATTTTAATTATTAAAAACGTGCATTAACCATTTGTAGTTCCCAGTTCCTGCCATTTTGTGGAGAGAAATTTTGCCAAAAAGGAAATCTTGAATTTGACATATTTGTCTTACAATGCACAACCAGAACCTCAGTTCATCTTCTCCTATTTCAGGATATAGTTGCTGTTATTGAAGCCTGATGAACTATGTGCCTGCGCCTAGATAGATATTGAACTGACATCTCAATGAAGTGAACCACAGTACAGCTTGAAAATTGAAACATTTCGGTGATGAGTTGTTTTTCTCTCCTTTTCAAGAGGACAAGGGCGGGCGAGCAACAAAGCAATCCATGTAATGAAGGTAAGATCTCTTATGCCTACAGTTTTATGGAAAATCACAAATTGGAATTTGATGTCCGTTTCTCAAATTTATCTGTTTTCCGTTGTAACATTTAACCTTACTTCTGAAGACTTCTCCGGTGCTGAGAATATAACGAAATTCAGCTATAAGGAGTTGGTTAAGGCAACAGGAAATTTTGACCAATCCAATAAGATTGGCGAGGGAGGCTATGGACCTGTCTACAAGGTACTAGCATATTCTTATGGGCAAAAAGGCAATTTTAGCCCCCTGCCGAGTGACAATAGCAATTTTAGCCCCCTCCAAAACACAAAGTCAAATTTGACCCTGCGAAGCAACGGGCAGGCGACAAACCGCGACAGCGCGTCAGCCGCGCGATGGGGCCACATGTCGCATGCGCTGACGCGCTGTCGTGGGTGGGACCCGTGACATGTCCCTCTTGTGGGTTGGACCCACGACATGTGCCATGTGTCGCATGTCCATTGCTTCACGGGGTCAAATTTGACTTTGTGTTTTGGAGGGGGCTAAAATTGCTATTGCCACTCGGCAGAGGGCTAAAATTGTCTTTTTTCCCTATTCTTATGTACTGTATACTGGACTGGATAAAGCATATGCTTGAAATTTCACCAACTTGCCATTTCAGGGAAAGCTCAAAGATGGAACAGCTATTGCTGTAAAGGTGCTGTCTTTGCATTCTAGACAAGGAGCGAAGGAGTTTCTTAGCGAACTCATTGCGATCTCCGATATTTCACATAAGAATCTTATCAAACTTTATGGTTGTTGTGTGGAAGGAAGACACAGGATCCTTATCTATAATTATCTTGAAAATAATAGCCTTGCACAAACCCTTCTAGGTAGATTGTCATTACTGAATCCTCTATGTTCTTTGTGCTTGTAAAATGTTCGGACGTGTAACGGTGCAAATCTTCTTTTAGGTTCTGGGCATAGCAAAATCCTGTTTAACTGGAGAACTCGAGTAAATATATGCATAGGTGTTGCCCAGGGCCTAGCGTTCCTCCATGATGTTGTCCGCCCTCACATTGTCCACCGGGACATCAAAGCAGGCAATATACTTCTCGATAAGGATCTTACACCGAAAATTTCTGATTTCGGTTTAGCAAAGCTTCTACCTTCAGATGTATCACATGTCAGCACAAGAGTCGCAGGAACACTGTAAGTGAAAATTGTTATATCGAACCTGTACATATAGCTTTGCATCCGCCTTTGCTATATGTTTACTTATACCTTGTGTTTTCCCCCTAGTAGGTTACAATGCTAGTTTAGCTAGTCCTATAGACTAGTTGGGACAAGCACTCATCATTAGACTTAATACTGATTTACCTCCATTTATGTTGAAACCTCTTATTGATCAAAGCAAGGAGTGCAAGCAAGCAGACACTGTTTTTTTTAATAAGCATATTAATATCGAAAAGAGTAAAATCAAAACTAGTATGTAACCTCTCATAAATGATTTAGACAGCCGCTCTGTTGCTTTCCTCACTGTAGTTATGCTCGCAGAGGTTACTTGGCTCCTGAATATGCCATCCGAGGACAAGTGACACGGAAGTCAGATGTTTACAGCTTTGGAGTTCTGCTTGTAGAAATAGTTAGTGGAAGATGCAACACTGATACAAGATTGGCCTACGAAGATCAGATTCTTCTTGAGAAGGTATGTGATTCTGTTAAAAAAGACAAACGCTTCACTATTATTACTCTGTTAGACAATGTAAAAACTTCTTTGCTTGGACAACCCACAACATACTCCACTTCTCCAATTGACGTGAAAGATGTTGCTGCACCTTCCCATTTTATCATCGAATTCGTTGGCATGTCTTAATGTTTGACATTTTTGTTCAAAAACCTTTTTCTTTCCACATCTTAGTTCAAATTAGAACAAGTCACAAGGTGTGAAAGAGATGTCTTGAGCTGGTGTTTATATTCTCTTCTTCTATCAATGAAATGAGGCAGAGCTCCTGACCTTGTTCCAAAGAAAAAAAGAGTGAAAGAGACCAGCAGTTTACAGAGTTCTAAATTGCTAACTCTATAGTGCGCCATCCATGCTTAGCTATTTTTTTTTATAGATTCAGTACCACAATTAGCAAAAAGTTGCCAGATGCTACCCAGGGGCTGAATCTTCTGAATTGGAGCTTGTATTACTTAGTGCTGTGTTAGTCAGAGATTGATCACCCATTACTCTCTCTCTCTTTGCAGACATGGGCATATTATGACCAGGGACATTTGGAGAAGATCATAGACAGTTCTTTGGGCGATGACTTGGACCTCGATGAAGCCTGCAGATTCTTGAAAGTCGGCCTTTTGTGCACCAAGGACGTCACAAAACGCCGACCCGACATGACCACAGTCGTCGCCATGCTGAGAGGCGAGACGGACGTCGACTCGGAGAAGATCAGCAAGCCAGATGTGATCAGAGACTTCAGGGATCTCAAGCTCAGGAGCAAGGCCACATCCTCCAATTTGCTGACCTCCATCGTGGCACGCTCTTCTCCTCCGCTGTCGTCTGGAGATACGACGCGCACCTCCATCACGTTCACCGCAATATCGGACCGCGACTGATGAGGCCTGTCTACAGAAGGCAAACACGAAGACCAGTGGCGGAGCCAGGATTGGAGCAGACTCCGGGCGAAAACTGTAAACCCCGGACGAAAACTCTGCCTCTGCTATTTTTTGCCTGGAAATTTTTGCCAGGACCCGGGCCGTGGCCCTGGTTGCCCGGGTCCCAGCTCCGCCCCTGACGAAGACCGTATAGAGGAAATTGTACATAGCATAGCCCAGAAGTTTTTGTGCTTGTACGATTTATGTGCTATAGGTTTCATTTACTTCACCTCATTTGTAGAGCCTGAACAAATTGGTGAGTCAAATATACACCAAGAAATTTCTTTTTTTCTCTCTAAAAGACATGTCAAGAAACCGCCTTTAATACTTCTCTGAAACGAGAACTGCATGGATTATTACAAAGCAAACTAGTAGTTAATTGATTCATCTACATCGGCATGTCAGTGACATACAAGCTATAGCACGCTCCAAGGCCTGGTCCTAGCTATCTTGCGCTCGTGTATACTACACATTCGGTTACTGTACTTTCCCCCAGGTCCTGTGTATCTTGTGACCAGTTTCTTCTTGCCTCTTCGTGCGCTGCGCAGACGGCAGGCACGGGCACGGACGAACGTACGTACGAGCGTCGGAGCGTGCAGGCCCCCAAGGCCGGAGCTGCAGTGGAATTAGGTTAGCGCAGAGAGCCCCTGCCGGTGTCCGGCGAGCGCCCGACACGAGCGCAGGTGTTGGATCGAGCCATGGCATCGGCAGGCAGCGGGCTGCGCTAGGCGCTAGCTGCGTCGGCATCATATTGGGGCGCGCGGTAGTGTCCTTCCCTTCCTCAGCACTCGCCATCAGTGTCGCTGTGCTATGCATGCAGCATGACCTCTTCTTCTTCGTCTCTCTCTCTCTCTATCTCTCTCGTATATATGAGTGTATTCTTGGCAGGGCGAGTGGTGCCGTACGGTGGCTGTGACAGGGTTGGTCTGTGAGTTCTTGGAGGAGCATTGGCAATGGCACTCACTGCATGGGAAGACGTGAGCTGGGACTGCCTGGCTCTGTGAACTGGAGCTCAACTCAGAAAAGGCGCACATACACACTGTCGAGGCCAGGAAGGCTTTTTGAGGCTTTTGGCATTAAACCCTCTTGTCAAAAAAATTGCGGCTACCAGCATTTATAGAATTATAGTCGAGACATGTTGAAACACTCGAAAGAAAAGAAGAACTACCCTCTTAATTTCACTGTGACCTTGCAAAACCCCTTTCAAGATGTTTGCCCACTGAGAGAATTGTGAAACCGGTCTCAAGATGTTTGCCCACCACGAGAGCTAGGAGCATAGTTACCGTGATGTTTTCACGCTGAGTCTTTATTTATGTGTCTTAAAAAATATTAAATAGTTATAGTATGTTATTTAATACAGGTATGTATGGTCATTTTTATTAATTAATTTAATTATGTTTATTTTTTTGGTGCATAGTGGGCCGTGAATAAACATAGTGAAATAGGGAGAGTGAAGGGCATTCCTAATAGTCTATGTAAAAAATTATAGCTTGGCAACTAAAATAGAGACTGAGGTTCTGACATGGTTAAGGAAAAGAAATACGGAGGTTGTATATCATACAAAACAACAACGAAGTGGGACAATCAATGCAGATTTATTCAATACACCATGAAGAAACTATATAATGGGAGTGGGAGGATCGTATCTACACACTAATTTAATGTATTCTCTCATCTATAGAAAGAAGCTAAGTCTATAGATACAACCCATTCGGGATGCTCCTCTGTAATCAATCAACTAACACTATTCAATATGAGTTTTATGCACCTAACTAGTTCATAAAAGGTGTCTGCTGAGAAATGATGAGCAATATATTTCAATACGTCTCCTCATGTCTAGACTTCTTCGGACTTTAGACATGAGATAAAAGAAGGGAGCAAATATTTTATGATATTACATTTGTGGAATCTTGAACTCGAGTTCTCTTGATTCTAATATTATATTAATTAATTTGATGTATTTAATTTGTCATCAAAAGCTTAACATATTATTGGAGAAAAATGAGCAATATATTTAACATGCAAAACAGAAGCCAACGAAGAAATGATTACGGCAACTCGGATGTAGGTTTCTACGAACGGTCAACCAGAGCATATGCTTCCTGCATCTCAAGCTCTGTTTTGCCTGAAACACCATACTGCAAAGAAGAATGCACGTGCATGCACATTTGTCCAGGCAATATAACCTTTGATTAATCTAGCACTCATGTTCACCACTTTGAATTCGTTTTGACTAGTTCTTGATAGATGAGCTAGGCATTATACTATATCTTAAAGACCTAAAGTCATGTAGTCCTTTGTCCTTGGCTTTGTCCAAAAACAAACCGTCTCTTTAATAATGCCTCCAAGTGTTTGGTTTAATAGTAGTTTGTGGTCTGCAGAGAATGAGATGGGGAGATGGAATCTTGATCTTCCGCGGTCCATGAAAACCACATCAATATGCGTCTTTATTGGAACAATGGGGGAAATCACAGGAGGAACCTATGACTGCACCCATTGCGTATTCCCTGCCTCTCAACACCATTCCCCAAATTACAGCCACTTCCTTTGCTTGATTGAGCTGTGCCGCGGTACAAGGAGCGTGCGGATGTAGTCCGCTGGCGATGACGGTAGGAACGGCCACTTGAACCCATCCCGTGTCGGCGTCGCCACCGCACTCGAGTTCCCCGACGAGCCTACCTCGACATGGATAGGGTCATTGCGGCCTCAAAACTCTTCCTCGTCACCGGCCTTCCACCCGCTGCACCGTTCGCTTCGCTGCTCCGCCTCAATTAATCTAGAAATGCCATGCTTCGTCTGCTGCATCGAATTACATATCTAGCCTAGAAGTCCGACTTACAACAGGCTCTATGTTGGTGTTTGGTTCCAGATTAAGATTGTTGTTCACCTCTTCCTCATTGCTGTGGAGCGACGCCATTGTGTTAGCAGCAGGAAGGAAACGTAGGGTGGTATTTTGGGGGAGGAAGCAAAACTCATCCAAGTTAGAAAAGAAAGAATGTGATATGCTAATAGGAGATCAGCCAATCTAAGCCAAAAGAATACAAGGGCTAGCTGAGATTTGTGCAACTCCATCAGGTGGAGTTAAGTACACTCCAGGGGATCTGGACTCCATTGCGTTGGCACAGTTGACAATAACTATTTGTTGGGGGTAGAGATGTCCTTACTAAGAGGAAGAAAAAAAATATCAAAACTCATCAATAGTAACTTGTTACTAAGATAAAAAAAAACTATATATTAGTGTAAGAGAGTGGAGTAAAAAAAATCTATATATTAGTCTAAGAGAGTGGAGCCTATAAAATAAGTTATTAGTAATAAAGGTCTCCCTAATAGAGCATTTACTTATTACTAGTGTTTTTATATAAGAGGTAAGCCGTTTCTTTCTGGGATAACAAGCACACGTTTTTCTCTCTATTTCTCTTCAACATCATCAAAACTTATTATTATTTTTCTGAAAAAGAGATTTTATTAATTCTCTAGCCTCTACATTAAGTTGATGCACACAACCAATATTATTCAGCTAACAAAGTGTTTGATAATAATTTAAAAAGACTGCACCAATGCACAGTACCACAACAAATAAAGTGTAAAATTAGAATATTAAATATCCATTCAATTACTAGCACCTAAAATCCTCCAAGAACGGCAGCTAAACATAAAGAGCTCCCTCGCGATAGCCTATAGTCGCCTGCTGCCCTGTACCATGGCATCCCTGTCCTCTGGCTTTTGCAATGGTGTCTAAATCCTCAATATACTGACACACCTGTAGATGACTTGGTTGGGATGAGAGAGCAACTTATTATTAAAAATAATATCATTACGACATAGCCATATTGCCCAGCACACACCGACCATGCTGGCCAGAATTTGAAACCGTAACCCCCGACCCAACGTAGCAAGCCAATGCCCCAACATATGAGGCATACTAGCAAGGGGAGATAGATGGAACGCCATATAAACTATCCGCCACACAGTCTGTGCTAATGGGCAATCAAAAAATAAGTGTTGGATTGTTTCGTTTTGATCACAGAACGTGCACTTTGAACTCGTTTGCCAGTTTCGTTTTAGCATATTATCTTTTGTTAGGACCACCCTACACCGTAAGTACCATAAAAAAAACCTTTGTATTAAGGGGGATTCTGAGTCTCCATAGCTTCTTATAACTCAACACATGTGAAGAGATCATCAGGGCGTTATACATGATTGGATTGCAAACTAGCCATGTTATGTAGCCTCCATGAGAAAGTATCACGCTCGGTAGACAACGAAGTGGAGGAAACTTGAGATGTTAGATCAGACCATGCAATAAGCCGCTGACCCACTATGGGCCGACAAAATATCAGATTGAGCGGCATTGTGAAAAGAACTACCGCCACCATGGCCTGTTTTTGCCTAACAATATTAAGGAGAGAAGAGAATTGCAAGGAGAAAGGAACACTCCCCAGCCAAATATCCTCCCAAAAACAGGTCTGTGAGTCATCATGCACGTTAAAATGACCAAGTTGAAAAACTGGTCCTTGACATGCATTAAACCTACCCCAAATTGTGAATCACCGTGACAAAAACCAACCTATGTTAACGTCCGAGTCCATAAATGTTTGTTTCATAGCAACATCTGCCACATCCCATCCTCATTAAGCAAGTTGAACAACCACTTAGCCAATAAACATTTATTCTTTTGCTAAAGGTTCTACACACCCAGACCACCTTGGTCCTTGGGTCTACAGACAACGCTCCACTTGATCAGCCTATATTTTCATTTATGACTATCACTCTGCCAAAAAAAAAGAGAGCGGTAATAGTCTAAGCATTTGCGCACCCCTTTTGGGACCTCAAAAAAGAAGCATGAACATCGGCAGACTCAACAGGTAGGAATTAAGAAGAACGAGCCTGCCACCCGTCAATAGGTTCTTCCCCTTCCATTTGCTAAGGCGTTTCTCGAAACGGTCCTCGACCACTTTCCAATCATTATTGCGAAGCTTTCTGTAATGCATGGGTATGCCCATATAACGAAATGACAGAGTGTCCAACTCACAACCGAAGTGATGCCTATATTGGTCTTCGTGTTCCTTCGTCTGCCCGAAACAAAAGAGTTCACTCTTATGAAAATTAATCTTAAGTCCCGACAGTTGCTCAAAAACGCAAAGTATGAGCTTTACGTTTTTAGCCTGATCAAAATCATGGTGCATGAAAATAATGGTATCATTCACTTACTGTAGAATGGATAACCCGTCATCCACTAGGTGCCGCACCATCCCCATGATAATGCCATTGGCTCTGGCCCTATTTAAGAAAATAGCCAGCATATCTGCCACAATATTAAACAAAATTGGTGACATGGGGTCTCCCTGTCTGAGACCCTTCTTTGTTTGGAAGTAGGGTCCAACATCATCGTTCACTTTAATCCCGACGCTGCCCTCCTTAATAAAGTGCGCGACCCATGCGCACCAAATAGGAGAGAACCCCTTCAACCGTAAGGTTTGGAGAAGAAACTCACATTTAACTTTATCGTAAGCCTTCTCGAAGTTGATTTTAATAATGACCACATCCAGCTTCTTCTCGTGCATCTCATGAATCATCTTGTGTAATATTACCACCCCCTCTAGGATGTTACGCACGGGCATAAACGTGGATTGACAAGGCCATACCACCGACTCAGCTACTCGAATGAGGCGATTAGTAGCAACCTTGGTAAAATTTTCGAAGCTAACGTTGAGAAGACAAATCAGAAGATACTCTTGAATCTTCCGCGCATCTACCTTTTTCGGTAACAAAGTAATCACACCAAAATTAAGGCTATGCAGTGGAAGCTCTCCCCTATGGAAAGCATGGAAGAGTGCCATGAGGTCAGCTTTAATAACATCCCAGAAAACTTGTGAGTCTCCACCGCCTTGTCAAGGCTGTCTAGCGAAGCTAAAAGCCGTTATTTCTCTTGCTTATTAACTCCACTAGTATAGTTGGCCGAGCCTCTTTAAGGAATTGCTGCAAGGCCCAAATTTTAAGCTGCCAACATCTGATGGTAGACCCACTTCGTACCTCACGCCCCTAAGCGTTAGCGACTAGCTGTACAAACCCCTCACGTTGCAGCCAATCCAGTTCGAATTTGAACAAAGACTGCTCCCTATGGAAGGATAGTGCTCCTTTATCCAAAAGAAGGGATCTTAGTGACGACTGAGATATATTATTGAAGATGTTCTGAGCAATGGCTTTGTCATCACATAGATACCAAGTCCCATCTCGGATGCTTAATTTTCTGGAGAAACCTGATGCGCAAATTCTTTGCAAGTTCCTCTAAGATGCCGTCGCCTAAGCAAGCTTTTGAGAGACCATGAGCTAAACTTTTCTACCAGTACTGTATCTGCAAGAAAATAAATTCCTGTGACAGAAAAGATAAACACGAGAGGATACTGTATGCAGTCTTGGAGAGTCCACGTACGGTCGACTAGCTAGTATGGTCTTATCTGCACAGTTCTTGGGGAGACTGGAGGCTAAAGAGTCATATGATTGGACCATGTCACATACAAGTCCTGGATTTGGTTAATTAACCTAGCCAGACAGAAGCTAAGGATCGATGTATTTGACATACTGGATAGGAGTATATAGCAACAACGACCTACATATGGATAGATTGTGTAGACATTGGACACCAAGACCAGAAAGCTAGCCCTAGGTTTGGACCATGCATGCGAACCCTCTATACGTCTTTGATATGTTCAGAAATCAGAACCGTGCTCTCAGACAAATGTGCTCGATCAGGTATGTACGAGTAAATTAAATGCGCTCCTTTGCATGATCATCATTCCACCAATAATTAAGCTTGTTTGTTGCTGAGACTGCTGAAACAATTCTTCGGAAGACAGATCGATTAGCGCGCGGTGAAATGAACCCTAATTAAGCTTGAGATCCATAGCTGCAGGATGCTTGAGATCACCGATGCGTATATCTGCAGTTCTGCACACACTTACTAGCTACTACACAACGTGGTGGTATCGGTACGACACGCACCTTGGGGGGAGGGCCGGCCGGCAGTAAGAATGTAGTAAGATAGTAAAAGGGCAGAGGCACGAGATGAGGAATATAATTTACCTTTTCTGATGACTTTTGGAGAGACATCTTGCAGGCCTTGGAAGGAGAGAAAGCTGAGTGCATGCATGGCTAGAGAAACCTAGCTAGCCGAGAGGACAATGCCACAACCAAATACTCCCCCTCCCTCTCTCTCTCTCTCTCTCTCTCTCTGTGAAAGCACAAGAGAACAAACAGAAGTGCAGAACACCTCAACTTCACCTGGGTTGAGTGGGGCGCACCACATGCATTTTCAGCTCAGGTAGAAGGGGCTAGATGAGTAGACCAGAGCCTGTGAGACAAAGGGTCTTGGTTGTGTTTGGCTTGGCCTGGCCCCCAGCATGTACCCAAAGAGCATGGAGCTAACCAGCTAGCTAGCTAAGCTAGGGCTGGCAATGGCATGCACGGCTATCCTGTACAGGAGGAATATATATACGCATATATTATATGTACACATGGTCATGTCATGAACAGACGTATTCTGTTGAAACTTCAAAGATCATGCTTGCATGCTTCAGCTTCCTGTTTGGTATTTTGTAATGCTGAGGTACTCAAAAGCATATTGGTTGCAACCTTACTGCAAAACCTTACACTCTATCTAGTACTAGTGCAACCCTTCAACTGTCAAATAATTGTAGGCATCAATTATGCTTGTCTTGCAAAAAGTTTTGAAATGCATGCGTCCTTGGAGCAGTGGATGGCAATTATCACTGAATATAAGTATCAGAAGCTGGTATGCATGCATAAAATTGAAGAATCCTCATTCCAGCTTGTTACATAGGCTGCAGCATTGCTAACCAATGAAGAGAGAGAGATTGTTTGAAAATTTCCCCTAACAATCCGTAAAGACGCTGAGTCTAATACATGGAATACTGACATTAATTACGGCATGACATTCTGCACGCCGTGTCCAGAAAAAGCTATCTTGTTCTACCTTTTTCGGGGGAATGTGATTTTTCGATGTACTAGCTTGATTTGAATAGCTTACACGCCATACAATCACATTATGCACAAAGCCACAGGGTGCGATTCTGTTCGCTCTTTCCAAATTCCAAAAGCTCCTGATCCTGGAAAAAGGAAGAGCTAGCTGTGCCCCGGGCTGATTTAAAAGATGCATAATACATACTCCAGTTGGCTAAAATACGTAGAACTGACAATTCCATTAATTGTTTTCAAACAACATCAGTACTGTTTCCATTCTGATTAGTAATGTACTGGAATAATTCCTAATTATAACTGTTGTTTGGCTGCTGCTGCTCTCTGTTTGTACGAGAGAGAGAGAGAGGGATCAAGTACACCTTTGTTCAGCGGGAGTGCTGCTGATGGAGGGCATGAGACTGGTTACTATGAATCATCACGATGCATCATACACATTCCACATTGCCTCCTATATATCTGGAAATGTGATAGAAGTACGATGTATATATACCTCAGCTTACAACTAACTTAGCTAGGAACATTTGCTATTGTCAAGTATGTAGAGTAGCTGGTGTGTTCTAAATGTTGTTTGTGTTTATATTACCATCTTAATTAAAGATGTAAACTGGAGAGGCATATATCAAGTCAATCCTAAGAGAACAAGTTTGAAAGATGACAAAGCTTCAAACAAACTAGTAGAAACTGAAGCTTGCTATCCATTACACATGGCCATTTGTAGCAGAATTGTTAAATACGTGTCAGTTTTCCCCAAATGAATAAATTCTCAGACGTTTCGTTTCAGTACAGTGCCAGCCCAGCAAATAACTAAATTACAAAAGTAACTGTCTACATGTACTTCTACGTGCTTCCATTGCCATAAAAAGTAGAGGTTACAAAACCAAACAAAGAACACCCCTCATGTGAAAGAATAAGAAACAAAGTTATCAGAACAATTAAACTATTAAGGTATATAATACAAGCATAGTAAAGAGTATGAACGTTCCTTTTCCTCCAAAAGTAGTACGTTTTTCTTGGTCATTTGTATCAACTAATTGAAGGGGAGGCCATCAATTAAGATTTTCATTCAAAATTAGCGTAGGCATGTCTAAAGAGATGGGAAAGAAAAACAACGACTGTTGTTGGGGCCAAAGGGACAAACAAGCAGCTGAAAAAAATATAACTCACAGTGATCTGGATCAAGCTTTGAACAGCTAGCTGGAACATCAATCCGTTCTGATTCCTTAATTCTACAGCACACTCCTGCACAACAATTTGAAAACCAAATAGATATGGAAAGGCAGGCATAACATGGAACGTATATGCATGGATCAACAGATTCAACACCTTCAAAAGACTACCCACATAAGAAAATCAGAGATAGAAGGGATCATGGTATGCATGCTTGGCTCCTTGCACGCCACCCACAGCATCCAATCACACAACGGATTGAGCTACATGTGTGGCATACAGGGAGCCAGGCACACACGACGAGCTGATCGATCGCTCAAACAAACCTTCAATTCTTCCACATGAACAGCCCATGGCCATGACAAATACTGCAAAAGAGACTAGGAGAGCAGAGAGGGATCGACGTGTTGATCGACGTGTCTCTATCAAGAGCACGAATTAAAGGAGCAGTAGAACAAGAGAGAAATCTTGGCGCGCGAGAACAAGACGAGGAGGAGGAGGAGACTGGAGTTGACGATGGCATGGGCGGCGGCCAAGGGAGTAGCTAGAGAACAGTGGGTGGGTGTGGTGCAAGCAAAGGGGAGGAGCTGGATTTTATAGAGGGGGATGCAGGGGGTGGTGTGCCTCTGTGGCCTCTTCTCTTCTTGATGTCATGTTGTTACTAGTAGTCTTACCACCCAACGGTTATTCTTTTATGTGTGGTTAAAAAGCAGAGAGAAGAAAAAGATACCACTACTAAACAACCAGACAATGGCCACTAGAGACATATGCATGCATTATGTATTTTGGATTTGGATGTATGCATGGGAAGTAGAGTTGGAGGGTTTTGAGTTTTGACCTTTTGATGGCACATAACTGCACTATATACTAGCATTACTAGTATTGGTTTGTTGGTGCACTAGTACTAAAAAATAATCGAGTATTTATCACTGCAAACTAGTAATTGGAGTAGCATGCATAGCACTAATTAAGCCTCCTCAGCAAGTCAGCATGCACCACCAACAACCACCAATATTGGCATGAGAAAATGCCACAAATATCTCTTTGTGTTAGGTTGGGCGAAGGAACTGCGCAGAGCTCCTCAACTCACCCTGCAAGAGCTATCCTCATAATCCTCATGAGTATGCTCTGTGAGATATTCTCCTAGGACCCTCATGCAGTGCTACCGTGAACTTTGGCTCTCGAAGAGACTATGGCCAGTTCTTTTCAGCTTCTAAGGTGACTTATAGGTCCATAGCAGCCCAAGCCGAAGAAAACTGAAATTTTTTGGAGTTTCTCTGGACAGTACATCTCCCTTTTCCCGTTAGTAAAAAAAGCCTCATGAGAAAGGCTTCCCGAACTTTTTGTATTAGCGATGGAAATTTACCCTCAAACTTGCTCATTTATTTACGGACGATTGCCACCGCGTACCCCTTCGATTCCCCCGAACAGAATGCTATGTCTCTCTCTTACTTTTCACCTGGTCCCTCACCCTCACGACGCAACAGCTAGGGTTCCGCACCCTCGGCCGCCGCCTGACGCCGCCGCGGCGCTCTGACACAGCCGTCGCGCTCCCTCCGCCGCCCTCACACCCGGCGCAGCCACCGAGCTCCCTCGACCCGACGCCGCCGCCGCGCTCATCTACCCGGCGCAGCCGCCGAGCTCCCTCGACCCGACACCGCCACGCCGCGCTCCTCCACCCGACGCAGCCGCTGCGCTCCCTCCGCCGCCCTCCACCCGACGCTGCCATGCTCGTGCCGTCACTCTGCACGCCGCCGCGTTCGTCCCACTGACGCCGCCTCCCACCACTCGACGACGCTGCCTCCCACACTCCGTCCGGCACCGCCTCCTCCGAAACGCCCAGACGAGCACCCGACAGCGCCCAACTGAGCAGCCTCCAGCGCCTAGCAGTAGCACCCGACAGCGCTAGCACCAGCCCCCTCCAGCGCACAGCAATCAACGAAGGTTGGGTTCTTTTTTCTTTTTGTTCACTATTTTTTTCTGTTTAGACAGTGAAGCTAGTCCCTCTGTTCATGTGTATATACAACATGTATGTTAGATACTGAAGATATGTGAACATCCATTTTGAATGTTGCTAGACAATGTAGAATGTTGCTTTGTATATGACATATATGCTAGACAATGTTGAATTTTGCGAAAAATGGAACGCTATCACATTGATCAATTTAGACAATGTTGAATTTTGCGAAAAATGGAGGCTATCACATTGATCAATTTATTTGTATGCTAGGCGGTGAGCAATTTTAACATTCATGTCGTGCATATCATAGATGGAAAAGGAAAATTCGGCAAAGCTAATTGGAATATCGTTGTGAAAGTGCATCTAGTGCCCCCTAGTGGGTTTTGATGACTAATGACAAATAATTAAGGGACTAATAGTTTACTAAGTGTATATAGGTGTATAGTCCCCAGGTAATTGGTTTAATCAGTGGATGTCGACCTCTAAAAAGTTAATGATGAAGGAAGGCTTGGACCTAGAAGATTAGTGGTGATTTTCTAGTGTTCAACATGATCAAAAGATCATTTGAGTCTATAGGACAAGCCACACTATTAAGAGGGGTAAGATATCTAAGCTATTGGAAGAATCTTCATGTTTGCTCAGTCAAATTCTCAGAAGACTTCGTTGAAAATCTCTTTTGAGACACAGACAGTGATTCTCGGTGATACCGGTTTTGAGAACCGGATGTACCGAGATTGGCCTCTGTTGCGAGATTTGATGACTTAGTCGTCTCAAGCCTCGAAGAGCTTCAATTACGGCATGACCGGTTTCAAGACCGGTGCTGCCGAGAATGGCCTCTGTGTCGGAGAGTTAGGGAGCCCTGCCGCTTAGGGTTTGCCCTAGTTTCATGTTTTGGAACCGGTTTGTCCGTTCTTGAAATCGGTGCTTCCGGGATATGCTTCTGTTGTCTTAGGCTAAGTCCCATTTGTATTGTCTTCGGTTTCTACCAGCTTCATTTTCGGTTGTACCGAGAATCCCTTTTGGACTTAGGTCTTTTTGTGAGTGCTGTGTTACCGAGTTGATTTCTAGTTTGACC